>CM034351.1:5761360-5862101 GCA_019925275.1 Mytilus edulis | reverse complement strand
AAATACCTTTATACTGAATGGTGTGCTAATATATGGGTTCCGCCATCGTTAGCGGCGGCGAAGATGGAATGTGGCTTTATCAAATTGTGACGTTATATCGCACTCTTTCCATCAGATATGCCATAGATTTTGGAGAAAACAAAAATCTGCCATAGATTTGGAGAAAACAAAAATCTGCCATAGATTTGAGTTGTTTGACGTTTGTAACGTCACATTTGCCATAGATTAGGAATCTGCCATATATTTGGAACCCGCCATATATTTGAGTTCTACAGATAAACAAAACACAACATAAAATACTAAAGACTGAGCATTAAATGCAACACGAACCACTACACAAATTTGAGATTTCATGTCCTTTGCAGTGTAAGAAAATCCTGCTAAAGATGTGGCACCAATCGTTATGCATATGTTAATTACATCCGGTTATATGTCTTATGTAGGAGGTATTATCTAGGCAAAGAGTCACCATTGTAGTTACGACATTAGGAGGATATCCATCCGCTATCGACTGTGTAAAGGGTTATTTTTTTAGCACCAAACATTAAACAAAGCTAACAAAGTGTATCATTGCATGTACAATCACTTAAAATTATTTTGATAAACGTAAAATATGCATTTCTTTAAATGTATAGTGTCTTATAATTTCAAATATGTTTGTAGTTTTTTTGTGTCATGGCTTCTTTCAAGTACATTTTAGACACACTCATTATTCACCACAGATGACAGCATTGCGTTTTTCCACCTCATCAATCAATTTAAGAACTTGTCTTGCCTTCTATACTTTCTTAACAATGTTCACTTTATTCTAATTATTTCACAAATAACCTACGTACCACAGACGATATTTCCTTATTTTTGGACGACACACCATTAATTAAATCATTAGTTGACAAAACATTTACTACAGATACTGTTGTCTGCAGTAAAATTATCAATTCACTTTTTTTTAAAACTAAGCAATTTGAAAAGAACGGGAATGTATCAGTATGTCATCCCCTAATGACATGCAACGACGAATACTTATAGGGCACAAATAAATAAAAACAAAAAACCCAGGAAAAACCGAAAACCCGGAAACACCGTAAAACATCTTCAGTTCAATCTACTTCAAACGTTTCTGTGAATGGGTAGATATTATACGTTTCGGGTAAAAAATGCACAAAAAAGTGTATACCTTACACAATGTAGACCCAGACAGTCATGAAAACAAGACAAAAAACATGTATAACAGTTTCCGAATAAAAAAAGAAATTAACAACAATTAGGAGCTTACTCCGTGATTTACAATCGTTCTAACCAAAACTTAACAGTAAAGAGACACGCGTAAACGGATGATCTATCTTTTCTAACTCAGTATGAGGTTAACTTTAAAATAAAATGGTTGAATTGGCAGGTTTGTTTCGTCCTTGTTTTGATAGTTCTCTCAATTGCATCATTCTTACAAAGACTGGTACTTAGAAGAGCAGTTAAACGGTATTTGTTGGATTTTTTAGAATACAGTATGGATTACAGGTCATGACTTAAATGATGTATTTACAAAGACTTTCGATCGCCAGGGAATAAGATTTGTACTAAATAAATACAACAGTAGTAAACCGCTGTTCGAAACTGAATCAGAGAAAACAAATTCGGGTTACAAACTAAAACTCCCGTAAACACATCAACTATAAGAGGAACATTTTTCTTAAATTAGTTCATGGACTAAGCAATATATGCAATGCCGATGATTCAAACATGTTCTTTTGTGGTAAAATCGCTCTCTGTCAAATAAAGAGGAAATGATTTAGCGAAACCTACCAATCCATAACACATGTAGTTAACAAAAGGGACGAAAGATGCCAGAGGAACAGTCAAATTAATAAATAGTTACCTAGCAACTGACACCGGTGCTTCAGAAGAGTAAGTAGTTACTGTTCTTGTCACTACGATTATATATTAGACTAATATGTTGATAGGTAGCGTTATAGTATGTCATAACGAGGAATTGATTAGTTAAAAACAAATTACGAATATTATCACTCGTGACTTATTTAAAATACTTTATCCATATAATCTTATTATTTTTAAATGTTAAAGAAACGGACCAAGGTTTCGCGTTATAACTCATCTAGTCATAGTACCATATTATGTTTCGTTGTGTTTATAAAGTCGCAGTCTACAATTAACTTATAAATGAGTAATGATACCACAAACTGTCTGTAGCCCTAATTGTTATAATAAGTTTTCTCAATATAGCATATAGATTAAAGTTACAAGTTTGTCTCTCCTGGGAAATCAATATTCATAAATTAATAAAACAATATTTTGAAAATGTTATTTTGACACAAAACTGCAACACGATAGAGGAAACTGGCCATAATCAATTATAATGTTCATGAGTAAATGTATATGAGATAAGTGGGCATGACATGATTTAAACTCCATTAAATTTTGTAGTTTTTATCTAATTACTACTCTCAACGTTGCCAACATTTACAAATACAAATATGTGGTATTTAAAAAAATTGTCAATTATACCACTATCCATTACAGACCTGAAGATTTTATTATTGGTGACGTTATCCAATCACAATGAACGTCACAAACACTGTTGCATAAGTATAGACGTTTGATCTAAACATGTATATATGGCGTTTTATATTTGTGTCAGCTTTTCTATACGCAGCATTTATCAAAGTACACATTGGAATCGTTTAATAAATTATGCACGACAGCTTAATGCCTTGACACTCTTTTCTTGTTCAATTCAAGAGTTATATTGCTTTTATAATTTTTTAACAATGTTCAATTTATTCTACCAATTTTGCATTTAACCTAGATTCCCCTTTAGATATTTCCTTGTTTTGTACGACACACCATTAATAACTTTAGAAATTATCAAACAACATTTGCTACAATTACTGATGTCTGCAATATAATGATAAATACATCTGTTGTGAATAAATAAAGTGAACATAGCTGTAGGGGTAAATTGGATAAAATAAAAAAAAATGTACATTATAAAGGACATCATTTGAAAGGTCATTAAAAATGACATTTCATGATATCCTTGATTGATATATTGATTTTTGTTGAAGTCACTTTTAGCAATACTGTACTGTGTCGTGACGGTTAGTGTTTGTTTATGGAAGAAACCGTAGTGCCCGGATATACCAGTAATTGATATTGATAAACAAACATATCTATAGATTTTAGAAAGTCAATATAGTGACCAACTCCCTAGCTACGACCTGTCAATTGTGCATTTGATGGTTATTTTAGTAGCCATTAAACATTTAAACTCATTCAAATGAATGAGATAGAATCAGGATTGATTTAAGACTATATTTGAACTAAGTACGTTACTGTTGTCAGGTCATTAACGATTGCATATTTTGGCGTTAATATTGATTCACTTATAGGGTCTTTGCATCGGAACTAAACACATTTATTAAAAAAAACAGTTGTTGGCATGACACGTGTTATGTTCTTCTCATATATGTTATGATGTTATGATACTAAACCCCTAACGGGAAGGATTGTGCCTGATATTCGTATGATGATATCATAATCTTTCAATCAGTTTAATTGAAGTCTGGAGCTGGCATGTCAGTTAACTGCTTAGTAGTCTGTTGTTATTTATGTATTATTGTCATTTTGTTTATTTTCTTTGGTTACATCTTCTGACATCAGACTCGGACTTCTCTTGAACTGAATTTTGATGTGCGTATTGTCACGCGTTTACTTTTCTACATTGGCTAGAGGTATAGGAGGAGGGTTGAGATATCATAAACATGTTTAACCCCGCCGCATTTTTGGAGCCTCTGGCCTTTGTTAGTCTTGTATTATTTTAATTTTAGTTTCTTGTGTACAATTTGAAAATTAGTATGGCGTTCATTACCACTGAACTAGTATATATTTGTTTAGGGGCCAGCTGAAGGACGCCTTCGGGTGCGGGAATTTTTCGCTCCATTGAAAACCTGTTGATGACCTTCTGCTGTTGTTTTTTCTATGGTCGGGTTGTTGTCTCTTTGACACATTCCCCATTTCAAGTCTCAATTTTACTGATATTACATTTAATAATAATGCACATTTCAATACTTATTAATAGCAAATAAAGGTAACAATTAACTATATTAAATAGCTATGTCCGGTTTGTTTTGAATCTAACTTCAAACGTAAAACATCGTACAGATTACGTTGAACAAAATCAAATCTAATAAATGAAGGCGGTTATTAATTTTCTTTACCATAACACATGAATATGATAGAAAAGACGTCAACACATTTTACAAAATCCGATGAGAATTACAAATATAACATTAAACATTTAAACTAAATACATGAATTTGGGATAAATAAGTACCGTAACACGTCTTATATTAATGCAGTCACAATCCGGATTAAGTCACATTTGGTAATTTAAAGATTAGACGACGTAATGACAAATTAAACATTAATTTATTACAGATACACACTATCAATTGCAAAGCAAACGCATCACGTACCATTCGCAGACCTGCCAACTTTACAGCCCCCTCCCAAATGAAGCAAATAATAAGTTCCTTTTCATGTTTTCCAATAGTTTACATGTAGTTTTAACATATTTTATTGTCCAAAAATAACAAACGGATTAGACAAAAGTTTTGTTTAACTTAGTAACGTCTTTTCCAATAAAAGTATCATTAACAAACTTGCTTCGTTAATCAGAGTCATTTAAACAATGACTCAGCGGCCTAAAATGCTCATGTTTTCGATGAACATATTTGTTACTTATCTTTCATCGATAGAAAACGAAAGAAAAAATTTAAAATATTACGTAAAAGAACTAACTATGTTTTGCACGGTTGTATACACTAATGGTAAATGAATTGGACCAATTTTTCAACAATGTCTCAACTGCTAATAAATTGCGTTCCATGAAAGCAAATTTCACGCTTCGGTTGGTAAATAATTGTCTTAGTTTCATTTAAATTAATTAAAAAATTGTCTATAATAATCACGACAAAAGAGACATATTGCAGAATTTTACCAATTGTATGTTAACAATTTAAATTGATCAGTTGGTGAATCAAAACATTTGCTTTATAAGGTATATTTATCAAAATAGTCATGAACGACTGTTACTTGTTCTTTGCTTATCGGACAGTGGCAAATATTGCATGCACGTTTACGATTTTTATGAACGATATAACGTAGATCAATATTCAGTACAACTGAAACCTCAGTGTATTGCGACCCTCACCATAAACTGGATATTAAGTAGATGAGTCAACAGGTTACATGCATAAGAGTTCCAGATTCAACATTCACATTCCTTCATGTTTGATTTGTTGCGTATTGTTTTGTCAGAATTCCGTACTCCGCGTATCGTTGTTATAACAACGCGGATAATTTCAATCGTCCCACCCGACATCATTTCCCGTTTTCAGGCAACATTATTTGATTTTCATGTGTCATGCTTACACAATATCGGCCAATCTTGCATAATACATATACCCAAATAAGACCCACATCCTTGTGCTGCTGATAAAACATGTAAATAGCTGATGACGAGTCAGGATGACATTACCGATGAATTTGAAACTATCAGGCCGAGCTCGGATTCCTTGTTTAGATAACTTATCTGTTTGTCTTTTGCCGCTATTCTTAAGTTTATAAGTTTGTGTGAATCTCAAATACGTTGGTCTCTTCAGTTGATGATCAGGGGGACGGGCATTTTAAAAATTGCTGAAGTGTACCTGTATATTGCAGACAACATATATAATCATTAAATTTGTAAAGTGAATGTATGCATTTGTTTCTTTTTAAAAACCCTTATTGAATGTATAATGGCATTTATGTGACATTTTTAGTATAAGTATTATAAAAGGTTAAAAACAAATCCATACAAGTTACGACCTCAGTGTACAATATATGAATCCTCAATTATTAACTTCAAGTTAAAATGTGTTCCCAACACTGTTTGGTTATTGCTTTGTAAAGCCACGCATCGAACTTGTGATGTTTAAGTTTTCCTGACACATGACAATACAGTTAAGTTATATCAGAATATTAGACACTTATAAACGTAACAGACGCTGAAAATCCAAGACTTTAAAAGCATTGGAATTGATGTATTTGTTTTGGAGGTTGTTGTAATGCATATTTTAATCTAACTATTTTAGGTTATTGCATTTTTGAGAACATTACCAACAGTAAACCTACAAAGACAATGTGTTTAACAAGCAATAATTACTTGTAACTTGATAAAGTCTGGCTGCTTGTTTATAAAGGTTTGAAATTGGCGCCGTGGTCTGTTTCGTCGCTTTTCTTTAGTTATTGTTTGGTTGGATATTTTTTAGGCTTTTAAGCTTGTAATCAGAATTACCAGGAAGCATGTAAATGGATGACAGAAAGTAAAAAAAAATGTTTGTGTTCGCCTTTTATTTGAAATGAAACCATTAAGATATCATGAAAATGTTTTATTAGTTTAATATCGTCATATGTAAATGGAATTCAGAGAAAATAAGTTATTAGTTTAAATTTTATCGCAAGTTTTTTTTCAAATTTATATTGAATAAAACTGCTAGCATGACATGATAATTACTTAATAGACTACCATGACTAGTGAACAGACGAACAACAATTGATGCGCATTTGTGTCGGATGCTTTTATTTACAGACAACACCTGCGTAATGCAGTTCACTCTTTTAAAACTAAAAGGGTCTTGTTGGTCTCGTTAGTGGAATTAATCTATCATCAAAACTCGGAGGTTCTCCCCGTAAAACAGCAGTTTATCAACTATTTTTATAATTCAAACCAAATATATGCCTTCTCTTTTTTGGATGAATATTAGGGTCATAGTTCCGAATAAGAATACATTAGCAATAACTGCTGGACTCGCAATGCGAATAAAACTGACTCGATTTAAAACAGGAAAATACAGCAAGTTTCAATTTTAACGTCGATCGAAAAATATATATCCTGTTTTGACACATGTCGTACATGATGTTGGACTAAGTATTCATTTTCAGTTTTATTCAGCCAGACAATTAATTTTCAAAACTATTCTCTCATTTCTCCTACCACGGATTAAATAATGTTCCTCCCTTAAACTCTAGTATGCAGAATAACGTATAATGGTAATGGGTGGCTGTTAAACGTCGAGTTGCAAATAGTCAATACATTTCCAGGTCGAGACCAAAAAGGGGGTCAGTATAATTTGAAGGTTTTCGAAGGTTTGTGTTAAGCAGACATAACGATATAATTGTAGACTGCCATTCGAAAAGTGTGGGAGAAGGTGTGAAAGGGATTTAAATGTTTATTTGGTAGAACCATCAGTGATTTCGGTAATTTAAAAACATGGAATGATTGCTGTATTATTTTAATATGAGACATTTAAAACTTTTACATAATCCGATTCCAATTAGACGTGGCTACCTATTTATGTATCCCGCGTAGCCGTACGAGTATAATCCAAAAACAAGTCAATGACAAACTATACTTCCTAAACCTCTTGTTTAGATTGCCCTGTGAAATTTTACAATACTATTATGCAGTACATTAACACGACTAAAGTGTGATTATTGATTGTATATGTGTTTCACACCCACTAGAATGCTGACAGAGAAATTATCCCATTTTTAATCAACGTTAATCATATTGTATTTCTCATCCTATTTTTTTCATGTTAGAGATTCATATACAGATTTCTGACGAAATAATTTTATTTATATAAAACAGAAACAAATTATATAAAAGGATCAACTAGAGTTCAAGATAATTATTCGATGTCGTGTTTTCCCTGTTGCTAAAATTAAGTAAATTTCAGTTTCATGATATAATGCGCTCCTTTGGAAGATGCTATTTCTATATAAAACACGATTCAGTCTTATAATATTTTGTTAGACGGAAGGAGAGTGATCGCAGTCAGGATAAAGGATACCCCTGTTCATTTTACAAGAGTGGCTAGAGATAATAAAGAAATTTTGAAATCTTTACAAGTCAACGAAAAACGTACAGTACAATGACAACAAACTGAAAGCTATCAGAATGCTAACAACAGTGTAGAAAATAGAACCCCTGGAACACCATGACATGATCAGTTGATAAATCGGACAAAATGTTTGTCCCTGGTGCTCCGGGAAGAGATATCGGTTCCTGATTATCGTTTCAATCAGTACAAGTACACTGCAGTGAATCAATATAAGTAATGTTTAGGGATGGGTCCTTTTCAACGGGTAGTCAAAGTTTATTTCACGGAAGACAAATACTGTACTTACACGACGAGTACGAACCATTTTATCTAATGTATCCTTGTGTTCATGTATAATAAATTGTGTTAGGATTGAGAGTAGTGTCTAAGTTTAATCTTATTTATATTAAATAATACCAATAACACATACAATTATTATGGGTGGTGAATTTTGAAGCCAAACTCAGTGAAATGTATAATTAAACAAAATGGTAAATGATGGAACTTGTTTTTACTGGTAGTTTTTATCTCTCTAAAAATCAAATCATGTGTCGATATATAACATCAACACTTTTAAATGTTAAACATAGACTTTTACACTTTTAAAACTTAAGATTTCAAGTGTTTAAACTAATTATGGTTAAATATTAGTTGTGTTTACGGAAGTATTTGATTATTGTATACGTTCCTAACATATCAGTTTTACATTATATACATAAGAATAAAGCAGACGTACTTGTATTGCTGACAAAATATTGCGATTAGTGTTTGACAAACATCTTATCCCTAACTCGCAATATATTATATTGTCCTTTAATACATTTTATATCGACGGAAAAATATAATCACTAAATGTATCCGAGGAATTATGATAAATAATCAATCCTTCCTTGTCAAACACAGATTCGAGAAATCCAATGACAAGTACTGCTAGTGGATAACAGCTGTACAAATTGTCTATAGATATAGTATTAAACAGTTATTTAAAAATGTAGAGAGTAAACATTCTGGCATAGACTCACAAAGGTAAGGAATTGTTTTAAGTTTCAATTGGATATGCAAATATAAGAACAGAATAAGGAAATCAGTTATTCGGATCACACAGGCATGTTTTCATTATGAGTTATTGATATATTCTCATATTCAAATTTGGTAAATACATATATATGTAAAATAAAGATGACGACAATGTTTACATGAGCTTATGTTGATAACAATACCAAGCGAACAGTATAGTTTAAATAATACTTTCTGTAAACAGTAGAATGTCAAAACCACATGACAACTTGTGAGATGACAATCTCATCACACAGAAATAATGGCAAATAACTCCGGAAATGAGACATTTAACAACAGTTATATTTTCTCTGATTATATACAAAATGCTAGACCACAAGGCAAAGAGGCTCAGGAAAAGTATATCCTCCCACTGTTCCTTTTAGTTGGAATATTTTCTAATGTAAGTACTCTGATTATATTTTGCAGGGGAAAGCAAACGCGAATATCAGTTAGTGTTTACGTGAGTGCGTATTGCATTGGAAACCTCACAACATTATTTTTTCTTTATGGCATGCATCTTCTCACAACTGTAAGTGCTTTCCCTGAATTGTCAAACTTAAATAGCTCTGTTTGCTCAATACTAACTTTTATACACAAAATGGTTCAGTATAGCTCAGTTTGGTTTGTAGTCGGAATGACAATAGACAGATACATCGCAGTGTGTCATCCGTCAAGTGCTTTAACAATGTGTACTGTCTTCATGGCGAAAGTCGCAGTTGGTATTATTTTAATCGGTTTAGTTGTGACTAGTGTACACGCTATGTGGGTTTACGACATCAATCACAAAACTGGTATCTGTGACATGTTTACGCCAGAAAACAACCTTCAAATCGTACATCTTAAAATATGGAATATTCTATCAGCAGCAGCATATGTATACTTGCCTCTTATCATCTTACTCATTCTGAACACATTATTGACATGTGGATTGTGCTTTCAACATAGTTCGTCATCTACGCAAGATAACGGTTCAACGGAATATACTAATGCTGTCGTGGCAATATCAATGCTGTACTTTGCTTTAGTTTTACCCATCACACTGTACAATATAGTAATGATATCTTCTGGAATACGAATGACGGCTGACAAGTACAATACTTTGGTGATATTTGATCATATTCAAAGCATAAACTTAGTAAATGTATTCTTTGTATGTGTGTTATTCTCACGTTCGTTTCGACAAGAAATTCATTGTATATATCGACTAGTTAGAGAGAAACGTAGACATACGTTGGAAATGAATAGATTATCAAATAAAGCCTTAATTACCAATGAAACCGCCACTACCACTACCAACGCGAACGAGGAGGATACCTTGATATAAAAAACGTGGAATCTATTTACCCACTAGAACACATGAGTTGAGTTTTGTAACAAAGAAAACCGGAGGATCGACTCCAATTAAATGATTGAATTTATTTTTTTCTTTGAATACTTCAGATTATTTTGTGAACAACACTTCGACAGGTATTTCCTCTTCACTATATACTAGTAGTAATTATTGTTTTTCAGTTATGTGAAAGCATTAATGGTTATTTAACATGTTTAACAACAAACAGTCTTCTATATTGAAATCACATGGCTTTTTCTGAATTCTCATTGACTTGTTTATACACATAGTAACAGTCAAATGTCTAATATCAAAGAAAACAATTTGTTGGTTTGATTTTTCGAGGCTCATACGGCTTCAACCAGATTCTGAAATCGAGCAATGGCTTTATTTTTTTTAATACAACAGAGGTTAAAGTCATTATCAATGTATCCGGAAGAAGTCTATATTAAATAGACATGCTCATCTGGAGTGATAATGCAATAGTTAGAAGGAAAATGATAGGAAGAAAGACATGTAACTCTAACTGTAGTTGTTCTTTATATTCTAGCGAGTTTGTGTTTTTGCTTCTTATTTTAAACGCTGTTTGTTTAGCAGCTGTAAATGCAATTTAACTTTAAAAGGAGCCACACTGTATTAAACGAAAGCTATGCCCTCAACATTTAAAATGTACTATAACAAGACTTGCATGAGTCCTAAAGTGTTTTTTAGATATTGTTACCATATATTGTACAACTTTGTGGAATTTATGGTCCTCAAGGCTCTTCAACTTTGTACTCGTTTGGCTTTATAATTATTTTGATCAGAGCGTCACTGATGAATATTAGGTAAACGAAACGCTCGTCTGGCGTATCAAATTAAAAACCAGGTACCTTTAAAACAATTATAAATATGTTAGTATACTCATTTCAGAATTGTTCGTTTTACTAAAGGAGCACTAACATTATTTGCATTACTTATGTCTTTGTTATCAAATACATACATAAATAAGATATTACCAAAAACGCACATCAACAAATAGCATGTACAAGCCTTGGGGCACGGGTCGTCTTTTTATTTATGATATTGTTTACCAATTAACATGATTGGTTTGGGTTCATTTTAATTGCAAAGTGTCATTATCTGAATTCACACAAACTGTATTAAAATGACCTTGTGATTACAAATTGAATTCCACATTACTAACGGTTGCCGCTAGTTTACAAGTTATATCAAATTGCCCGCTAATCTGTCTCATTACCCATCAATCACATTGTAAACTGATGTTGATTTCCCATACATTGTTAAAACTTTGATGAATTGATTATATTACCCTAAATTACATTGGTTTTGATTTCAGGAAGTCGTGCATAACAGTTGTTATACCATTTAGTACTGTCGAATAATTATTGTATTGGCAAAACTACGTCTGTAAATTGTTTGATCAAAGGGAAGCAATGTTTTAAATGTAAAGTGAAGTAACAATTGTGAATGGACTTACATGCAGCCTTTGTCAATACTACGGCGTCAAATATCAAATCATGTTTTCTCCAATCCACGATGACCTTTTACTATAAAATATGATATCAAACAGTTTATTTAAGTTTTAAAGCTGCCATCGATTTTCTGAATAGTTTTCACAATGTATAGTAGGCATCACCCTGATGTAGTTTTGATATAATATTTTACCAACCCAAAAGGGATATTTGAACTTAGATTTTTCTGAAATGATCACCGAAGCATCTGCATATAAAATTAATAATGATTGATGGAATGACTATTCTGTGTTTTGCGTCTACGCTTCAAGACAATCGTGATTAGTATTGTTGACATATGATAGTTCACATACAATTTAGAACATTTCGTCATTGAGATATAATTCAAATTATCCAAATGACTGTTTTTTATTTTACGGTTCAATTATGTAAAGTTGCCGAACCATACATATTGAGCATTATTATCATTTAAACATTTAAATTTGTAAGTTTAGAGCAGTGGTATCTCATTTCATCCACAATAACATATTGTTAACATTTTTTAAAGACAAACGAAGATATTTGTTTATGTTTTGATTTTCACCAATACGATATATTGGTTGGTTATTGATGTTTTAACGACTTTTTAAGCGCCACTGTGTGGTATTTTGTGGTGGTAAGTGTTTATTGGTTTTTGGAGTCTGAGTTATCATAGAAAAACTCTGACCTTCAATAGAAAAAATGATAATCCTAGTCAATTAAGATTGGAGTTGAGTGCACCCGAACCCACAACCTGAGTGTTGACTGGCTAGTTAGTACACTACTAGAATTATAAAGACAACTCGGTTACCGAGGCTAATTGTAAACTACGTAACCGAATATAAAGAGATTATTTTCATGTGCACTTGTTATACACCTTTGATGCAATATGGTATAAAAGAAAAAAATATAGCCTTAGCTTCATCCTTTGGATTGGTATACAAAAGAGGTGAACGATACCAAAGGGAAAATCACATTCATAAATCTTAAATATACTGACAAAGCCATGGGTGAACAGAGAAAATGACAAAATTACAAATCAACAACATACATTACATAACATAAATACAACCAAAGAATGAACAACACATAACATAATGACAAATGTTGGCTTAAATCTAAGTTACTCAGCAAATTAGGCAAATTGTGTTGCATTTGGTGATTTCTGTTGAAGGTTGCTTTTTGTAAATACAGCTGTTTTTTTTTAAATCACGCCCCTTTTGGGAAGACCTTGAATATTCATAGACAATTAGTTTTGTTTACATACTGGTTCCCAGTTATGTTCTCTGTGTTCCATATCACAGAGACAGAACTTGGAAATGTTACCAGTAAATAAACATGTGCATATTGTATACATTGAAAGTGTGGTAACCTTTCATTCGAAGTAGGGGTAGTTAAGAAAATTAGTGTTAGTTTATACTCTGGGAAGTTCAGGGCATATACACGTTGAAAATCTGCCGCACAGCCCTATATTTTGACCTTTGAAAAAAATTGTGGTGCATATGAACTTTAAATTCTAGGATAATATTTTGTTCAAAACTTCATAGTAAAAGTGGTCCAAAAGAAGTTCCTACGAGAAATAACATTGTCAATATTTACAGAAATGCAACCTGTATGCATTGTACTATTCATTTTGACAATCTTTAATTGAAAACATAGAACATAAAATATAAAATTGAGAATAAAAATACATCATATCTTCAGATAAACTTATGGGAAAACCAATATTTTTGTAGAGGCCCTTATGATGCAACATAATAATGGTGAACTAATTGACAATGTTCAAATTTTGGTCAACATTGTTGAGGTTAGTTCTTATTCTGTCAAATTGTCTATCTATCATATATCCTGGAATTCATGGTAATATGATAATAAACAAGAATACAAAAAAGATCAATATAATATTACTTTATCTAAAAGTAAAAAAAGTCACTAATGATTTTTTATTCAACTATCCAATATGACCAACAGTGGAGTAAAACTACCGAAGGAAAATTCAAAGCACAAAGTTAATAAACAAAATGAACACATCAAATACCTTTGATAAACTTGACAAATGATTAATTTGCCGAAGAAGATGGCAGGTTTATCCTGGTTAATTGTAGTTCAAGCACAATCTGTGTATTTGTTTTTAAGACATATAAACAATCTGTGTATTTGATTTATAGGTTTGACTGTCCCATTGGTATCTGTATCTCCTCTCTTATATGTGTCTATCAATTGTATGTATACCTTTCAATCTAATAACTTTTTTTACAAATGGTTAAAACGATGGCTGTCCAACCCAATTATTAAACACGTTACAACATATGTATTGTGAATTCATTACTATAAACAAATTGTAAATTGAAGATAAAAAAAGCGATTTATAAACGAATGAATAAAATGACTGAAAAAGAGACGAATTCAACATTAACAAATTGTTATCTTACATTTCATAACGTACTTTATAACCTTCTAAGTGTACTATAGACTCGTTCACCTTTAACTGATGCTTAAATATTTAGGACATTTTTCCAATAATGAACCATTTATTAAAGCTAAGCTTCAATTATGTTGCCGTTATTTTGTCACAAGATATAATTTCAGCCAATAAACTTTCAGTTAAATTTTAGAGCTGATGAACAATATAATTTTGTCTTGTCAGTTTTATTACAAAAAGATATGCCTTACAGAATCCGTATAAAGGAGACAAAATGGAACTAAAATTGGCGAACATTATGGATATAATAACATAGCGTTGTCAATAATGCACGATCATAGATATTATCATTGTGTATTTACCAATATTTTTGATATGCTGTGCATGCTTTCCTTATTCCGTGTGTTTACGAAATAAATATGAATACAATATTGATAATAACAGACGTAAGCGGTATGGGCGTTGCATATCGTTTAAGCCATACGGTGACCCATAGTCGTTAATGTCTGTGTTATTTCGGTTTTTTGTGGAGAGCTGTCTCACTGGCAATCAAACCGCATTTTCTTTTTGAATATTTTTGCCTTAAAATCAGTTATTTTCTACATAAATAACTTTGGTGACTTCATTTTGTGAAAAATCTAATATGAAGATAATATGTGCCACTTGATTTAGTGTGCATTCATTAAATCAAATGCGATGTTTACTGAAAAATGCGATATTAATTAAAGCAATATAATGTAAAAATGCATACATATATATGTGACTTCAGATTACAAGTTGATTTATTGCGATAACCACCCTGTCTAATTATTCCTGTTTACAAAATATTTTCAATAATATATGACTGTGAAATACACAACGTTTTTTGGGCGATCTTTCAAAAAATACAATATAATATATAACCACGATTAAAATAAAGGAAAACAGGCAAAATATATAAAAAAGGACATTACAGATATATATGATGTAACCTTACAAAAGCATGATAAAAGTCGACAAACAACATTTTCATTTTAACACCATAATAATAACGAAGGCCTGAACAACACCAAACCAAAAATGATTTAGAAGAGATTCGTAACTAATCTAAAAGAGTGGGAACATCCAGCTTAATTTTTTTATCAATTTTGACAAAGATAGCTGTTGAACTAACATATGTATTTCGTTTGAACCAAATTGTAAAATGTACATTATTCCTCCGCAGCTGTAAATATAATCTATCATTTTGTAACGTCGTGTAAACGTTGATGATTGTCGATACAATTGTCATTCCTATAGCTTTTGCTGTACATTACAACAGAATTGTTTTGTCATAGGAAATTATTTTGTAACATGGTAAGTCTAGCTTTTCATTTCTTTTATGTCATCATATCTTATACAAATTAATTTGAAAGGATACATCTTAAGCAGATAGACCAAATGAATAGAAAATCAGATAACCAATGCACATACATAATGTGTTGAGTTGTTTTATATTATCGTAGTCTTTCTTTAGGGTATAATACGAGACATTAATTACTTTCATATAATCGAATATCATTGAGACAGTATTCAAGGGAATCACACGCGGAAAATTTTCAATTTGCTACTGGCAAATTTCCCCTACGATTTTTCTTTATATATTAGTATGTTTATTAGAATTCAAATATTGATGTCAAACTTGTATCTGTTACAGATTATAAAACGAAAGACAAAAAAACAACAATACAAAATGATTAACCAGAAACGATCTGATTACTACATCTTTCACTTATGGTTGCCACATGAAGAGCAGGGTCTGCTGACCCTTCCGGAGCACCTGAAATTACCTCTTGTTTTTGGTAGGGTTCGTGTCCCTCTTTTAAGGCAATAACCTAAATTATATAAAAAAACATGTCCACCAATCACATCAAACTGCAATAAATGTGTCCGCTATCAAAGAAGGAAAACTTCGAGGGAAAACATCATAAACTATAATTAGTTCATCATTTTCATCAAACAGATCATAAAACATAATTGTGTAATGACGTACCTGTGAGAGAATCGGATGAAAAAATCTTATGTTTTTTATTTATGTTTGTCATTAAAATATAGTGAATCAATGCATTTCAAAACAGTACGTACCAGTTTGGAATATTTATTAAACATTTTGTGTTTAATGGATCAAAACTGAATCTTACAGCCCCTAATTTTTCTTAAAAATCATTACAATTTTAATATTACAGCCCTATGGTCATTGTATTAACAAAATAGAGCAATTAAAGTTACTCTTTACAACAATGTATCTAAATTCTGAAATGAGTCTGAAATATTCTCCACAACAAATATGCAACAAACTTATAGAATATTTCGTAGTGCTAGTCATTGTAGTGGCATGAGCTCTACTATTAGGCATATGATGTATGTGACGAATAACTTTGTTATCCTTTTAATATGTCAAATTTAATAACTGTTTCACATTGACTTATAACTTGAAAAGACCTTTATGTTATAAACTGCCCTAATGTCTCTGTCTGTTTAATTCTCCTGCGAATATCATTTCCGCTTTATAAACCACAATGCATTTGAGGATAAGACCACAAACACGACGATGCAAACACAATATAAAAGTGTGAGATCAGGTGGTTCGACAAGGTCATACATTCCCATGTTAATTGTGTTTCTATTCAAACGAATAATGAGAACCAACAGACACAATCTGACCACTTAGTGAATGGTATTAGTAATAAACAAACAACCTTCACTATAAGAAGTCAATTACAAAGCTAGATATTTCATCTGAGTTTGGAAATCTAAAAATTAGTCTGAAAAATGTCATGATACCATATGGTTTTAACCGGATTAATTGGTGTAACAACATTTAATGTGTACTAAACACAATGTTTCTTTATAGCATATAAACGCCCTGTAAGGGATACACTTATCAAGATCATCCAATTGAATAACAGATAGTGTTATATTTTTTCTGAAATTTGCTTTGATAAATAGTAATCAAAATAATTGATATCAAGAAAAGTTTGCTATTTTTGATTCGTTTGTCTTCTTCTCTTTCTGTCTTTGTCTGGCACTTCTATTAATTTTTATAAATTAAGTTATGAATTGTTTTGTCCGTTTCGTTAAATTTGCATTTGTTCATTTAGTTCTCTTGTGTGACATCCTACCCACTGAAGATTATCATGATTTTAGGATAATAATACAAACATGATGATGAAACAAATTGTAAAAGTTTGATATCAGGTGGTTCGACACGGTCATCATTTTCCAATGTGCAGACGTCAGCTGTAATTTATTTGTATCTTAAAGAATAATAAGAACCAACAGAGTAAATATGACCGTTTATAATGTCGCGAACGTCAGAATTATGAGTCTCTAACCAAGTTACATATTTCTGCTGAGTTAGCAAATCCAGATCAAGACTAAGAAATATATCGCAGTCAACCAATCCAGTGATTTTATAAACGTGAGAAGTCGCGGTCAAAGGAAAGTGTGCAATACATACTAAGATCATCCAATTGAATACCATGTCATTTTTCTCCTGTGAATTCTTCTTAAAATGTTAAGAAAAAAAAAAAATTGATATCCAGAAAATGTTTGCTATTTTATGTTGTTTTTTCTTTCTTTTTGGTAATAGTATTAACCGTTTTAATTAGAGTTTTGAGTCGTTTGTTAACCTTTCGTTGATTTTACCTTTTTTATTTAGTTTTGTACTGTTTATTATAGATTAACTATCCAATGAAGATTACATAGACTGAAGTTTTCGATAAGAAGAAATACATGAAGATGAAAACAAAATGTAAAAGTATGAGATCAGGTGGTGCGACAAGGTCATAATTTCCCAATGTGCAGACGTCAGCTGGTTTTTTTTCTATTTAGCAAACGAATAATAAACACCAACCGACAAAATCTTACCACGAATTGACCATTTAAAGTAATCATACATATACGACCGTCAGGATTTAAGGTCAATAACCAAGTGCGATATTTGTGCTGAGTTGTAAAATGTTACGTTATCCTACGGAATTATATAAATAATCTTGCAGACAACCAATTATAATCAGTGCTTCTTAAAACATGAGATGTCGGGGCAAGAAGAATGTGCACGGGATGAAAGGATTGTTATAACAGATAATAACAGATTTATCATTCAACTGAATAAAAACGGTGTATTCGTAAAACGAGTATTGTTAAAACATATTATCATGGTGAACAAGTGATATAATAAAACATGTTTTGTTCTTCATGTATTCCTTTTTTAGTTCAGAATGTATCATTTGCATACATGAATTACTAAAGATTTTTTTTATCACAAACATATATAGCTTTAGCCGTATTTTGCATAACTATTTGGAATATTTGGTCATCAATGAATTTCAACTTTGCATGTGTTTGGCTTTCTCACTTTTTGGATCTGAGCGTCACAGATGAGTCGTATGTAGACGAAACGCGCGTCTGGTGTATTATAATATGGTATCTTGAAATACTAAGTATGTTCAATCTTATATTGACTGAAAAATTGGGTAAATCAATACGGAAAGCTGCGAAATAGGTATACATGAACGTAAATAAAAATGTTTCTCAATAATATAATACTATTTCATTAGTTTATTAGTCCGTCTTGATAATACACATTGAATATAAGTTTGATTGTTATTTTTTTTTACACCTTTTCCCAAAGGAAGATTGTTTCAAAAATTCTATTGGAACAGAAATTGTTTAATTTTTTTTAAAATAAAACCCGCATTGTCTTGATATATATCGTTAGTATCGAAAAGTGAGTCCATATATGAGACAGTGCAAGTACGAAATGGAAAATTGAAAATGCTTTGACCATTGTTGCAATGATAATCAAAAATCCAAAGCCTGAAACACTTACAATCTTAGTCTTAAAAATGTCCTGCTGTTATCTAAAGATTGAAGCTCTTCAATAGTATAGCATGTCGTGTAACTAATAATAAATCGTTTCAACTAAATTATCTTCAATTTTCACTGACTCATATATTTCCCAAGTAACAATACTTGTATTACATAATCATGATAATCCATTGACACAAAATCCTCTTAAACATAATTCATATTGTTAAGTGCAAATTCAAGGACATGTGCAAAAGCTCTTGGACATCTTTATTATCTCGTAAATGTCACAGTTGAAAACAGTAAAGTTATTAAAGTCATTACCAAAACAATTATCTAACACAGTAACCAACAAAGCTATAACCACAATTTATAAGTTGTAGTTTGCGTTACACTATAGTTGCTGAGAAAAAACAATAAAATTATAGAAGGAAGCATTCAAATTTTAAATATCTTCATTATTATCATGAAGTGTTCTCCCAAACAGAAAAATTGAGGTACAAATCATTATAACAAATGATAACCAAATCGTATAATTTCTTTATGATTTGAAAATGATAAAATTTCACAAGCAAATGAGCAGACAAATCACAAAAGTTTCTAGTCGGTACCTTTAACGGTTAACTATATGATATGAATTGATTGCTTAATACTGAAAAGAGGTCAGGATACAGTCTATAAACCCTTGACTAGGACTTTGTATATATTAGACAGCAACATGACATCCTTTTCTTAAGTCTAAATATAGGAAAGTATTCGATATATATGCTTTCTCTGTTGGAATTAGGTAATTTTTTTTAAACTATTTCGTTTTCGAAATTACTTCAAAACAAAATATTGCTGTTGTCATTCCCTATCATATTTTAGAGGTAATAATACAATATGAAAAAATCTAGTTTACTAAAGTGCACATGTATCATGTTTGTATTACAAAGAATGTTATTTCGACTGATCGGGCGGAGCTTAAGTTTTTACTCGCTTAAGGACAGTCTTTTTGAAAATGTGTTTTTATATAGTCGGGTTGTTGTCTCTTTCACACATTCCCCATTTCAATTCTCAATTTTAGATAAGGATGAGTGCCGATGTAATTATTATCAATTTCTGATCACATATCAGTGTTACCTAACGAAAATACAATGATCATAATTGAACACTTCAGTTTTGAGTATATTCCAAAATACCTATAAAAATGGACTGGTCAATGATGAACGAACCGTTTTAACTCCGCTAAGTGAAGTGAATTAAATCAAGTAATAGCAGGAAGTTTACTTCCGATCCAATGTCCAAACAACTTCAATGCGATAAACTGTATATGGTTTAATGACTTTATCCTTACGCTTCTAGTATGTTTTAAAAATATGAACATGATTTACAGCTGCAAATATAGGCATTTACTTGGTAAATTTGAAATTCGTTCAAAATGCTTTAATAGACATCAGTATATTATAATATCAAAACAAAAACAGTTCAACAATACTATAGCAAAAGCAAAGACAAACATTACTTAGGTACGATGTTAGATAATGGACAGTGCTTCAAAATAGCTATTGTTAACTGAATGTGTTGAAAAAGACCGGGGAAGTCATGAAAGAGGACAAGAAGACGACTCTTCCATAACACCATGTGTTAAAATAAGCATTTTTTCTCAAGACAATTTTGTTTTGTATTTTTGGATCTAAACATGATTTTTATTAAAAGGATTATTACGTTTTTGGTGTATGTTTTATATTTACGTTGACAAGATCCGAAAACGATTTTTCTTTTATGACAAACTAAAAGAGACTTATAAAAGACAAATATAAAAAAAGCTTCTGTTTATACAAAAATACAGGAATCATTTGGAATAGCCAAATGTAATTCAAAACAGATCATCTTAAAAAGCCTGTCAAACTTTCTTTTTTGAAATTCAAATATTTTAGTTCGTTGACCTATTTTATGAGTTTAGAAGTGAATTACATTTGTTGTATTTTTTCTCAATTGCATCAAATATGATTTAATAAATAAACATGAATATGGATAATAGACTGAGTACATTTAGTATTCATACTCACCATGCAACAGAATCGAGTTTTTTTCATCTTGTTTTGAGAAATATAAATTTGATGACAATGTGATCTGCTGAACTTTGTATCCATAAATACACATTTGCATAAAAGCGAAATGAGATAATTTTTAGTTTATTGAAATGTCGAAATTAAATTATTCAAAGAAAAACCATCAAGACAAAGAAATATTGTGTGTTACTCAGAAAATATGTCTGCGTTCTTTACAACTGCTAAAGCGTGCAACCTTGCAAATTATACTTACCAGGTTATTTGGGGTTTTTTTAATGGCAAAAGGTCAAAGTATCAATAAACTTTCAGATACATTCCATATGATTTTTTTTGGTTAAAAGTGTCCAACACGTTTCGTAACTAAATATGTGACATTTTTTAATCATCTTCAATAAAGTGGTCCATTGATTGCAATAGCTCTAAAACTTCATAATGTTATAAAATCTTAGAGTTCGTTGTAAAACTATACTTGTTTTGTTCAAATGTCGGAAATCGTCTTAATCATGTTAATAGCTGTCTCATTCTAATTTTATTTAGAATAACCAAACCTGAAATATTATGGTTTTTCTATGATGGTCCATCATAATAAAATTAAAGCTTATAAATAATTCTTTAGACTTTGTTTGATGTCACCAGCATCGTTGTAATTGAAACCGGAAGAAAGGATTACCAACTTAAAGTACTGTTTTTAGACTTCTTTAGAAGATGACCATATAATTATATTAAGTCGGTTTCCGAGCAAAAGTCACATCCTTTAATTCCAGACAAAAATAATTTGACAAAATGATAGAAATAACGAGATTAAAGACCTATATTACGTTCCTTCTACTATGAAATCGTACAAGTATTGATTTATTTCAGAAAAGACTAATCCGCAAGATAGCATCTAGTATGATTTTGATTGTTTGTTCAACATTCGTAAAAATTATATGTTGATGTTGCCTTTAAAATTATATGAAACGAGTGCCTGGTGTGAAGCAATAGTTATTCAATATTCCGTTATTTAATCAATGTATGCATGTATCATGAACATAGTTTTCTGTGTTCGCTTTTATCATTTTTTTAGTATCCATATCGTATCACCGCCCATAGATATCTGTTTATCAGTGTTGATGTGAAAATACATGTATGACAGCTTATTAATGGTCGTATTTCGAAACCGAAGTTTATCGATTGCCATTATGTTAATAATCAAAAAGAAAGCATGAACATTCAGGAAAGCATTTGTATAACATGAACAATAAGATAAAGAGTTTATCTAGATGACTGAGATGATACTTATCAGGGTTTATCCCTCTGTTGTGTTGCTCATGAAAACTCAAAAAGGGTAAACAGCAAGCATACTAGTTAAACGTGCAATTAATGGATAAAAACAGACGAACGATAAAACTCAAAAAGATAATGCGTACCGAACATCTGTAGATTTTTTTGGTTGTCGGAGCCACGCTTATCATTCTAATTGAACTGTCATAACAAGATGACCAATAAGCGTCATGAACGAAAACAATGAGCTAAGCCAGTTCAAAAGAAAAATCCAATAAGTGATGCCAAGATAAGACAAGATGAAACATGTAATACCGGAGATAAACGTTTTAATTTCATAACCGCATAATATTATCAGTTTTAAAGATTATGTCTATTCCTGTATCAGCATCAGCTAATCATATCAACGGCCTCAGTCTGTGTAATCTTGTTACAAAACTATATCAAAAGGGAATAATTTTCTTAACAGAACATGTTAACAAGATCACGATAGCAAGGAAATTCAAGGAAAAAGAAAATAAACAAAACGAAAAACTTGAATGAAAGAAACAAAAAGAATATGAATCAAGTGTGTAGTGCTATATTACTCATTAGAACAGCAGTAAAACGGTAGGACGGTATTAACTTTTTACTAGAAAGCAGCATGTATTGATGCCTTTTGGCTGTTGTCTGCTCTATGGTCGGGTTGTTGTCGCTTTGACACATTCCCTATTGTCTTTCCCAATTTTATTTAACAAAAAACAAGAACACCATACATCATATCACGCGTTATTTGCTATACCTGTTGTACGTGTATAAATAATCGAATTGATCAAGTAGAAATGATAAATATAAAAAATCGAATAAACCATTTATAAAATTCAACATTAAATTGATTGCCAACGTATATAATTAAGAACTAAATAAGATGAACTGTGAGATATTCATCAATAAGAAAGCAATACTACGACAGAGAGTAATCAAACGAATGCTAGAGGGTAAAGTAGCGTTTTTTTACACAGGTGGTCATACAATTCATTACGGGTAATCAGTCCTGTTTTACCAACATTTATTATACCGGTGTTTTAACACAATTGTCAAAATACAGACCATCATGTCATTTATATAAAGGATTACTGAAAAAATAAGTAATACATATATATCAGTCAGGGACATTACTTAAACAGGTAACAATTAAAATTACCTATATAAGTAATGTTGAAAACGAGGCTAATTTAAATATAACTTATATAAGTTATTTTTCTGAATATTATTTTGATAGGTGTCCAAGAACACAGATTTTACTAGCTTTAAATAATTTTCACAGTTATCTGGTTATTTTTCCCTTGACATATAAAAACTAATTCTTCAGAAACACTTATTAACTTTCCGACGCACTTATCTTTCATACCGACGCTTCTGGGTCAAAGATTGGTCTCTTGTGACTATTAAATTATCATTATCATATTACATAATATACAGTCAGGGGGTAGATACAATACACTTGGTAGTAGTATTATGTCCCGATTATAACAGATTCTATAACTATATAATTGCAACTTGAATTCATTTTGTTAATTTTCATTAACATCTGTATATAAATGCTGCATCTTATTGGTTTTTTTTTACGATTAACAGTTTTATTTGCATATGCATATGTATTCTGATTTATTTTGGTAAATGATATTTTTTTCGTTTTTTTAAATTCCAATTGCATGATGAACATAGACATATAAACATCCAATATGTATGAGATGCAGACTATTATTCATACACTTGCTCCTATAATCATGTATAATGATACTAAACAATTAATAAAATCAACAGAAGTTTGGTCCTGTAAAAAACATGAGTTTAATGCACAGATCGTTATAATAGAAAATGGAAAATATGCAAAGGAGCTTCAAGATATTGCAACGCTAATTTGCAAAAAAATATTACTCTGAAGATTTATTCAATAAGGCTAAAAGCACTTGCAGCGTTTAAGATGTTGTCGAAATAAGTTTGATTGAATATATTTTTGCCTTTACAAAGCAATATATTTTTCATTCACGTTCGAATAAAAACTTTACACATAACCAATTGTGTTTCCGTTTCTGCCGAGTCAATATCGAATAATTAATAGGAAGAAAGCATGCAGTTGTGCAATAAATTAGTGTCTTCTGTTTTCCTGTTTTCCTGTTGACGGACAAAAACACTATCTAAAGTATTAGATTTCAAAACAAAACCATGGGTGCCCATTATTATGTTTCATTTTTAATGAGATTGCGAAAAATGTAAAGCTACAACTGTTGGCTTAGCCTCTAAGAAAGTATTCTTAATATAATAATTCTAATGTTTTGTATTATCAAGTGAACGGGGTATAACAAGTGCACTTTACAACATTGATAATGCGTCCAACATGTTTAAGGTGAATAATTATGGAACATATGTCAATTTAGTGTGTTTTTATCATTTTATCATATAAACCGACAGCGATATACAAATATAAAAATAAGCCAGAAATAAAATAAACAAATATTGTATCATCAAAATGCATCACTTCATTACTACCAATGCTAAACAACGGACTTTCAGGCGTATGTCAAAATGATTGAATTCGACAGATATATGTTTGATATTCGATTGGTATAATATATAAGCAAGCCGACAGTTTTCATTATCTCCGATTACTGTCCGTAGATGATAAGAACAGTAAACAGTCGTATAAACATAACCGTTTCATCAGGTTCTGTCAAAATTTTGTCCTAGAACAAAAGTATTCATGACAAGCAGACGACCTTGATGGTTTATCACACTACAGGTTGATAGATAAATCATTGTCTATGACAGCTAATGAGGTGTTATTCTTTTCAACTCGGCTGATGAAGCTCAGCCCTACAACGAGGAGACCATTCTAAAGACATTCATTGAATATTTTAATAACAATTATATCCATTGCTGTTTTTCTAAAACAAAATTAAAGTTTTCGTTATATTTTGGTTTCCTTGAATTCGGTATGCTAAACATTTACAAAAATGCTTATATAACATGAAACAAATGTTGTATATGATATTCTATGTTGCCATAAAAAAGTAGAAAACGGAAAATCATATCATATCATATCATATATGGTTGGTGTAGCATATCATCTTAAATTATAAAATGAATAAAAAAAATGTTTTGCAAAAGAAACAAACATTGTATATTATTTTACTATGTCTAAACTAAACTTCAGTTGCTTTTAATTAAATGTATCAAACACTAGTTAAATGGGGTTATTGATTTTTTTTCACATACGAAATAGAATATTACCGCAAAAGATGTTCTAAACCATTTAAAGTAACTTTTATCTACTAATTGTTTGTTTGTCAACATTAACTTACTCCTAATTCCAGTCAAAATAATAAGTGAATTGTAGGTAAGTATCTAAAGTAGCGACATGCATGCATACATAATACATTTTTAAAATTAAATTAATATTAAAATTTCCCACAAAATGGATTTTGACATAGCAATATCTGAATTGACATGCTTGTTCTGTAGTGCAAGTACCGGGCTTCAATTTTCATGTTACCTTTCGGAATACTTTGTCCACAATCAGAGGTATCGATCGGAGTAACTTTTTGAGATAACTTAACAATTATTGGGAACACCATGTATTAACCATTAATGTAATTTAAATGATTAGAACAGACACAGTTTACCAGTTTTGGTGTTCATATATTTTATATTACATTCATTTGGAATTCTCGTTTGTAAAGATTTATATGCAGTATGATTGTGGTCATTGAAGGAACAGAACGGTGAACCGTAGCTTTTTAGTCTCTGGTGAATTGTTGTCGCATTGAAAATAATACCACAATGTTCAGTTTATAATCTGTCACAGACCATTGTACAAATCAGTTTACCAATACGCGCGGCTAATCATCCCAAAAACAGGTTATGTTAAATGTGTCCTAGACGTCCCAAGATGATTCCATCAAGACACAAACACAACCCAGCGTCAAAAGGACCACAAATCAATACATGAACAATTCATAACCTTGCCGGTTATAATCCCAGATGTGTATTCCCTTATTATACTTTTATTGTGTTTATTTCTGGTGTCATAGACGTAAGTTTTTCAGAACTGGTTTAATGATACCAGTCAATTAGAGGTGATGTATTAAGTGCCAGTCTTTGTAAGAATCAGGCAATTTAGGTAAAAATCAAAACATGATAAGAAAAAACCCACCGTGCTTATCATTCTATGTAATACTAACCATCGTCCTGAGTTAAAAAATATTAGTCTTTCGTTTGTTTGTGTCTGGTAATATCAAATAACTCGGTTAGACTATTGGTTAGAATGATAGCAAATCACAGAGTTATCTCCCCTTATCTGTTAATTTCTAGTGTATTTCAACCAAATTGTATCTTCTATTACCAGAACAGAAAACAGAAATGAATGTTTTTTTTGGGCATAACAACATATTATGAACTAAAACCAATGTCAAATTGGGTGGTGTTTTTTGGTCATGTTTTCATCACTGCCTGATTCTTAGACAGACTGGCACTTAAACTAGAAGTAGATGTAAATGACTAAATTGACCATGATATACCAACGTTAATTACGCTGGATATTTTTGTAAACTATTTTAAATGCATAATAAACCTGATATATATCTACGATTTATAGAATATATTAAAGTACAAAATTGTCACAAATGCAAGAAAGAAGTGTTCTATATAAGTTAATTGGAATAAAACTTCTAGGTTGCACTTTGTAAATACAGCTGGTTCTCAAAACATGCCTTTTTGGGGAGATCTTGAATATTCATAGACAATTAATTGTGTTTAAATACTGGTTCTCAGTTATGCTCTCTGTGTTCCATCTCACAGAAACATAACTTGGGAATGTTACCAGTAAATTACATGTGCATATCGTTGACATTGACATCTGTGGTAACCTTTCATTCGAGGTAGAAAATTAGTGTTAGTTTGAACCCTGAGAAGTTCAGGGCTATCAACGTTGAAAATATGCCGCACAGTTTTTTTCTATGTTTTGACCTTTGAAAACAATTGTGGTGCAAATGAACTTTCAATTCTAGGATAAGATTTTTTTCAAAACTTTATAGTAAAAATATTACAGTTTTATCCGTAAAAGGAGTTCCTATGGGAAATTGCACTGTCAATATTTACAGAAAAGCAAACTATAAGATATGAATTGAAGTTCTGTCTGTTATTGGTTATGCTCATGCATGGTGTTTGTAAACGTAATCATGTGAATGTGTTATCAAATGAATTACACTAATTGTAATCAATTGTTTCTGTATATGAATCTGGATTCAAACAACATTATAATATTTATCATACCTATGGTTTACTTTGTATGGCACAACATTAAGAATATTAGATTGAACTTTTAACCTGCGCCAGAAAAAAAGTTAACGTCTAACATAGGAATTACCAAACCAAATTGTGTGCATACAAGACGTGCAAACTATAATTAACTTAACAGCACCGCTTTCAACCTTGCTGAACAATTGATAATAGGTTAGATAATGTTGCATGGAATTTCAAGTCCAATATGGCATATTTTATGACAATATAATTATGTTCCGTCATAAAATTCGGTAATTCTTTTTTTTTAATTTTGTCTCAATTACTTAATTGTTCAAGCGGATTAATAAGGACTAGAAGTTCCAATGTAAGATGTGTATGGCATTTATCTCTAAGTGCATATTGCGCATGCTTTAAATATTTATTACCTGTTATTTCACTCGCAATGCTCATTTATACACTTAGTTTTGAAAATAGCCATTTAGTATATGTAGTAGTGTTATCATGTTTATATCCATAACAAATATTCATGTTATTAAAACAAAAACAAAATAAATTGATCTGCCCATTTACGTGTAATGAAATTGCAAAAATACTATTACAAAATATATTAAGGACCAATTCATTCGAAAATTATTTTTAAAGTCGAGCAACACACAACAAATTTGAAATAATAACTATTTGATGATATATTATTCGTAACCAATGCAATTAAATGAAAAGTAAGATATAAATGAATCTTAGGTTTTATGATGTATACCTTTGCATCTTGCATGATTGCTTTTACATTGATCTTTAAATTAGATACTGCTATTGCACGATCGGTTTATCAAATTAAAAACCTAGGTCTCCTAAGTTATAGACTTCGTATGCAATATATTCACAGATAACTTAATACAAGTTAGTGTTGACTTTGAAAGCAACAACTTTAAATGTCAATAAATCAAATGAGTAAGATCATTAAAATACCTTCCTACATTCTTAAACGAATAAAGCTTTAATTTGATACGACACTTAAGCATTGATTACATGATGTTCTGATGCATAATACAACATACATTCCATAAGTGTCCACATGCTAGATATGTCGCCATTAAGCTACTAAGAACAGTCGGTGACCTAGAATCCCTTGATTGATGGAGACAACCATATAAAAAGTCTTTGTCTTTTTTTGTAATTTTCCTTTTTGTTTTAAATATCTTGAAGATCCAAATATAAATGACCAGACATAGATTTAGATCTTACGAAGTTTTTTATTCATAGGATTTTCTTGAATTTGATTTATATCATTTTGATAAGGGTTCTGTTTAGAACAGGAATTAATTTATCTACAAGTTTAAGTTCAACACACCATTTTTTCTTAAAATGTCATGTATCAAGTCATGAACAATGCAGGTGTTATCTAATATTTGGTTTCTATGTCTGTTGCATTGTTGTTGTGTGCTTTTTTTGGTTGCATGTCTGTTTTTCTGTTGTTTCGCTTATTTCCTCTTATAGTTTATGTGTTTCCTTCGTTTTAGTTTTTTATCCGGCTTTACTTTCTCTCATTCGATTTAAGACTGTTTAAAGACGGTATACTTCTGTTACCTTTATAAGCGAGCTCCTTAACATGTTCGACAAAACAGACACAATAATTTGCATTACGTTACATTTTTTTCGTGGATTGCAATTGAACCACGATTTGAAATGTTCAGCTTATTGCCAATTTTCTACATTTTTCACGCAGACTTGACAACATCAAAACTCAAATATCTAACAGAAATGCAGCTATTCCACCAATCCCAAAAATGAGTACCAACGAAAACAAATCTTAATGCTGTTTGTTTAATTTTCGTCATTGCAGTGTCAGTTTGAATACACTTTTTTCATCTCCTCTCTTTTTTTCGTGCTTTTTTAGTTTTAAATTAAATCAATATTGTAATTTGGTATTATTACACGTCTGAGATCATACTGATTTATATTTTATATTCAGTCGACACGATACTTTCTGAGTAGAGAGTCAGTGTATTTTATCTAGTGGAGATTTCTGTCCCCGAGGGTATCACTAGCCCAGTAGTCAGCACTTCTGTGTTGACTTGAGTTATCATTGATATGTTCATAATTCTAAATTAACTGTCAACTAAACTTTGAATTTTTCAAAACCTAATACTATTCTACCGCAGGAATATATTACCTTAGCATTTTTGGCAAAACTTTTTGGAACATTTGGTGTTCAATGCTCTTCAATTTCGTACTTTATTTCGGCCTTTTAAACATTTTTTTAATCGAGCGTCCCTGATGAGTCTTTTGTAGACGAAACATGCGTCTTGCGTAAATATAAAATTTTAATCTTGGCATATATCTATGATGAGTGTATCTGAGTAAATTATTTTCGGGTTAAATATATGGATTTATATTATTTTGTTATCCTTTATTACTCAACCTTAACTTGCGTTTTGATAATTGATAAAGTTATTGTCAATACTTTTACGACATACCAACTGTTTCAAAATTCTCATTTGTAAAAAAATTATAAGGCTATGTTCTCTTATACTTGCTGTTATATCGTTGAAAAACGCACAATAAGTATATACGGTCAATGAATGAACAGATATAGAAAAAGTAATAAAAACAATTATTTGACTGAGCAATTTGGGTCTAACTACTTTACAGAAGAAAAGCTTTGTCATTGTCAATATGAATGGTATAAAAAGTGATTCCGAAACCTATACTCGTCAATTGACCGAATTTTAACGATGTTTGAAGAGATTACTGTCTGTCCGAAATTGTCTATATTATTTAACCTGTCGAAATAACAACACAACACGATTATTTATAATATGCGATTAGACGTCAGAAATAACATATACCAGCATTGTTTATATAATAATGTTTTGTCTATTGAATATCTTAACACCAAATCGAGTTCGTACATTTGTACTATATGCTAGGTGCGAAGGGGTGACATTTTCAGTCATGGATGCAACAGTTAGAAACTTTGTGTCTTTGATTAAAGAGATTATTTAATTATCTTTCGTCCCTCTTTAATTCAGTGGCAAATGATATTAGCTTTGATGAGTGCATAGGATTTTCATATAGAGTAACTGCAAACGAATGTAGTTTACATATGGATTAGACCTAAACTATATACATCAATATCATTGTGTCTTGTTCATCATACTTACAACTCATCATTGGTGTTCATTTACCGGATTTTTTAAACTAGATTAACTGCAAAATATGCTCTGAAAGAAAATGTTCAATTTACGATTTTTTTATGATTTTTTTTTGTAGACGAAAGATTTCTGATGTAATTGAAAATAATCCTCGTACCTCATATATCAAACAAAAAACTTATATATAACATATTCAGTTGATATCCATTCAAAAGTCGAACGATAACTCTAAATAATGTATCATTGTTCGTTTTGTTTTTATAAAAACACTCAAACTATCTAAGTATTATTAAATCTTCAATATGTTGTTACTCGGTTTCATTAGTGAATTTACATTGCTATATCCCCATCATAAAGAGATCAACTGTATTGACTAAAATTTAATTTTTTTTAAAATTTATTGTGATGTGAAATACATTCAGTCGTAAGTGGTTAAATAAATTTTCATTTTTAATTGGTACCTAGTAGATTTTTGTTATAGTTCTGATCGGTCTGATCGGTCTCACTGATACTTATCATGTAACCACTATGATGTATTCTAATGCAACAACGTTTGTAACGTTCATTTTTATTGGACAACGTCACTTCCTTACATGGCATCAATTGACAATTAATGCTATGGGACGTACGCGCAAGCACAGACGGCATATGACAGGTTTTAACGTTGTTTTCTGTCAGTTTCATTAGAATGGAGATAACAATATTGTATTTTAAGCTCCGACGGCATCAATTTGAGATTTGATGGTCGCAAATACCCGTTTACTGTATCCGCTAACGCATCGTCAGTAAACTAAATTTGCGACCATCAAATCCCCAATTGATGCCGTCGGAGCTTAAAATACAATACAGTTATCTCCTAAATGTCAGTTAATCAGTTTTATCCATTTATTAAATTGGAATCACTGCCGTCTCAAATGATGCTGAAATATAACATTAATTCACAGACAATTCTATGATAAAAGATTTTGTTTAATTTCTGTAAACTCAATGGAAATCCATTCAACATAATTAATTGAAGTTTTATTTAGTTATATTTATATATCTACATTTACTTGATGTTTAGAGCGTTTAATGTTTTTGCAGTTCTATTTAGAGAGAAAATAGGCTATCTGGTTTTTTTTTACATTCTAACATACATGTTTTAATGTTTTTACTTTTGTTAAGATAAACTCTAGACTGCTGGTTGCGTATTGTCCAGTTGCAAGTATTTCATGCAATTTAAAGAAAACATACAAGTTTTAATGTTTTTTTCTGTTCTAATGAATGAATTATCTTTAGACTATTGATAACGAATTGTCCAGTTGTCAGTATTTCATGCATACTTAGAGAGAACATTTAAGTTTTAACGCGCAGAGAGAGGGACACTTTGACCCGGTAACTGTTTAAAAAAGTACTAACGTGCTTATGTATATTTCTAATGAAATGGTAAAATTAGTATAAGTTAATGAAACAGCAATAACCAATTCTAATTTGACGTCCTTATTACGCTTTGTAAACAAAGCCGTGTTCTATTGAGCATAAAACATATGTTAGACACATGCGCACGAACTTGCTGTGCATATTAACGTTATTTCCATCGCTATCCTTTAAAATGTATACATTTAAGTTGCTAGTATACATTTTTATTATATAATTTTATCAGACAACATATATTTACCCTGCTCATAGTTTTTAAACTTATCAGATATGAAATGTAATGCACAAACTCCTCGGGGAGGAAACGGGAAAAGCCAAACATTTTTACGGTATTTTCGTACGCTTCGACCTATAAAAATACTGAATTTGTCCTATTAGAATCGAAATAATTCCTTCGTGACATGCTCTATGCTCATTTTAACATGGGTAGGCATTATATTTGGCAACATTTTACATCTCGCTGAAACTCAGTGTAAAATATCGACAAATATAATGCCTAATGCATATTTGAAAATTATGTATCTATAGCACACACCAAATGTAATGTCATCCGTCACTGAGTTCGATAAGCTCTTTCATCACAGACACAATGTTTTTATTGTTTGTATCCATGAGTCAAAATATCACCTCTCAGCACCTACGCAAGTAAGTAGTTTGAATGCAAAATATTCCATGTATACCTAAGTGAAATTCAAACTCTTAAGTTCGAAAATGAACTACCTTTACAGGGAGAAGAAATTTTATGCTGTATATATGAAAATAAAACAGTTATCAGGTCGAAATGTAAATCAATGACTTATTATGCATGTTAATTTTGTATTTGTCGCCCTTAACCTGAGAAATCTCGTTAATTTGTATGTCACAAGCTAAAACGCAAGTATAACTTTGTTAATACATTTTTTTTTTTGACTAAATCCTCCGCAAAGTGGAAAGGGATTAATATAAGTTGCAAAACTTGTTTCCCAATCCACTATAAATAAATATGTTTAAACTAAACAAAACTCTTTGTGACTTATAGCCGAATTTTATTAACACTTGATACTAGTTAAACTTGTTGACAATAATTATTACTGTAAATGCAGTACGTATTGTTCTTTCTATTTTGGTTATTTTGATATTTCAAAAAAAAATGTCAACAGATGCATTCATTAAAAAAGAATGCGAGTTAAAACATAAAGTTGCAACATTTACAAGAATTTAAACCATAGAAAAATAAACAGTACTTACAAGTACTAAATCACTAAGGTACATGTCATCAATATCTCCATCCCTTTTTTTTAAAATAAGATCGGAAATATCGATTACTAGCATGATAAAATACATATACCACTTATAAGCATGACCGAGAGTAATATTTTACACAATCAATATTGCTTTTTGAAAGCATTTCTCCAGAAAAAGTTCATTATATCGTTTCAATGGTAAGTATCAAAGTTTTATAATGACAATAACGTTATTAAAAAGATAGATTGTAGTGATAGCTGTACCTACTATTAAAAAAATATTACTTCAAATTCCATTCTAGATGAAATTTTAAAGACAAAATTTTGGGAAGTAACTCTTAATTGATAAGATGCGTCCGAAACATTATATTAAGCATACTTTATCGGGGACCTTTACATACCCACATTTGAAAGCTAATGATGCGTATATGATCTCGACTAAATAAAGGATGTATTAAATGAAAAAAAAGATTTTTAATTTGGTATTCAGGATTTTGGTAGATGTTTAAATGCATGAATGTTAGGTACATATGCATAGATGGAGACGTATACTGAAATATCAGAATAAAGCATTTTCAATATTAACCTTAATAGCAAAATGTTCATAAAATCATGTATGGTATTTATTTTCATTATACTTCTTGATCAGCATCCCCAATCGATATAAAGGTACAAAGGATATAATTAATAAACACACGTTTTGTAATCCTTAGATGACGATTACAGTTTTAAGATTTTGATCAATATACAGCAAATTCAATAAGAAAACAAAGTTAAACAGGTGTGATATCCTAATCTGGTTTATTATACTCATGTTCTGTCGTTTTAATATTCTAAATAAAAAATCTACAACGATAAGTTAATACTACTAATTGACATTTTCAGTTTTGTTTCAATTTAAAGTCTCACAAAATAGTGCGATATATCTAAACATAAACACTTTTTTTCTTGCATCCAGTCACATGCTTCCGGTTAAATCTAATTACCACATCAGAAAGTCTCACGTGAAACGGAACAATAACTTAAAAAGTGACGAAGCAAAATACGGCGCCAATGTTATGAAGTCTTCAAAAACAAGCAGGCAGACTTGTTATAAAATAGGTATTTTTTGTTAAATAAATTGTCTCTTTAGATTTACTGTTCGAAATTTTATCAAAAACACAATGAACAAAAACAGTAGGATTACAATATGCATAAACACGTCCTTCAAACCGAATTTATCAATCACAATGCTTTTAAAGTCTTAGATTATCATTGTTATTTTCATGAGTTGCCAATATTCTGATATTACTTTTACTTTATTGTTTATTGTCAGAAATTTTTATCGTCATAAGAAAGGAAAAATTAAATCTGATGTGTGGCTTTATGGAGTAATACTTCAATAGTGTATTGACCACATTCTGATTTAGAAGTCTTAATTTCTGTATTGTATTTTTACATGTTTTAGTTTTTATCCAAGAAAATAAGCTTATCCAAACAATTGCGATGATTCCAAAATGATTAACTTGAATAAGAATTTAACTATAAAGTTCAATTATAACATGCAAGTGTGATTGTCATGTTAGTGGTCGTACAAAAAACATTTGATCACTCAACAAAATAAGTATATCCTGCTGTTCTAGGTTTCTATAATTGTGTAGCATTGAGCCGTCCACAAAAAAAAAATACAAAAAGTTCATAGTTGTCGTACAAAAAACCTTTGATTCATTAAAAAAAAAACACTTTATATCCTGTTTTTTTCTAGATTTATAAAATTGTGTTAAGCCGTTTTTTTTTTAATTTTGATGGAGTGATACCCTCTTTGGAAAAATTGGATTCTCCCCTGCATCCAGAAACATCTTGTGCAATCAAAACGTAAAATCACAAAAAATATGAACGTCGAGGAACATTAAAGAAGGAAAGTCCCTATTTATATGGCAAAATCGAGAGGTCAAACACATCAAAACGAATAAAAACAACAGTCATACATGTATTCCTGATTTGGTACTACTAAAGCAGTGCATTCTACAGGGAAACAATCAAATTAAAAGTTTAGACCTAAAGTACACTGCATGAAATGATGCATTTAATATAAAATTAAATGCATATGTTATGCATATTAAATTTCAAATTACAAAAAATATTATGCATTTACTTTGCTGGAAAATTTCTAATTTAATATAGATTTAAACTAAATTTAATATTGCAAATAAATTCCCAAATTTCAACCTAGTTTAAAGGTATTTTTAAATCTAAATAAATTTCAAATTTAAAGAATTTAAGTATACACTAAATTTGAATAAATTTCTAATTTAAAGAAATGTTTATGTAAATTAAATTTGAATAAATTTGAGATTTAAAGAATTTTTAATATAAATTAAATTTGAATAAATTTCAAATTTAAAGAAGTTTTGATATAATTTAAATTTGAATAAATTTGAGATTTAAAGATCTTTTAATATAAATTAAATTTCAATAAATTTCAAATTTAAAGAATTTTAAATATAAATTAAATTTAATTAATTATGTAGTTTAATTACATGTAAATTCAAATAAATTTCTTGTTTATGACTTATTTAAATTAGAACTTCCATCAAATTTAATGCAATTTAAAGTCAATATAATCCTGTATAACTACTTACAAAACAATAGTGCAAATGAATAATAAAGAAAAGGCAGAATTTTTCCCTCTGCTTTTTGGAAAAGGGATGTTGGGGATTTGTTTTTACTTTAACCCAAATATCTGGTTTGAAAATATCTAATTAAATAAAAAAACAAAAATTAGGAAAAACAGGAATTTTTAATGGTGATAACTTTGTAGCTACTGTACATATAAAATTGATCCTCCAACTTTTCTGATCCATGTTTACAAAGTATTAGACTTGAAAGGCATGGATTGCTGCTCTGTGTATTTACAGTAGAATAATATTTGTGGTTTCAAATGGCAATGTGCAAATGTATAATTTGTCAGTAACATTGAAGACTGTATTTTTCAGATGAAACTTAAACAATAATCCAACGAATACATGTCACTCATTTGCAAAGCTCAATACCATTTTGTAAATATGCCTTTACCTATATGTAAAGAATTGCAACGCATCTGAATTTATATAAGAACTTGAAGAGTTAGAATCTAAGACATACAAAAAACACAAACACCAGATATAAACTATAGGACAAGGCTATCTATGTGTGATTTGGATTTTGACAATGGCAGCAATATACAATACAGGAGATAACAAAAACTTTTGGACAAAGCATAACCATACACAACAATTTCTAGCATTTTCTTATTGTCATCCTGTCTTGGGCATAGTTATTTTCACTTCTAATCGGGTCAGAATAATAAAAAAAAAAAACAATTTTGAGTTATCTCCCTTTGTATATACTTCAATAAAAGAAACAAAGTATCTAACAAATTAATTTTATTCAGATACTGACAAATTAGAGTTGTTTTGGTGATAAATTAAAATAAAATGTCAAAAAGTTTGTTATACAATTTTAAAAACATTTAAAACAAATAAAAAAACACTTTTGTTTAAAAAAAGTCAAGTTCTACATCAAAGAACCTCATCAAATTCAAACTAATTAATAAAATAATGATGCTTACTTGTATAGATTATTTAAGAATCATAACAATTGGGTTATAACAAAAAGCAAACATAGGCACCTCTAAATTTCAAGTTTGGCATCATAAAAATATTAATGAATAATCTCCCCTGCTAGCATTATTTGTCAATTTTAAAAACTTCAAAAAGCAAAAAACAAAAAACATAACATTATTTACATGATTAACATAATTCGTAAATTCACAAGAGTGCACACACTGAAATGTCTCGCCTTCTTTACTTATCATTGATATTATGTTGATAGTCCTAAGTATAAAGCTTTATTAAAAACTGTCACATAAACTTAACATTAACCAAGATAACTAAACAAAGAGCAATGAACCATGAAAATGAGGTCAAGGTCAGATGAACCATGCCAGGCAGACATGTACAGCTAACAATGCTTCCATACAACAAATATAGTTGACCTATTACTTATAGTTTTAAAAAAATAGACCAAAACACAAGAAACTTGAGCAATGAACCGTGAAAATGAGGTCGAGGTCAAATAAAACCTGCGCCACTGACATATAGATCATAAAATATTTCCATACACCAAATATAGTTGACCTATGGCATATAGTATTAGATAAAAAGACCAAAACTCAAAAACTTAACTTTGACCACTCAACCATGAAAATGAGGTCCAGGTCAGATGACATCTGCTCGCTAGACATGTACACCTTACAATCATTCCATACAACAAATATAGTAGATCTATTGCATAAAGTATGAGAAAAACAGACCAAAACACAAAAACTTAACTATAACCACTGAACCATGAAAATGAGGTCAAGGTCAGATGACACCTGCCAGTTGGACATGTACACCTTACAGTCCTTCCATACACCAAATATACTAGCCCTATTGCTTATAGTACCTGAGATATGGACTTGACCACCAAAACTTAACCTTGTTCACTGATCCATGAAATGAGGTCAGGTCAAGTGAAAACCGTCTGACGGACATGAGGACCTTGCAAGGTACGCACATACCAAATATAATTATTCTATTACTTATAATAAGAGAGAATTCAACATTACAAAAACTCTGATCTTTTTTTTCAAGTGGTCACTGAACCATGAAAATGAGGTCAAGGACATTTGACATGTGACTGACGGAAACTTCGTAACATAAGTCATCTATATACAAAGTATGAAGCATCCAGGTCTTCCACCTTCTAAAATATTAAGCTATAAAAAAGTTAGCTAACGCCGCCGCCCGATCACTATCCCTATGTCGAGCTTTCTGCAACAAAAGTTGCAGGCTCGACAAAAAAAACATCCTGCTGCTCGAACATTGATTAAAATTTCATTCCAAATGCTGTATGCAAGAATAAAAATAATAAGATGTAATGAAATACTTCAAATATGTACAATTGAATAAAATAGCACACAAATAAACTTTTATCAACAAAATTATGTAATGTCAAGCAAAAAATTATCAATATTGAATATGTACTTGGACAATTGAAGAAAATAATAAGTTTATATGCTTATAAATATATTTGGTGTATTGACTGTCTCCTGATTAGTTAAAATTTTTTAGTTTTATTTTCAATTTTTTTTGTTTACAAATTTTATGAAGTCAACATGTGCATGATGTGTGTACTTTGTTATTATTTATATAAATAAAATAAAAAATATCTTTGAGCCTTATTTTTGATAGAAATTTATTTATAATGAATGGCAATAACTTATTTTGATTTTATTGAACCATAAAATTAATTTTCAACTATTTACATTTTACATAATCCTCTTCGCAGATTATCTAATGTGAAGATTCAAAAAGTTATCTCCCTTTGACCAAGCGATTATAAATAATGTGAAATCTTACAGGAAAAATCTTGACAGCAAATACAAGACACTGAAATGAGCCACACTCAAATTATTATTCAGCATTTAATTAATTAGAAAAGGCAACAGAAAGTTTAAGTAAAAAGAAATATGTGTAGCTTAACCAAACACATTAACATAATCTGATGTCACCGATATGCTGCACTTGTAAATAATTTTAATAAAAAATGCAAATGTTGAAATAAAAGAGCAGTAATTCATTTTTTTACTTTAAAAAATAATCAAATTCAATAAACCAAACCACTTCATTTTAAGGGTTCCCCCCTTAAACTGAAAACTGTCAACTATAATTCAAAAGTAAACATGAAGGTATTTTTGTTCTTGCAAATTCCAAAAGTGTACCTTTGAATTGGTCCTTATTAAAATTTAAAGAAATTTTTATTGATATCTCTCAATTTTGTGTCATATGCCCTTAAGTAAAAATCCATGCAAGTTCTGTCCATTTCTTGTGACAAGGCCTCTCTGATTTACTTGGACCTCAGCTCTTTGCCTTGTGCATTCCGCTGTCTCTGGTATTTACAGTCTAGTAAATGACTTTAGTTTATCCATGTAAGATTTAAAATCTTGTGACAGTCAAATCCCAGTTGTGATCAGGCGAGTTTATCTACAGAATCACTGTCCCAACTTGACATTAAATCAATTTGCATGGCCTTTCTAAGTTTGTCCTTTTCTGACACTGGCAGTTTCTTGGTTTAAAGGGCCTTAGCTCTATTTTGTAGCTTCTGTAATAAAGTAATAAAAAAAAATGTTTAATTTTATTAAATTGACAAGTGATATATATGTGACAAAAGCAATAATTTTCTGCATGCAATTATTCTATCTTAATGCAGTTGTAATCAAAATCATATATTTAAAAGATATTCTAATGAGTGACCCAAAAATATCTCGTGGAATAACTCTATAAAAAGAATAGCTAAAAGTTGTGATAAATTTTCTATTTTCAATGTACCATGAAATTGGGGTCAAACCATTAATTTATCCTTAGAAAGATCATAACATAAGTCACATGTATATTTATTTTTAAGTTGATTGGTCGTTAACATCATTAACAACTATCCTGACCAAAAACTTTTACCAAAACTTGAACCTAAAGCAGAACAGATGAAAGAATAAACAAACAAAAGCATGGATCATTAAACATAAACCCCTTCTACTATTGTAGGCTGGCATAACAATTTATTACAACTATTACACATTGTGATTTATTTATCAACATCAAAAAAATTATTGATTTGTATCAGTTTAGTTTTTCAATTATATTTTAAAACTAACTCCTTCTATCATTGTTTGGTCTTATTCACGGTGTAGAATATATACAACTTTTATAATTTGAGGTGTGATCCCCTCAGGGGTTCAGGCTTATATTTTGGCAAGTGTTTGATGTGTCTATGGGCACTATGGAGGTCTTAAATTAGGTAGCACCCCATTTTTTCCCTAGGGAGATTGATATTGGAATAGCTCATTATTGAGTTTGTTGTCTTTATCAATTTCAATATAAATCACAATATCAGGTACAGCAATTTTTTTTTCTTTTGACATATAAGAAGTATTTGTAAATAGTATTAAAATACAATCAGCTGTATACAATATAACCAAAACAAAAATCTGAGACTGGATTACTGCCCTTTTATCTATTTATTATTTGATCTATAAAATAATATTTAATCAATAGAAATGTGAAAATTTCAAACAAGATTTAAGTCAGTTATTGTTTGATTTGGCTAATTCTACTAAATACACAATTATTTTGATTTTTGTTGTTGTTTTTTTTTTCCTGCAATTATTTTGTAACACTCTAATAAAAATGAGTATGAATTCAATCCTCCATGATTCTATTCATGCTACTTGTTAGATGTCTCTACTCTCATTGGCAACAACACTTCATCTCCTTATAAATTAATTTTTGCAGGCCTCAACTAACAGTATTTTCCATAAAATATATAAAACAATAAAAAGCTAGTACAATCATGACAATGAGTACTATTAATTTATCCCAAGACTTGGTCTGGTCATGTCAAATTAATGTAATCATCAAATAGCTTACTTCAAAATAGAACCAGCTGCTGTTTTACATGTCCAGACTGGATTGTTTATGCCTATAAGCATCACAAACAGCTGCTTACTGCAAAATAAAACATAAAAAGTTCCTAAAATAAATGTGTATTGCCAGGAGATAATTAGTTGAATTTAAACATTCATATTATATTTGTTAAACTTGGTCTAAGGAAAGGGTGTACAGGATTTCCAATACTCAATATATATATATATATATATATATGTCTAGCGGGACGGCTGCAGTGCAGGCGATTTGGTGTCACGATATCACAGTAGCATGGGTTCGAATACCCGCGAGCGAAGAACCAAAAATTTGTGAAAGCAAATTTACATGTACAGATCTAACATTGTTAGGTTGATATTTAGACGAGTTGTATATATATGTATACATGTATATAGCCCAGGTGGTCGTGTGGTCTAGCGGGACGGCTGCAGTGCAGGCGATTGGGTGTCACGATATCACAGTAGCATGGGTTCGAATCCCGGCGAGGGAAGAACCAAAAATTTGCGAAAGCAAATTTACAGATCTAACATTGTTGGGTTGATGTTTAGACTAGTTGTATATATATATATATATATATTTTACAATGTTTGGCTATTTGAAACATTATGATCACATGCATATATGTATATATTCTGACAGACATTTCAACATACATGTAATATACATAAGGTATATTTATAGATTTTAACAAGGCTAAGTAAGTATATAAGCTGATAATACTAAAAAGGCATATATGTACATGTAACTCTATCTTTTATCAAAGACAATGGCACGTCTCTATTTGAATTACATGACTTACAATGTACATTTATATCTTTTGAAAGATTTTTAAAATCATAAATTCAGAAAATGTAGACAAAATATATATATACAATATACAATGATATATACCTTTATATGTGAAGGAACATGGATGGCTGTTGTATTCCCTTATCTTTGAGCATCTGTTTCTGCTTGAAATCGATTCTCTGTAACAATTGGTGCAATTCTTCAATTTTTTCACTGTCATCAAGATTTCTGTTTGGGAATCCATCATCTTCTTTATTAGCTAAGTAAAATAAAAACTTTTTGAGAAAATGTAAATATTCAACATGATGTTCATACAAAATGATATTAAGTTTAAATTCTTTTATATAAATGCCTTTTAAACTTGAGTCGCTGAACTGTAGTAACATGTATATGTTACAGTAAATAGGTGAAATTAGGAATTACATGTAATTACTAAACACTTCAGTAAATACCTGTAATTACTAGCCAATTTAGTAATTACATGTATTTACAAGTTGTTTCAGTGATTACTGGTAATCACTGATTTTTTTTTGTCATTTTTACAGCTATTTACTAACTTGATGTTTTTGTTTTAAAATTAAAAACATAATTCAAGATATCAAATAAGAAAGTAAAGGGGTAGGGATTTTAACGGCGCTAACTTAAGGATGTAGGAATATAATGCACATCCAAAGTGCATACTCTTTAGTGTTTGTGAATTGAAACTGGAAAATGGTTGTTTTATAGGTTTTGAAACTCCGTAAATATATGTATGCAAGACAATGATATCTATCCAAAATCAAACTAAAATCTCCATCATGCACTGTGGCTCAAAACTTTAAAAAAAACTTTCTCCAAATATCCTGGATTTCTACCAAACTTCATGAACTTGGACAGAAACTAAATGTTTATGATCATAAAATAATATCCAAAAGTAAAGTTTGAAAAAAAATCCTTTTTTTCGTATATTACTTATAAATGGACTAGTTTTGTCCCAGTTAACATTACATACACTCTGTAGTTAAAGTTTTTAAAACATTAGATTTTATAAACCATTCTGGATTTTTACCCAATTTTGACTGAAGCTTCTTACAGTACTAGTCAACAGATAGTATCTAGAGGAAAATTTTAATATTTTTTCCTCATTTTTGTTGAGCCTGCGATTAACAGCAAAAGTAACCGAGACTACATGTATTTGTTCTGCAAAAACCCTTACAATTTTAATAGCTTAATACATCGATAACCCATCTCCAGCTAGGGGTTGATTTGAAGGTCACATGAATACGTATTCAATGAGGTCCAAATATTCACTTGCAAGTGCACATCTCATCAACCTTGTTTCTCAGCTAATTTAACAAAATAAAACCAGAATGGCTGCTAATAGTGAATAATAATTTTACAATATCATTTTTATAAATGATTTAACAACAAAAAAAAGATATTTTTTTAATATATCTCGAAGCTAATGCACATAACAGTTCATTCCAGTTCTTAACCTACATAACATTATCTTATCTTTATAAGGTAATAAGTCTAAATATTCTTCATATTCAAAGAGTTCTTTAAAAAGTTAAGACATAATGCTTTGGGAGAATTTTCCATTTCTGATTTCCATGTCTGCTGAAGTTGGTCAAAAATTATCTGTATTATAATGCTCAACTTAAACCATTTTGGATTAAAACTAAAGTTACTCTGATTTAACCAAATATTTGAAAGTCCATATTTATTCAAGATATTTTTTATACATATCAACCATTCAAAATTTTAAGTGTACTAACTGATCTTCTAGTTAGTATTACACAGCTAAAACAATGTTGTATTATGGTCAGGTGATCAAAAGTTATGGTTGTGTTAGCAGTCAGTAAATAGGTGTAAATATTCATTTTAAATTTAGTAATTACTGGTAATAACTGGGCCGTTTAAGGAATTACTTGTATTAACTAAGTGCATGAAGTGCATCGGGAATTACCTGTTATTCCTAAATTTTAGTAATTACATGTAATTCCTAATTTCACCTATTTACTGTAACATATATAAACAGCATGTAAAGGTTTGATATGTTTCCAAAAAAATACTCAATAATCATAATATAAATGAAGGAAGTATGGTAACCTACATGTATGTATCATTTTGTTTGGCTATAGTAATTGGATCAACATCAGTTGGTCTTTAGCGGATAGCATTTATTTTGGAAACATACCACATTGTTTACTTTAATCTAATTAATCTTCATATACAACATGTACAATGTACATATACATGTATCTTAGTTTTCTCGTTTGATTTGTTTTACATTGTCATATCGGGGCCTTTGTGGTATGGGCTATGCTCATTGTTGAAGGCTGTACAGTGACCTATAGTTGTTAATGTCTGTGTCATTTTGGTCTCTTGTGGACAGCTGTCTCATTGGCAATCATACCACATCTTCTTTTAATATATCATTAAGCATTTGAATCACAGGCACTTGTTTCTATCCATTGGAAGACCCACTATCAACGTATATTTTCGAGAAGGTACCCAAGTAATTTTTTCACCTCTCCGCTTAAAACCATTATTTCTGGTAAATATATACGTTAATAGTGGGTCTTCAAATGGATAGAAACAAGTGCCTGTGATTTGAATTTATACCAATATCAAGGGTACAACTGATATGTCACCTGGGTAAGTAAGGTACATGTACCTATAGAACAAGTCAATTATCCAATAATCTTAAAAACTATAGCACAGTTATTATTCCGTGACAATAAACAATAATTTGGTTTGCACGACACTTTGACCATGTCCCCTCCTTTTTAAATAAGGTTTTGGGAATAAAATATATTGGGCATGCATATCAGATTAATCATAAAAAGTAAATTGATTGTGTAAGGTTATGTAATATATAATGATCTATATTAAAGTAATGCGGTTACCAAATCGAAAATCATGTTGAATTTGAAGTGTGTTCTTCTTTTGGGATTTGAAAATCCCGCAACATGACGACTTAAACATTGCTATAATAGAAAACACTCGAGACAACCGAAAGGTGCACGGTCGCACTAAATACCAATAATATGTTATTAAGCCAAATAAAATAATGTATCCTAATTGATAGATTGATATGATGCGTATATAATATAATTGTTTAAAAGATGTGAATAACAGAATAAATGACAGACACATGATCTCCAGAAATTAACGAGTAAAGATAATAAAGTATTTTCCTGGTCTACTTTTTGGTCTTAACTTACACTGTTATTATAACAACATTACAAAAAAAAAAACGCGGGACATGACCAGATAATAAATATAATTTTTCATACGTACAAATCAAGTTGATCGAGTTACCTGGACTCATAATATTCACATATTAGTATAACCCTTAATATATATTTCTCAAATTATTGCTTTAATAGTAAGCATAGGTACTTGGGTACAGGACATTTTTTGTACCCTACCCTTTTTTTCCAAAATCTGTTATATTTTCGTTTTCTCACTTGCGTATTATTTATTTTTTTCGCGTCTGTCTGTACGTGTCATTAGAACATAAATACACTACAAATTACTTGGTTTTGCTATTTACTATCAATTCCAAGTTTACTATCCACAGCGGTCACGGATATATTACTAAAGAGAGTGAATTTTAAAATAGAAAACGAAAAAATAACGGATATTGGAAAAAAGGGGGAGGGTAAAAAAAATGGTGACATCCCATTAGTCTGACAACCATTATTCGGACAGCCCAATACTCCGACAACATACTATTCTGACAGCCCATTATTACGACAACCCATTACTCCGACAGCCCATTATTCCGACAATATGCGTTTTTCTTAGTGTACGGATAAATTTTCTCTAAAAAAAAAACCCAACTCCGCTCTCTGATATTTGTGGTTGTCCGTTTTGATTCCAATTATTTTTTGCATGCGGACATTAATTTTGTCTCAGTATATTGGAGTTGATACACATGATTATAGCAACTGCTCAGTCCTTAACCTCGCCCCTCTTTCGTTTTGCGTGTCTAGTTACTTTATTTATCTTTATATTTCGTTGTTTGTGTGTCTACTATCAGTCTGTGCTGTTCTAGCTCGCTATTTCTTGCATGTGTGTCTTGATCTACCTTCTTTTCACTAGATCTTCGAATCCCCCTTTTCGCGTATCAGGGGAGTGAGGTTCCCCCACTATGAACTACATAAATAAATAATACATCGGAGTTGGAAAACACTACCCGCCCTCTTTGGTCGCAACACTTTCTCTCCTTGTATCACTCATCTGAGTTTTATTTAAATTTATTTTGTTGCAGAAATAATGGGATAAAATAGCGTCAGTCAAAATTAGAAAAACAAACGGAGACAAATACGTACCCAGAACCTAAAAAATAAGAAGACAAATAGGACGAAATATGTGCTCAGAAAAGATGAGCAATTCCAATCATGATCAATCATGAATACGGTATCATGTTCGGGAGTGAGAATCCACGAAATACGGAGACAGTACATGTAGCACTTCTAATAGCGATCGTTCAGACATAATCCGAGAGATGACACTCAATATTTTGTTGGGAGACCGATTTTGTATCCTAAGATTATTTTAAATTCTAGAAAGATATGCCTCTTTTTTAATGATTGGTGGAGATGCAGGACTGCATGATGATTTACAACAAAACTTATTACGAAAAACAAATATGACGGACATGAATATTTCGGCAATTTCTATCTAAATATGCATAAGGAAAAGTGATATCGGGTCAGTGACTGTATATGTCATAGAAATATACAGTCAACGCATTTTGACTGCTCAAGTAGAACGAGTGCAGCATAAAAGACAATAACAAACTAGTAGAATAAGACAATGTGTGACATTCTTGTCCTTGTGTCTTTGTCAAATTGTTTAATTGTAAAAACTTAGTAATATGTGTTTTGTGGGAAACTTATTTTTCATTTAAAAATTGGTTTCAAGAAGAAACATATTTAGATATCATTGATTTTAAGAAAGGTAATTTATATGTTAATTCAGAATCGGTGCTCTTCCATTACATGAAGAATTGAAAATGCTAAATACTCAAAAAATCGTATTGTACAGCTGATAAAGTTTAGGATGAGCGTCATTTTTCAATCGAATGCTCACTTCATTATAATTTGAGGGAGGAATTCTTTCGCCATATTTCTAGCACATATCAGAACTTTAAAACGTTAGACAATTATGATTAATTTCGAAGTGAACACAAGAAAACTTTACTATTATGGAGAAAAAAATGAGGATCATATCGTTAGTTCTTTTGAATAATGTAGTACATGTCTGGATACTGACTGTTAATTGATATTAATACGTATTTTTTTTTATATTTTGTCTTAGCTCCAATTGTGACTGAGGCTTATAGTGCTATAAATATAATTATATCATATTAGTATTGTAATGTCTTAATGTTGACACAATCATTAGACTGGCCGCCGCTTCGAAAAAGTGGGGGTATACTGTTTTATCTCTGTCTGTCCGTCCGTCCAACCGTCCATCCGTCAGTTCGCCGCCCGTCCCATAACTATTTTCGTTGCATCTTTTTCATGAACTACATTACAAGGATTTCTGAAAGGTTTATTGAAGTCAGTTATATCGTGTGATGCTTTTTCAAACTCATTACTCATTACATGACAGCCAAGTTGAAAACTTTTGTCACATTTTTCTCAGGTACTACAATACCATGATTTCTGATATTTAACTTCAAGGTTTATATAAGTCAGTTATACTGTGTAATGCTTTTTCAGATTCACAACTCAAAAACTTTCTATCTACCGAAATATTTGGGCAGGGTATCATCAGTAGCTCGCGCCATCAATGCTTGTTGTTGATTTACATAGATCCTTTAATTTGGAAAATAAAATATTATTTTCTGTTTTATTCTATATACAGATTTCGAATTGAGAATTAACATTGAAAGTATACGAACTACCTTAGCCTTGTATTATATATACGGAGTTATTTCTTAAAATATGTTATTACAAATATAAACGTAATAATACAGACAGACACATTTTATTTTACCCTGATATCCTGATACTTGACTTGATAAGTGTCGGAATTATAGGTTGTCGGAGTATTGGGCTGTCGGAGCAATGTGTTGTCGGACTATTGGGTTGTCAGACTAATTGGTTGTCGGACCAATAGGCTGTCGGATTAATGGGCTGTCGGAATAATGGCGTGTTACCAAAAAAAACAAAGTTCCGATGATAGTAAGACCCTTATTACTATACACATCCTTGATTCATGACAGTGATATATGCATTATAAACTGTATACAGAAATATACAAGATATTGACTTCTAAATTAACTTAATGTTACCTCAGTTACTGACTCCATGTTGACATTATTGTGTAATGTTGGTGTTAAATGAGATAGGTGTTGAAATTTTTCGTCGAATAACTGAATTTGGTATGTCGATATCTTCTGATCCTCCACATGCCCCGGGCAAATCCAGAGGCGCTAACCGGGCATTCTTTTGCATCTGACCGAGAAGACTTTCAGAAGGACTGTATAGACGAATCTTTAATTGTTTTAGAACCTTCATCAGATCCGAGTCTTGCATGGAGATGGACACTGATAGACTTAAGTACTGGTACATTGTATTAACGATTTCACTACGAGGAATATCATCATCTTCAGAATGTGAGAGACAAGCAAATCCGCCAGACGACATATCCAGACAGACTTAGTCAATGATGCAAATAATATTCTTGTAGACTTGTAGCCAGACTGGTATATATATATATATAATCAGACTGGTGGACGTGTAGGACATGAAGGCAAACTGTTAGAAACGTAATCTGGCGGGTAAACATGTATATCGACTTGTAAACACGGAGACAGACTGACGGACACATAGAGACCGCGGTTAAAACGTAGTGACTTGTGGACATAGCCAGACTGTTGAAAATCATATGGACAGACTAGGGGTCTATAAGAAAGACTTGTGAAAGTAAAAACAGACTAGTGGATGATTGAAAAACTGGTGAACATGTAGACAGACTTGTGCAAATGTAAATTGACAGAAAATATTTGTCAGCCTAAAAATCTAATTCTAACTCTATTGGGTTTGATTTTCAGACTTACATGTATATGAATACGAAATCTATATTCTTTGAGGGGGGGGGGGGGTATTATGTTGTAGGGCAAGCTAGGGTAACAGTTATCAAAGCCCCCCCTTATTTTCAAATGAACGAATTTTTTTATTAATCTTCATTTTGTCGGATTAGAAATGTTCTATGATCTCATCTATGATTTAAGTATAAACTAAAGGACACTTTTTTACTTGGTTGTGCTATAATGGATTTAGTATTACCATTTTTTTCAGTTAAGAACAAAAATGAAAATAATGGATTATTTAAGGTTCTCTCATTAAAATATTCAACATAATGATTTTTTATTTGCAAAACAAACAAAAAACAATTTTGATTATGGCAAATACATAGACTAAACAAACATAATGAAAAATTGTAAGGTTAAATTAACTGTAATATTTATTTCCAAAATAAATTCAACATCATGTCAGCTCATCGGGTCAATTTAATTAGCCGGATATCGTTGCCTTTACCAATTATTTCACACCACATTTTACACTAGTTTAACAAATAATTCATACTTTTTATACTGATTCAGAAGCGTTGTCTATGTGGTTTATTTATTATAAAAGTTGTAGGTCACTGGGTCATTATCAAACACTACAGGAAATTAAACAATGTATAAATTTGTCTTTGGTATACACGTCTATATACTATACTGACTAATATAAGTTCAGCAGCGCATATTTTAATATATTTCAACAAATAAACAATACATATTGTCTGTGTGTGTGTTACAAGTATGCAAGTGATCTAATTATTACAGGAAATAAATGGAACCATAATGCGTGATTTTCTTTACTTGAAAATGGAAAAACTTGACAGAAATTAAGATAGATTTGACTTGAATGTATCTGTTGTTTTACCTTTTTTGTAAAGCAGTATATTTTGAATTTGTTAATAGTATAGAATTTTTTATTAATCTAATCAAGAACCCATAAAGGGCATCATTTTACAACACAATATGTTAGTATACTAGTATATATAATGCGACGTAGGTAAAGATTTTTCTTTATAAAATATTATCATTTCCAATTTTGATGAAAACACATTATGTGGTCAAGAGGATAGCGTTTAAAAACTAAAAAAAATGCTTGCACTTCGCCATTTTTTAAGTTAAATGGTCAGTTTCATTTGGCCTTATTAACATTTTTTAGTCGAGCGTCAATGATGAGTCTTTTGTAGACGAAATACCCGTCTGTCGTGAATGTAAAATTTCAATCCTGGTATTTATGATGAGTTTATTTACCATATTTACAAATATCTTTCTATTAAATATACCAACCGAGCTATTCACTAGCTGTTGGCGCTTTTAATCTTGGTTGCAGTATTGAAAATAAATTGTAAAAATGAAACAATGTTACTTTTCTTAAAAGAGGATTTACGTATTCAGCTTCTTTTTTAGAGTGAATGGCAATATATATATTTTTTTTTAAACAAATACATGACAGGGTGCTGCCTGAACTAAAGTGAGGGGTATCTCCAGTCAGTTATTCCTTTATGGTATATAATCAATAAAAAAAATCCCACAAACGGGGGACCCGGGCCCGCCCCCCCCCCAAAAAAAAATGGATCCGCCTATACCAACCGAGCTATACACTAGCTGTTGGCGATTTTAATCTTGGTGTTATTTAACATTTGCAGCTATTGAGAATAAATTGTAAAAATGAAACAATATTACTTTTCTTAAAAGAGGATTTACGTATTCAGCTTCGTTTTTAGAGTGAATGGCAAATATATATATATATATTTTTATATATTTTTAACAAATACAGGACATGGTGCTGCCTGACCTAAAGTGGGAGGTCTCTCAAGTCAGTGAATCCTTATATAGTATATAATCAATAAAAAAATCCCACGAAAGGGGGACCCCCCCCCCCCCAACTGGATCCGCCTATACCAACAGAGCTAAACACTTGCTGTCGGCGCTTTTAATCTTAAGCTATTGAAAATAAATTGTAAAAATGAAACAATATAACTTTTCTTAAAAGAGGGTTTAAGTATTTAGCTTCGTTTTTAGAGTGAATGGCAATATATTTTTTTTCTTTTAACAAATACATGACAGGGTGCTGACTGACCTAAGGTGGGTGGGGGTCTTTCAAGTCAGTGATTCCCTATATAGTATATAATCACTAAAAAAAATCCCACGAGAGGGGGACACGCCCCTCCTTCCCACTGGATCCGCCTATACCAACCGAACTATACACTAGCTGTTGGTGCTTTTAATCTTGGTGTTATTTAACATTTGCAGCTATTGAGAATAAGTAAAAGAGACAACGACTCGAAAACAAGCAGACGATAGACGAAGGCAATTGGGTCTTCAACGCGGCGAGAATTCCACGCAAAATACGGATATAACAGAAAATGTTCTATAATTGCCGATCCGACACATGTATTGTAACTATCCATGCACCCATCGATTCAATCGAAAAACTCGACGTACGACCTTCGACAATAAACCAACACATGCGAAATGTATATACGTAACAATTTATAAAATGTCCCGATGTGACAAAATGTGAAACAATAGCCTAGAGTATGTAAAAACAAGAACAAAACAAAAAACAAAATTTGATAGAAAGCAACCATTGCATCCCTGAAAAATAACTTTCAATTCAGAAACTCAAATGTATTACGATCTTAGAAATCTTAGAATTCATGGCTATAAAGCTGAAGAGAAATGTTTAAGCAAACTGAGCACTATGAGGTTTTGATTTTTTATAAGTATCAACTGCAATTTCAAGCTTATTTTATGACCTCACTTTCATCGAAGGGTATATTAATTTATCGCCTACAGGTTCGTTCGTCTACCCGTTCGTCTGTTCGTCAAGCTATAGATTGGTTTGTCTGGCTATCACCTCGTACAGTTTTTGAGTTGCAACTGAAACATTTAAGTCAAATATCCTCAAAATTCAAGGTAGTTGGATACATTTTATTATAAAATGCAGAGAGAGATCATCGTTTGTCCTGCTTCCTCTTCCGACATTTTTTTAACTATAAATTTATAGTTTTAATTAATATTTCAGAGGTTGTCTGAACATACAATTGAGATGTTCATGCATGTATTCCTATATATGCATCTTGATTTTTGTCAAATATTCTTAAATGCCAGGAAGTTGAACCTTAACAATTATGTATATAACCAGCATCTATAGAGCTACTCCTACATTTTTTTAAGCAAAGACCTTGATATCTTGTAGGATGCAGAGGCGTATCAAAGGAATGCGGTAGCAGGTGGGCCTCCCCCTTTTTTTGTGTTATTGATTATAAAGAGAAGCACTGAAACATGACTGGCACAGGCCCCCTTTTCGGCAGTACTGAGACCCACTTTTGAAAATTTCTAGTTCCGCAACTGGGATGTCTATACGCATAATAGTGATGTGCAAGTCCATATTTAGTCTTAGATACATGATTTGTTTTATTAGTTGTTGGTGGCTTTGAACTAGCTGTCAGTTAACTGCGAGTACTTTGAGATATGTTCCTATAGTGTCTTTTTGTTGGGGATGAACAAGTACCCGGCCACGTCCACTTGTAGTTTTGTCATCTGATGAGTTAAGCCATTTTCAAACGATTTTAATAGTTCGTTCTTATGTTGTACTGTTATACTATTGTCCCATGTTAAGTGCATGGGGTTGGGATCCCGCTAACAGGTTTAACCCCGCCACATAATATAAGAATGTGCCTGTCCCAAGTCAGGAGCCTGTAATTCAGTGGTTGTCGTTTGTTTATGTGTTACATACTAGTATTTTTTTTTTCGTTCAATGTTTTATATAAATAGGGCCGTTAGTTTTCTCTTTTGAATGGTTTTACAATTGTCATTTCGTGGCCTTGTATAGCTGATTATGCGGTATTGGCCTATCTTATTGTTGAAGCCCGTAGGGTAACCTATAATTATTAATTTCTGTGTCATTTTGGTCTCTAGTGGAGAGTTGTCTCGTTGGCATTCATACCACATCTTCTTTTATATATATATATAGGATATTTTTTTTCAAATATACATTCATATACATTATAACTAATAATTGGACTAAATCAACTATGGCTGGGGTATTTAAACGTGTCTTATAGACACACATAATTTACGTTTTACTTCTGTATTGCTTTTTGCTAAATGAAATGTATGCAAACCTATGTTGTTTTATGCAGTGGTGTCACAAGGGGGATGGGGAGGGATCTTCTGCATGCATATGTAGTTCCTAAAATTTTATACTATATTCATTTAAATCTGAATTACCCGGCATAGTTTTCTCGTTTGAATTGTTTTACATTGTCTTATCGGGGCCTTTTATAGCCGACTATGCGGTATGGGCTTTGCTCATTGTTGAAGGCCGTACGGTGACCTATAGTTGTTAATATTTGTGTCATTTTGGTCTTTTGTGGATAGTTGTCTCATTGGTAATTATACCACATCACCTTTTTTATGTAGTCTTTCTAAAACATTCGATGAACATCTTTTCATTTTCGCCAATACATTATTTTTTTTCATTCGCCCAAATTTTAGATACATGGCGTAAACACACACTAGTTAATTATTAAAAAAAAACACACTTCTTTCTGCTATTTGCACCCGCCTTGTTCGCCATGGGACATGAATGTGTGATAATCATATATAGGCGGTATGATATAACTTATAATTTTTTGTGAACGGGATGACGATCGGAATTCATTTTTGTTAACTTCGGAAATTAGTACATACATGTACATGTAAAAAAAAAAGTTCTTATTAATAATCGTGTCAAAAATATCGCTCTTATATATATTTTGACAACCTGGCAGTCAGCACTGTTCTTCTTTATAATTCTTAAATGTATCACCCTACGCGACATGCGTTGCGGTAGAAATAAAACTTTTTCATGGGCGTCCTAACGTGTCCGTGTTTCTGTCCAGCCACCTCTCATGTAAAATTCTTTGTCAATTGTGAATCAAACTTATATCAGAGATGAATCGTCACAAATGGCTCGGACCAGTATTGAATTTCAACATTTTTTAAAATATTCGATCTCTCTTTTGCACCGATTATTATTACTATTATCATCATTATTGAGGGGGGCAAGGGTTTAACTGTTATGCTGTTATGGGGCATTTTAATTCTTTGTTATCTGTTATTCTGAAAATATATTTACTGTTAGCTGTTATTGTCTTATTCTTTGTTAGCTGTTATATGACTATTATCTATTTTGTTATCTGTTATTGTGAGAATCTATTTGCTGTTAACTGTTATTGAAAATTGGAATGTTAGCATTTTGACAGCCAATCTTCCGTAGAAATTGAAGATTATTGAAAATTGTGATTTGAATGGATAATAGTCTCATTGACACGCTTACCACATCTTCTTACAATGTATATCTATTGGGGTCTTTCTACTGGTATTATAGGGTGGCCCTGTATTTGCAGAAGAATTTCAGTAACATACATCACATAAACATATAAAATCAATTGGACCCAGGACCATTCCAGTAAATATTATTATTATCCTTTGTAATAAATTCCATTGTCTGTGAACATGTAGCATTTTGTACAAATTATAATTCACTTATTACTTGTACAATAACTCATAGTATGGATTTTGTTATAAAAAAAAGCATTGGTACACCCTATAGATTTTTTTATTCAATGACCACATAATAATCTTTATGTTGTACTATTACACCACTGTCCCTGATTAGGGGAGGATTAGACACCAACTAGCATGCTAAAGTTGATGCAGTCACATTCTGTATTTGCCTATTTCCACGTCAGGAGCCTGGATTCAGTGGTTGTACATGTAGTTTGTAACTGTGTTACTAAGTTTCTCGTTCACTATTTTGTGGATAAATTAGGCAGTTAGTTTTCTCCTTTGAATTGTTTTACATTACTAAGTGGTGTGGGTTTGAATTATGGCTTTGGGAATTATACAACATCTTTTTCTTTTAGTATTTAAATTATAAGTGCTACTCCCTCTCTTTTCATTAACATGAAAGAGAACCCTGACCACCATATATTTAAAAGCTTTTTAACTGCTTCACATGGCGAAAATTGAAGCTCAGAAACCATTGATGCAAACACAGATGTGTTTTCAGTTTAATTTTTCGGTAAATACCCTTTTTAAAATCCCACAGCTTCTCCAATGCTGTACCCAAATTTTTCATATTCTATAATTTCACATAAGATACATGATTGGTGTTTCACTTGGTGTCATCCAAATTTTCACTATGTCCAATTTCTATTATACTATCAGAATTTTCACTTGAGTCAATTTCTATTATCAGAATAATCATAACTGGTATGCGTGTTTCAGTTACATGTCCTGTCTCCACTGATCTGGGTATTTTTGTATTTTATAAGTAAGTTTTATCATAAGGTCATTAAATAAAAAAAATATATTGTGCATCAATGTTTTTTTTTATTACTTGTAAAGTATATATATGACATATATTGCTTTTCAGAAGAAAAAAAATCAAAAAATCAAATTGATAATAAAGTGTCACTGACTGCACTATTTTTAAAAATTAAATAAAAAAACCTAAATCATTAAAAATTGATCCCTCAAATGCCGTGGATTAAAAATATCCCTATATCAAAAACAGAAACCAGTAATTTCGTTCAGAAAAATTCAACATCCATACCATAACTTATTGTACAAGTTACGGAAAAAATCAACCAAGGCAGAACTGCCTCAACGGCCGGAAAGTCTTGTTTACACAAATTACAATTTTCTAGGTCCATACCACAAGTTATATACATTTTGTACTAAGATCTACGAGTCATCTACTGGATTGGTCCTGGACAGATCTATTTTCATATTTCATTTACTGTTATCTGTTATTATCCCTTTTCAATTCCTTGTTATCTGTTTTTCACCAAATCAATTCACTGTTTTGCTGTTATGGGGACCCCCCTTGCCCCCCCCTCATTATTATTACAAACCTCTACTGTTCGCTATTTATATACACATGTTATAAATTGTCATAATAATTGTTGTTCCTTGCAAATAGGCTGCTGTCGTTTTCATCTGGCGCAGAAATAACTGGTTTGTGTGTGTGTGTGTGTGTGGGGGGGGGGGTCCAGTCTGTTGGGCTAGTAGAGAGAAAACTCAAGTGAAATTGGTAAATGGCTATCGCAGTTTTGCGGTGACCATTCATTCCCCCATGAAATCGAGGATTGCTTCACGTTTGACATTATATCTGACGCTCGAAGCCGTCATCCATGCATTCTAAGATGTTGTACTTGTATATGCTGAACTTCAAGTTAGCCATCTCATTGCTGGTCGGCTGCACGCGTTGAAAACTGTAAGAATAACGGTGCAGTTTTTCATGGATGTAAACAGAGTGCTTTTATCTTAATTTTACTGGTATGTTTTTAAACAGTTATACCATTGGCATTGTCCCACGTTAGGGCGATGGTTGGGATCCCGCTAACATGTTTAACCCCGAAACATTATGTCGGTAATGTGCCTGTCCCAAGTCAGGAGCTTGTTATTCAATGGTTGTCGTTTGTATATGTGTTTCTCGTTCATTTATTGTACAAAAATTAAGCCGTTCGTTTTCTCGTTTGAATTTTTTTACATCGTCAGATAGGGACCTTTTTAAGCTGATTATGAGGTATCGACTTTGCTCATTGTCGAAGGCCAAATGGTGACCCATAGTTGTTAATTTCTGTGTCATTTTTGTCTTTTGTGGGGAGTTGTTTCATTGGCAACCATACCACATCTAAATTCTTTTTTATAATCCTGCTCGGAAGCCTACTTTCACCTCCTCTTGAGTATGTTACAACAGTTATATACATGTTATGATTGACAATTTATAACTTATGTACTGGCTAACGGAAGAGATTGATAATGATCAAAACGACCCTGTAAGTAACATGTACACAAACAACGCAAATGAAACACAAATTCGGCAAAAAAGAAATAAAAAAAAAAATCAGCGAAAAAGAAATGCAGATCAGACCTGTGCAAATGATGAGTAATCAATGATAGCGTTAAATTAGAATTTGAATGTTATGGTCCCATATCATGGTTTAAAAGAATTAGGGACCAAAAAACTGGCCATAATAAGCAAAACAACGTTTTTTCTGGTTTCCGGACAATAACTTGTGTAAAAGTGTATTGATATCTATAAAATTATACTACAAATATTTGCACAAGGGAGGGAGGTTGGGTTTTATTTTGTTTGGTTATAGCTCAAACCGTTCAGGAGTAAAGTGCAAACAAGAATGTAAACACAATACACGGATGCCCAACTCGCACTATCATTATCTATTTTCAGTAGATAGTGAAATTGGGGCCAAAACTCTAATTTGGCATTAAAATTAGAAATATCATAGTATAGGGAAAATGTGTACTTAGTTTCGAAAGTTGATTGGACTTCAACTTTATAAAAACTACCTTGACCAAAAACTTTAACCTAAAGCGGGACAGACGGACGACGAACAGACGAATGGACGCACAAAGCAGAAAACATAATGCCCCTCTGCTAGCGTTGGTGAAGAATACAAATGGGTATTTTTAATGATTTTCGGAATATCAGTATACTAGTAATAATATCTATAATTTAAAGCACAAGATTCATAAGACCCAGAGGCCCCCTCCCCATTTTTGTGGGAACAAAATGGTTGATTGTATAGGGAATCACTGAATCATGAATGGAGCGCCCCCTTTTAGGTCAGTCGACGGGCCCCTCCTTATGAAAAATTATGCATGGATCCGCCACTGAGGTTTCATTCCACAAAAGAAAGGTTGGGTCGATTTAGGGGTTAAGGATATATTGCTTAAAATTGTTATAATAATAGAGGCCAAAACAAGACTTTTTGAATACTTTGTAAAACCTAGATAGTTATTAATCAAAGAAACAAAAACCCTTTACTTCTCCGAAATCATTCCAACTGAAAATGTCAGTTTAGTTGTATACATAGAGATGAACGCGTTACGGACATAATTTTGCATTTACTAATCAATACTTGTTGAGTTGTACAATTCATATTTCACTAACTGTTTTTTTTAATTTTCACTGAAGTTATATAAATATAATATATATGTTCGTGTTCCTAAATTCATGTCTTTAATGTGTAAAGATGTTTAGTAACTTTTTATCACAGTAGTATTGTCAGTTAAAATATTTTGGTTAATCTTTGGTGATGTATTTTTTTCCCTTAAGTTAAAGGTACATAGAGCAATATGATCTCTTTTTAAAATGCATCAATATACTTTTCTATTGAACCGTCTAAAATATATTATAAGCTTATATAACACATTCACCTTTTAAATAATTTCAATACATCAGTTTTATTTAAAATTAAAGATAATTCTTCTTCTGAACACCCCCCCCCCTTTTTTTCTTCTTTTTTTATATGTTGTATTGAAAAGAAAGGATCTGAATCAGAATTTACATCTATTTTTATCTGTGATCATGTTTCATTGAACGCAGCTGTGTACCTAGTTGCATGGGGTTGATATAAATGACATGTTAATTGGAAGTTATGCAGTTACTGATAAGTTTCCTTGTCAGTTCTACTGGATAATTTAAGAGTGTTAAGGCCAATTCAGACTGGAGCGTTGTCAATGTGCACAACTTGTGTTTTTAAATTATAAAAGACAAAAGTTTAGTCGGAAGAATAGCCTGCTACAATATTGTACAGATGCTCGAAAAGCATCTTTAACTGTTGTTTTTGGGAGAGGAGTCGTCAAAATTATAAAAGAGGATGTGTCAAATTCAGAGGCGGATTTAGAGGGGACCAGGGAGCCCCCCGGGTTTCTGGGGGCAGTTTGGTTGATTATATAGGGAATCACTGAAGCATGACCAGAGCGGACCACCCCCCCTAATCTTAGGCAGTCACACGTATAACATTTCTGGATCCGTTAGTTAAATTCCCTATTCTCATACTATATATTTTTCTTATCATGGAACTTAATGCATTAATTCCCAGGGGAAGGCTATAGGGATAGCTTGAATAGGTCTTTCAAGCTTCATTAATATATGAAAAGGGTGGGAAATTTAAAACGGTCAGGGTTATTTCTAATTAAGTGTCTGATGCTAGTAGTATTTATCGTGTTGCGGTTAAAACCACATTAAAATTTTGTAAATGTGTCAGATGTTTCCGGCATTATTTGTAAATTTGCACCCATTTGACATCAAAAATAGACTGTAGGAATTTGCAAGTGTCGATAAGCTTTGTTTTAAAAATGTTTTAAGAGGGAATGGCAATGTAGCGCAAATCAGATCATTATATAGGTGTAGGTCTCCATTTTGGTATATAAATATCTGGAAATATACATAGACATGTATATCATGTTTAAACAAAAATATACATTAGAAAAGGGACAGGTTATAAGCAGATCCGGGTGGGTGGGGTTAGGGGGGGGGGGTCGACGGGGTCGCCCCCCCCCCCCATTTCCTGAAGAAAAGGGTTGATTATATAGGAAATCACTGAAGCATGACTAGAGCGCCCTCCCCTTAAGGTCAGTCATTGCCCCAAACCCCTAATGAAAAGTTCTGGATCGCCACTGCAGGTATATGGAGTCTTAATGGCTGACATCTACCTCCAAATAAATGAACAAATTAAATTCAAGATTTAAACGGCCTTTTGGGAATAACTTTTTTGAAATGCCTATTTATTTTGATATTTATAAACATCATACAATAATATTTCAATAAAATCTTACTCGCAATGGGGATTCCTTGAAAATAAAGAGAAATTGTCTTTCAAATGACAGCACGCAGAACATGTATCTATATACATGTATGTTACTGTACGGCTTCGTTATCGATCCGTAGCATACCACATCGTCTTGGTTACATGTATATGCATAATTGTGTAAATTATGTTTGCATTTTAACCCGTTTGGGTATTATGGTTTGCAAAAAGATTATCAGCTAATTAAACTACTTATTTGGGTTTTTTGGGCCGCTAATTTGGGCTTAAATTTTATTTAAAAATTACCAACTTGACTGCCAAAAAAAATCTAAAAATGTATATATTATAGTCCAGGCATGTTTCATATTAAAGAATTCCCATAATCAAGTTCTTATCAATATTAAAGTCAAACATCGAGTAAGAAAAGAGAAGATAAATGTTTAAGTATCGAGTTAACAAAGTAGGTTCACATTGTCGATCGGACTCAATCAACACTGATCGATGAAGCCACCAGAAGATTGATTTGACTCGTTCAACGAAAATGTTCGGGTGTCTATCTTGCTTGACACTGATTCCAATTTCTATGCGATAACCTTTGAAAGTCAATAAAATTCGAATAGGGATCAAGAAGTAGAATCCATGCACTAGATATTCGTCGGGAAATGTTAGTATATATATAGAGAGATCAAGAAAGGTCATCATACAAATATTTGAGGTAAACGGACAGAAAGTCACAGGACAAAAGTCACAAGACAGAAAGTGAAAATTTGATAGGACAAACTAAGTCACACTTACAATCAGTCACGCCGTTGCCGAGGAGGCATTAATTTTTAACCTTGTCTGTTCGTACGTATACGTAAAAATGTACTAATCTTATCGGGGCCTTTTATACCTGACTAGGCGGTATGGGCTTTGCTCATTGTTGAAGGTCGCATGATGACCTAAAGTTGTTAATGTCTGTGTCATTTTAGTCTCTTGTGGACAGTTGTCTCATTGGCAATCATACCACATCCTCTTTTTTATAAATACGTCCGTACGTTCAAAAAATGTATCCGTTCTTTAACTTTAGTTTGCCTTAACCAAATGTAAGCATCTCACACACAATGCTTATCACCACATAACACATATCAAGTTTGAATTTTGGTCTCAATAATTTTCACCGTTCCAGAGTTATGCCTTTTACAAATATGCAAAATTGCTGAATATTTCGTTTCCTGTCTCTAACTCAAATTTGCCTCAACCAAATGTTATGAAGTTTAAAAATGCTTACTGCTACAAAACTCACATCAGGAACACACTTTTAATGTTCTTGATTTATGAGCCTTTATAACGTCTTATGCAAGCGGGGGATTATCTGCATATGGCCCATGCACACATTCCCTATTTAGTTTTTTTATTAAGTGTTTTCTTTTTCAAAGAAAACTAATCTCAGAACTAAATTGTGACTATTTTGCCAAGTGACTTTTTGTCCGTGACTTTTTGTCTAGTGACTTTCTGTCCTACATATTTTAATGGTCAGTACTTGATAAGCTTGACTTTTACTTGATAAATAAATATATACGACGCTTGGAGCTCAATGCCATTAATCTGCGTTTTATCTGATTCTAGATTTATTCGAACAATACTTCTTTATCACTGGCTGACTACTGCCACCATTAATAAATCCAAACCTGACCTATATTCGACTCTACCAAACTCGATCGCCTTTTGATTCCTATACTTAACCATGCACATGCACGAGTACAAATGATCGCTACAAGACTCTATGAAAGATATCCACATAGATAGGAAGATGTGGTATGAGTGCCAATGAGACAACTCTGCATCCAAGTCACAATTTATAAAAGTAAACCATTATAGGTCAAGGTACGGTCTTCAACACGGGGCCTATGCTCACACCCAACAACAAGATATAAAGGTCGATAAAAAATTACTGGGGTAAAACCATTCAAACGGGAAAAACCAACGGTCCAGGTCTGATCTATATATATAAAAAAAAAACGAGAAACGAGAAACACTCTTTCGATCGAGGTATAATATATATCTGTTATTAGGGGCTGAAGGGTCCTGCCAGTCCATTCCATTATTCAAAATATTCATTTCATTATTTAAAATTGGCTATTTTTCAATGTTCACGCGTAATTCGTTAGTTTTCTCGTTTGAATTGTTTTACAATGTCTTATCGGGGCCTTAAATAGTTGACTATGCGGTATGGGCTTTGCTCATTGTTGAAGGCCGTACGGTGACCTACAGTTGTTAATGTCTGTGTCATTTTGGTCTTTTGTGGATATTTTTCTCATTGGCAATCATACCACATCTTCTTTTTTTTATATTTCCTCATTTTTACGCATGTTGTTGCATTTAGGTCCTCCGTAAACCCTCTTATAGTCATTGTGAATCAAAATATAGCTATAGTGTCACAGTCAATTTTTTTTATATTTATTTCACTATTCACCGCTTCGATTTGAATAATGAAACATAAACCATTTTATTATTCATCATTCATTTTTTAATATTGAATAGTGAATAGTGAACTATGAATAATGGACGTACTTCAGCGCGGTTCATATATGATATATAATGGGTAGGCCCAAATTGAATACTAACTTTTTTGCAATCTTTATAATGTTCATGTCGTGTTTTTGATACTTTTCGTATTTCATCGAGCACCCATAATATTTCATAATTGAAGGATGGCTAAAATATAGAAATAAGAAATATATTGTTTATTTTCAAATACCACAAATATCTGCCAAAGACCAAACGACGGTAAATTAAACAAACAAGTTGATAGACGGCCTTCAACAATGAGCAAAAGCCATAAAATGTAATAAATTGTTAGACAATTCAAACGAAGATCACCAACAGCCTTCGGTATGTTATGATAAAACATGATAAGACAGAAAGCAAAAAATCAGGTCCCTGAAAATTTGATTTTACCCTGAACACAGACTTTAATTTTACATGTGACAGAATCACGTTGTTTTATACTTCGTGCTTAAGAAAATAGACACATGCATGGCCCAGAGGCGGATTTAGAGGTTTTTTTTAAGTTGGCAGCCCCCCCCCCCCCTCCCAATTTTTGGTAAAACAAAAATGGTTGGTCAAACAGGGAATTGCCGAGGCATGATTGCAGCGTACCCCTCTTTGGCAGTCAGTGATCCTCCCCCTTATGAACATTTCTAAATCCGCCACTGCATGCATGGCAAATCAGAAAATAAAAGTCAGGAATAAAAGACCAGTTTAAAAATCTTTGTTTTCTACTAACACTGTCTATATTTTAAAAAGAGTATTTAAGATAATATCTTATTTGAAAACTATTTACTAGTAGGTTTGTTTGAAATTGGTGAGAGAAAACAATGTTGCAGGGAGAATAAAGATTTTCATTGAACTTTATATTTCACTCTAAGTCATAAGCCCTGATTTTACACATAATTTACAGTTTTATCTCAGCATGTTATCAGTAATCTGTTACATATATAAACTTTGTGGTCACACTTTCTCTATGGTTCACTAATTGTAACCAGATGTATGTTGACTAAGTAAACCTCAATGTTAAACTGTTTTTATCAGAAATTGTTTTGTATAATTGGTATGTCCCTGTCCTTCCACAGGTTTCATTGTATTTTCTGCTCTCTCTGGTCAAAAATATGATGATTTTGAAAAAAAATCTGGGACTATTAGACCCCGTTTACACTGACAAATAAGATCGATCTTATCGAACGCGGCCCTTGTCTTTTTAAGATCGATTCAAATAAAGATCGATTCAGTTTCGTTGCCAGTGTAAACAGGGTCTTGTACTATTAGTATAATAGTCCAGATAACATTTATAATAAGAAAAAAATACAAGATTGATAATGAAAAAAAGATTTTTATTTTCTATTCCTTGTATTTCTTAATCTAATTTAATTTAATAAAATGTATGGAAAAAAAAATCTAGAAAAATTTCTCATTAACTTAATGACTTCCTATTTTTTAAAACTATTGTTGAAGTGAATTCAGGAAAAAACAAAGATGTACCATAAACAATTATTCCAGCATCGACAAAGGATCTGATATATATATATAACATTTGTATATTTGTGCGTAAATATTAACTCTTAAGTAGGCACGAGGTATGCATTGCCCTGCCTGTCTAGTTTGTTTAAATGATCAAACAAACTTTCAATTCCAAGTGTAATACGTAGCTGTAATTAATAGAAAACAAAAACTAACAGATCTTAGAAAAAGGGGGAGGGCTTAACAAAAATATTGTCCTTGATCTATGGATTCATTTTTTATTTATTTTAAATTTTAGATATTGATTGAACTTAAACATACTTTGGAGTAAAGTAGTTTTGAGATTTTAGCTACCATTTATTTTACTTAAACTGCGGAGTCCTTGGGACTTTTCTGCGTGACAATTTCTTTTTGGCTTACGGTAATTCATCTTCTTGAATATTTTGTTTTCTTGGGAAAAACGTTCTCCCTTGATGTCTTTAGCAAAGGTTTTAGGTCCAAAGTTGCATTCAATTTCTCCTGATTATAATTTTGATAGACACCCTTGACCCTAAACAAGAAAATCTGGAATAGGTGCAAAATGAAGACTTGCTGACAAGAAACCTGTATTTGAAAGACAATCTACTGTAACATTTTTTGCAAGTGTCTGAAGGTTTATTCAATTTCATTTCATTTTGAATATTTTATAAGTTAGTATAAACTATACGAAGATTTCAATTGAACAATTTTCAAAATCATCAGAATTAATTAATCTATAAGTAAATTTGATAATTTCCAAGCTGGAAACGTTACAAGGTTTAAAGAAAATCCATAAAATAGGGTAACAAGAATTCTGATGATTTGTGACCATAACGAATCACCTTCACAATGTTATTCTATGAAACCCTACTATAGAAAATTCTAAAAGGTTCTTTACGGAACTAGATACTAGCTTTTGATCATAAACAAGGTTCTATCCAAGTTTGGCAGAAATCAATGACAGTTTGAGAAGGTTATTATCATTTTTAAACCTTTTACCACAGAATGAATATTTGTGGAGGCCGCAACCAACTACGACGGAATGTAGGATGGCTATGTATCGCTTTTGCGACTAAAGTTGCAGGCTCGACAAAAAGGGAGAAATATTAAAAACAAGAAAAATATCTGAAAAAACTGAAGAAAATATAACATAGTAAATTAACTAACATGCGATACAAAATTTCAAGAAATTCCATCAAGTAATATGGGAGAATATTACAGCACACACAACTATATAAATCGAGATATAAATGTTGAAAAATAAACTTTGAAGTCCAAAGAGAATTTGAGCAAACTGGATTTTATGACAATATGCACATGACTTTGTTTCATTTTAAGATAACAAATCCATATTTATTTAAGTACAAATGCAGTAACAGCAACACATGATTTTCAAAAACTTGAAAAACATGAACTTGTTTCAGCTACCTGTATTTACCTATCTGGTTAATTAGTATGATTGTTTTGATAAGCATTCCTTTTTGTTGTAATAACTACTTGCACCTTTTTTTTTGGCATTTCTAAAGATATCTTACATATGTCTTCCTATGTAAGTCAATAAAGGCATATTGCCAAATTCCATTTCTACAAAAACTGAGGTAAATATGTCATTTGATATATAACATGGTGTAGCTTTTGGTGTCATTTCAACGTCGCACACGCCCTTGTCAAAATCAATTTTATCAAAAGATAAACGAAAAATATTAATTACACCCCAAATGACTATCCCCCTTTCTCCCCCATAACAGTACAATGTATTTATCAATTTCTTCTTTTCCAGCCTTGCCCATTAATGCTTGACAATATCTGAACCTATGTCATTCTCTTTTTAAAAGTGTGTAATATCAACTTCTGATATCAAACTTTCACATAGAATCGATTCTAAATTGGCTAGATTTGATTTAGTCAGTTCTATACATAGAACAGTATTAAGAACTCTTTATCTTAAATGTAAATAAGTCTTATTAATAATAATATATACATATTGTGAAGCCAAGGTGGTCGAGTGGTATATATAAATATATAAATATATACAACTCGTCTAAACATCAACCTAACAATGTTAGATCTGTAACTTTGCGTTCGCAAATTTTTTGTTCTTCCCTCGCCGGGATTCGATTAAAACTGACGAGGAAAGGTAACACACGGCCGCTGAAAGCTTTATTATTGTGGAGCCCAGGTGGTCTTGTGGTCTAGCGGGACGGCTACAGTGCAGGCGATTTGGTGCCACGATATGTCAGTAGCATGGGTTCGAATCCCGGCGAACCCATGCTACTGAGATATCGTGGCACCAAATCGCCTGCACTGTAACCGGCGCGCTAGATCACACGAACACATGGGCTTCATAAAAATGAAGCTTTCGCTGGCCGGGTGTTACCTTTCTTCGCCAGTTTTAATCTAGCATCGTACTACAGTACATGCTATAAAAGGCATGAAGATGTTATTTTTACAGATCAGCTAAATTATCTATATATATAGTGAAGGATCCTACAAATTAATGTAAGATACAGTCACAGAAATAATTATATTTACAAGTACGTCTGAACCAGTGACAATTTTACAACAGATGTATCTATCGGATCACCAGCAGTGATGGTGATACATGACTGTGTACATTCTGTATATACAACTCGTCTAAACATCAACCCAATAATGTAAGATCTGTAAATTTGCTTTCGCAATTGTTTTGTTCTTGTTATATATATAGGGCAGAACAAACAAAAAATGCGAGAGTAAATTTACAGATCTAACAGTTCTACCTATAACAGTTTAATACAGTTCTATCTAAAACTGGTTCTGACAGTTCTACTAAGAACAGTTTTTGGGGTAGAACTGTTCTAGGTAGAACTGTTCTAGGAGAGTTTACAACAGCTCTATGACAGATTATTCTGACAATTCTAACGAGAGATCAGAAGTTATATCCACTGTATGATTCCAAAAGAAGGTCCTGCATTTATTGTTCCCCTTCTTTTTTTTTAAATCAGGTCGTCGACGTCATTTTGCACTTTTTTTTAATGACTCAGAGGACATAAGAGAAAAAGGTAAGCACGTGTAACCTGCCCCAAACGTTAGATTGTGTTTACGATAGAAACAAAAAGAAAAAAAAGCTGTTTACTTAATAAAACAGAATAAAAAGGGTGGGTTACGCCAACCTTGATATCCCTTTCCCAGTCTAGGCGTATCAGTGCATGTTCATAGATCTCCGTTGTAGAAAAACATCTTCCTATATCTATTTGAAATACATCCAATTTGGGGTCCTCATTGCGGTCTGCTTTTAAATCATTTCGATTTCTTTCAGAAACAAATAAAATACAGAATTGTGAAAAATATAAAATTCAACTTTTGAACATGTTCAGTTCAATATAACTACATATGTACAGTCATTTTAAAAATGAATTATCTTAATTTACTTGTCATAGTGTTTCTGAAAAACTAATGCGCGCCAATGTAATTACGCAAACGTAAAAAAAACAAGGAGTAATTGTAACAGGATGCTGTTACGAAGTCTCCCAAACAAAGCTCCCATAACTCGCCATTCCTATGGTACCATCCATTTACAAGTATTCAAACAGGAGGGGGTGGTGGTGAACAGCAGGGACTTTATCTACATTTCATTAGATTTGTTTTATCGTCCCATACAAGAATATATATGGTTTAGGGGTGGGGATCTCAATCATTTAAAAGTTGTGGGGTGGGGGTGACCCCATGGACTCTCCCTATATTTTATTTGATGTGCTTTATTCTTCCATTCAAGAATATATATATGGTTTAGGGGTGGGGATCTTGACCGTTTACAAGTTTTCTATCAAGATGGGGGTGGGGTGACTCTCTAGGGACTTCCCTTTTATTTCATTTCATTTGTTTTATTGACCCCTACAATAATATAGATGGTTAAGGGATGGGGATCTGCACTGTTTACAAGATAATAGCACATTCTCAAATTGAACAGGGTGGGGATGACCCCAGGTACTTCCCTTTAATTTCATTTGATTTGTTTTATCCTCAAATTCAAGAATGTATATGGTTTCGGGTTGGGCATCTGGACCGTTTACAAGTTCTCAAACAAGAGGGGGTGGGGTGACTCCCTAGGGACTTCTCTTTTATTTCATTGCATTTGTTTTATTGTCCCCTACAATAATATAGATGGTTAAGGGATGGGGATATGGGCCGTTTACTAGTTAATAGCACGTTCTCAAATTGAATGGGTTGGGGGTGACCCCCCCCATGACATTCCCATTAGTTTTATTTCATTTGTTTTATTGTCCCATTCAAGAATATATATGGTTTAGGGATGGGGATCTGAATGGTTTACAAAATAATAGCATATTCTCAAATTGAAAGGGGTGGGGGTGACCCCATGGACTTCCCTTTTTTTACATTTGATTTGTTTTATTGTCCTCTACAAGAATATATATGGTTTAGGGGTGGGCATCTGGACCGTTTAAAAGATAATAGCACATTCTCAAATTGAATGGGGTGGGAGTGACCTCCGGGACTTCCTATTAGTTTCATTTGATTTGTTTTATTGTCCCATTCAAGAATATATATGGTTTAGGGGTGGGTATCTGGGTCGTTTACAAGATAATAGCATATTCTCAAATTGAATGGGATGGGGATGACCCCCATGGGACTTGCCCTATGTTTTATGCAATTTGTTTTATTGTCCTTTGAGCATTTCTGACGACTGCATGTGTCTATCACTTATAGTTTTCAAGTAATATTCTTTTGAAAATTTTAGAAAATAAAATCCCATAGGATTCTATTGTAAACCCCTCCCTTCTTTCTGCCCCCCCCCCCCAAATACCCCTAAATAGACCCCAATGCACAAACGAACAATAAATTGCTCATCTAGACATATAAGTCTAACATTCTATGAAACCCTAAGTTAATCTGACAAGCGATTTGTAGAAACGCTGCGGACAAGTTCATTTTTAAAGTGGCGGAAGAAGAGGAAGAAGGAGAAGAAGAAGAGGAAGAAGAAGAATAATAAAAATAATAAGAACTGAGCAAAAACAATAAGTCTCCAAACTTTGTTTGGGAGACTTAATAATCACAAAATGCGCGCAAATGAAATGCGTCCGCATAACTTTCACTTACGGAAAAGCGATTTATGTTGTACAAACGGGTATCATTATTTGCGAAAGAGTCGTTAGCAAAATACGACGACTGGGAAAAAAAATCCCGTTTACTTCGTGAATATTGTGAAATTTGCGCTAAAACAGCTTTTACTTTTTTTTAGTGTGCCCTTTTATACTAGTATGCGGCACATTTGGTTATTTTTTTTTAAAGAATTATCCACCCATCTGTAAAACTGTGTTGAATATATTAAAAAGAAAGACAAATTTTAAAATGTATAATCTTAAATCTTTACGCTTTCCAATGTAATGGGAGATAACTTATTTTTAAAATAAATATTTTCCTCTGAAACAGATATGATTGTTGACAAAAAGAGTTACATCCCATCATAAATATTATCAAAAAAGTAATACGATAATTAAAAAATATCTGACAAAGTGCACTGTATAGAAGTAAATTTCGTATATATATATGATTATTATAAATATCAAATGAAAGAAAAATGTCAAAATGTCAAAATATATTTAGTTTATAATAAGGGGGATAATCAAAACTGCTTGTTTCTAAAAATATATTCTATTTGTGTTGTTGATATGTACATACTATGTACTTCGATAAATACATGTTGTTTAAACTATTCGTAACTGAATTATTCCTTATAAAAGACGATAAAAATCAATCAATGAAATTTAGCCATTATCCAAGCTCTTGTTATTTGTTGTGTTTTGTATTTTCTGTTACTGGGATAAAAGATAAACAGAACGTCCATGGAAATCTGACGAAGACCTTTACTTACTTGAAGATCTCTAAAGGTTTGGGGGATTTTCAAGATTTAAATATTGATTTACGTAAGTTGTAAATATTTTTTCAACGAAAGTTTCTTTTTTCTTCTTCTTCCTTTTGAACAATTATAATAAGCCCGATCGTAAAGTCGTCTTGTTTTCTTAATAACGTTTTCGCTCCATTTTATTTTGTACAACATGTATTCATATGACAGTAGTGAAGCCTTGTTGACCCTTAAGAAGAAGAGTTACTGCATCATTGAAATTAAACAAGAAGCATAATATAAAAAAGAAGATGTGGTATGGTTGCCAATGAGACAACTATCCATAAAAGACCAAAATGACACAGACATTAACAACTATAGGTCACCGTTCGGCCTTCAGCAATGAGCAAAGTCCATACCGCATAGTCAGCTATAAATGGCCCCGATAAAACAATGTAACACACGTTACCACAACTGGCATTAAATTTCAAATTTACCGAAAAAAAATTGATCCGTATAAACTTGTTATTTAATCTAAATTAAATTTCAGTTAAATCGTCTGATATTAGTAGTTTCGATAAAAAATAAACGTATACCAAAACTGGCATTAAATTTCAAATTTACCGAATAAAAATTTATCAGTATAAACTTGTTATTTAATCTAGATTAAATTTCAGTTAAATCCTCTGATATTAGTAGTTTTGATAAAAAATAAACGTATATTTAAACGAAAAATTTAACGGTGATAAACTAGATTTAAACCTTTTAAATAACAAATTTAAACTGCTATTATTTTTCAAATAAATAACAAGTTTAATAACCCATAAATCGGAATTAAACTTAAGAAAATAAGAAATTTAAAAAAATTATTAAACTTTCATAAACTACTAAAATAATTCTTCATAAATCAGACCTGAAATTCAAAACTAGAAATTTAATTTATGAATAAATTTTGTAAACGTATCATTTCATGCAGTGGTAAAGACAGATTTTTATTTTTTCTGATCTTATTATGTTGATGTTTCTATCGTTTGTTTAACCTCAAACCTCGATATCCAAAACAAAGTGAAATTTCAGGTGCGCGCGTGTGCATATGTGTATGTGTGTTGGTATTTTTTTTATACTTCTCCCTTTGAAAACTAACATAATTTTATAAAGTGTTGATTTAATTTTTTTTGCCGTAACATTGTTTTTTAGCAATATTTCTAAATTGTTTATTTATTTAATGAACATTGATTTTCCAGAACCAAACTATGTCTACAAGATTTACATTAGAGACATTTAATACAGTGCAGACAGTTTGTATTATCTTTCAACTCATTAAATTATTATAGAAAGTAAAAAATATTACAACAAATCTAGTCAACTGATTTAATACTTGGTGTGAGATAGAAAATTCATTTTTTTTTATCTTTTGTCGTGAAGTATCTATGAATGCATTTCATAAATATGTATGATGAAACCGAACCAGCAGTTAAAACATATTATAAATGAACCATTTCAGAATCTAAAGGACAGGGGGTAATTTCATTATTTGTTCATCCATAAATGAAGGCTTTGCAATTATTCAGACATAGCTAATAAAATCCGCCATGACTGTAAAACAAAATTCTTGTATAATACTATTTCCCCTAAAAAGACTAAGCACTAGATTTACAGAATTATGTCTGGTGCCAAATTACAAAATAGGCACCGTTAATATAACTCTGCATTCAACTTTAACAGCATAATTATGTATTCAACTTATCTAAAAGCGGGGCGAAAGATACCAGAGGGACATTCATACTCATACATAAAAAATAACCTGACAAAGCCATGGTTTTGAAAAGACAAATAATAGTATAAAAACCTATCATTATCAAAGAAGATCAGGGATATCGGGATCTAGTTGGCAGAGAGGTCTAAGTATTCAATCTACTGTATCAATAAGATGTCAACACTGAAGTTGTTATGTTTGAACTCTGCATAAGGCAGGTGCGCTCAACTGCAATATCAATTGATTATGATTGTTTGTTTTTCTTCCGAATTTAGGACGAACTCTCCTGTCACTCATGGTCTATCCACCAATAAAAACTAACTGTTACGAACAAAATACAATATCGCTGGAAGTGGCAGTAACCACAAATCAATATATAAATAAGGGGAATCAGAAAATGTTATTTAAAGTGACATTTCAAATGATGTCCCTGATGACGTATTTTTTCTCTCGAATTGACACCTACAGTTATGATCAATGTATTTATTGATATGACTGAATCATTATAAACAGATGTAGTTATAATTCTACTGTAGGCATTACTATTTGTAGCACAACGTTTTTGTCAGCTTCAAATATAATTAATGGTGTGTCATTCAAAAATATCGTCTTTGGTATCCAGGTTAAATGCACAATTATTAGAATGCATTGAACATTGTTAAAAATGTATATGAAGCATAATAACTCTGAAATTAAACGAGTGTAAAAGTGTCAAGGCACTAAGCTGCTGTGAAAAATGTATTAATCGATTCTAATTTGTACTTTAATAAATGCTGCAAAAAGTAAAGCTTACATCCATAATACGGCGCAATAGATTACTTTAATAATCGATTGACTATTTTGATGTTAAATTGTATATGACGTCCAGTTTGATTGGATAACGTCATCAATGTCCATGGCTCATATTCACAATACTATGCTACAAAAACGCACGTGCAAGCACAAATGACATATGACAGATTTTAAAGCTTTGATTTGGTTATATTTTTGTTAGTTTAATTATCTAGTTTCATTTTCTTCTGGATATTTGCTCGCAGTTTTTCGTTAACGTCGACATGTTTGCAGCTTTGATACATATAGAATAATAGGTAGTTGAGTTTTTGATACTGTCTATATCATGTGGAATATCTAGACGAGCCCGTTAGTGCGAGTTAAGATATTCCACATGATATAGTCAGTATCAAAAACTCAACTACCTATTATTCTGTTTATCGGTAATTATGACGTCATGCAATGTTATGACGTCACGCAATGTATTGCCTAATATTTTCAGTGATACAGCCAGTACGTTGATACTCGAAAATATTAGGCAGTAAGATCAAAGGGAAAATATATGAATTACCTATAAAAGTATATGTGTCACGACTCAAAATTATTTTTTAACTTTTTCTGCATTTGTGCGACGTCAAATTACTCAAAAGAAGCATGGCCTGATTTAATCAAACTGCTAATAACCTATAAACAAATTTGCTTGACACGATTGAATACATTTACTTTAAAATTGTTACTTTTTAGGGACCATATATAGGTTATTCTAAAGCGGGAGGTTTGCCTAGCTATTAGACTACAGATGGGTGCGGTCCTAACCTTGACAAAAGTTAACTTAGAGTTAACTTGTTGACTGCTTTCTAAGTTAACTTGAGAATGTTTAAGCAGTCAAGCAAGTTAACTTCGTCATTAGTGGACCAGACCTACAGTCTGCTTTTTTAGGACTGCTGCAGACCTATCGACAAGTCTGCTCCAGACCAGACCTGTGGACAAGTCTGCTTTTGACCAGTCCTGAGGACAGGTCTGCCTCAGACCAGACCTTTGGACAGGTCTGCTCCTGACCAGACCTGAGGACAGGTCTGCTTTTGACCAGACCTGTGGACAAGTCTGCTATTGACCAGACCCGAGGACAGGTCTGCTTATGACAGATTATCGTTATAAGAGTTTTCATATCAGACTTAAGCTTTCATTAAAATATGTAAACAACATTCGCATTGTTTTTCCACAGATATCATTTATTATTTACTCGCTAGACTCTACTAGATATTAAACAAATGCTCTCTTTTATTTGATATACATGTATTCTTATATAAATAAAAAAAATGGCTATACGATCACCCAGAGTTTTTTTTATTAGAAGGCGGATAGAAAGGTTATCCAACGCATCGGAACAATATTCTTATATCACGGGATATCAACAACATTGTCTACGTTACTTCGTTCCCCGTTGTTTACCTGTCCATTCCTAAATTTTTCTTTATGCATAAATTTATACTTGTATGGATATTTCATTGATATTCAACTTGTTTGCATTGAATTTACTATTCTATTTCCCGCGGAATATTCTAACAGAAATTGTACAGTGTCCGTAAGCATACGGTGTGGTAAAACTATCAACAATCTCGTCAAATTCGTCAGATTTATCGTGAGATTTGTCATTGCCGATATTTATATGGGACGTCCTTAAATTATACTCAATGCGCACTTAAATGAAATAGTTGCCACTTGACGTTTAACTATAAACAAAATCAATCAACCGAAATAATAGATTCCAAGAAGAGAACCTCGTATACTATTTTTATTAAATCATTTTAAATAGTACAAATGAATTCAGACATATCAGTGTTGGTACTTTGATTATGTGGCATACTAGTTTTGTTTTACACGTACACCATCATGAACTCCTATATATGATGTGACTGTTATTATGAATAAAGAGGAATTCTGACGTTCTCAATTTTTCAGAATATTTTTTGCATTAATAGTTTTCCAAAATTATTGATTACGTGTACATTTACGGTCCTTCTAAAATGTGAACAGGAGCGCCATGAGAAGACATTAAGGCGCTCGGTACAATGGTATGCGGGTATATAGATTTGCAAATAAAAGTGCACATATGATCAGTTTTGGTCAAATAGTTTTGTATTCCAAGTCAGCATGAGGTATTAAAACTACTGAAATTTTGTTACGTATCAATATTTTGAATAAAATGAGGACATGCTGGTATCCTAAATTTATGCGAACCAACATTTTTTGTTATTATATTGCAATATGGCGGTCCATTGTCATGATTGTATTATACATTTAATCCTGACATAAAAAATAAGGCTGATTTACTATGCGGGTATATAGATTTTCAAATTAAAGTGAACATATGGTCAGTTCTGGTGGATGCGGTCAAATAATTTTGTTGTACAAGTCAACTGGAGGTATCAAAACTACTGATCTTTTGTTACGTATCAATATTTTGAATAAAATGAGGACATGCTGGAATTCTAAATTTATTGTGAACAAAAATTTGTTGTTATTATATTGCAATATTGCTGTCCATTGTCATGATTGTATTATACATTTGAATCCTGACATTAAAAATAAGGCTGATTTACTATGCTGGTATATAGATTTACAATTTAAAGTTCACATATGGTCAGTTTTAGTAATGCGGTCAAATAATTTGTTTGTACAAGTCAGCTGGAGTTATCAAAACTACTGAAATTTTGTTACATATCAATATTTTGAATAAAATGAGGACATGCTGATATCCTCAATTTATGCGAACCAACATTTTTTGTTATTGTATTGCAATATTGCTGTCCATTGTCATGATTGTATTAAACATTGATTTTGGCATTAAAAATATGGCTGATTAACTCTGCGGGTATATAGATTTACAAATTAAAGTGCACGTATGGTCGGTTTTGGTGGATGCGGTCAAATAATTGTTTTGTACAAGTCAACTGGAGGCATCAAAACTACTGAAATTTTGTTACGTATCAGTATTTTAAGTAAACAGAGGACATGCTGGCACCCTTAATTTAGGCGAACAAAAATTTGTTGTAACTATATTGCAATATTGCTGTCCATTGTCATGATTGTATTATACATTGAATCCTGACATTAAAAATAAGGCTGATTTACTATGCTGGTATTTAGATTTACAATTTAAAGTTCACATATGGTCAGTTTTGGTAATGTGGTCAAATATTTTTTTTGTACAAGTCAGCTGGAGGTATCAAAACTACTGAAATTTTGTTACTTATCAATATTTTTAATAAAATGAGGACATGCTGGTATCCTAAATTTATGCGAACCAACATGTTTTGTTATTATATTGCAATTTTGCTGTCCATTGTCATGATTGTATTATACATTGAATCCTGACATAAAAAATATGGCTGATTTACTATGCGGGTATATATATTTACAAATTAAAGTGCACATATGGTCAGTTTTGGTGGATGCGGTCAATCAATTTTATTGTAGAAGTCAGCTGGAGGTATCAAAACTACTGAAATTTTGTTACATATCAATATTTGGAATAAAATGAGGACATGCTGGTATCCTAAATTGATGTGAACAAAAATTTGTTGTTATTATATTGCAATATTGCTGTCCATTGTCATGATTGTATTATACATTGATTATGGCATAAAAAATATGGCTGATCTACTATGCCGGTATATAGATTTACAAATTAAAGTGCACATATGGTCAGTTTTGGTTGATGCGGTCAAATAATTGTGTTGTACAAGTCAACTGGAGGTATCAAAACTACTGAAATTTTGTTACGTATCAATATTTTGAATAAAATGAGGACATGCTAGTATCCTAAATTTATGTGAACAAAAATTTGTTGTTATTATATTGCAATATTGCTGTCCATTGTCATGATTGTATTAAACATTGATTCTGGCATAAAAAATATGGCTAATTAACTACGCGGATATATAGATTTACAAATTAAAGTGCACATATGGTCAGTTTTGGTGGATGCGGTCAAATAATTGTTTTGTACAAGTCAACTGGAGGCATCAAAACTACTGAAATTTTGTTACGTATCAGTATCTTAAGTAAAAAGAGGACATGCTGGCACCCTTAGTTTTGGCGAACAAACATTTGTTGTTATTATATTGCAATATTGTTGTCCATTGTCATGATTGTATTATACATTGAATCCGGACATTAAAATTAAGGCTGATTTACTATGCTGGTATATAGATTTACAATTTAAAGTTCACATATGGTCAGTTTTGGTAATGCAGTCAAATAGTTTTGTATTCCAAGTCAGCATGAGGTATTAAAACTACTGAAATATTGTTACGTATCAATATTTTGAATAAAATGAGGACATGCTGGTATCCTAAATTTATGCGAACCAACATTTTTTGTTATTATATTGCAATATGGCGGTCCATTGTCATGATTGTATTATACATTTAATCCTGACTAAAAAATAAGGCTGATTTACTATGCGGGTATATAGATTTTCAAATTAAAGTGAACATATGGTCAGTTCTGGTGGATGCGGTCAAATAATTTTGCTGTACAAGTCAACTGGAGGTATCAAAACTACTGAAATTTTGTTACGTATCAATATTTTGAATAAAATGAGGACATGCTGGAATTCTAAATTTATGTGAACAAAAATTTGTTGTTATTATATTGCAATATTGCTGTCCATTGTCATGATTGTATTATACATTTGAATCCTGACATTAAAAATAAGGCTGTTTTACTATGCTGGTATATAGATTTACAATTTAAAGTTCACATATGGTCAGTTTTGGTAATGCGGTCAAATAATTTGTTTGTACAAGTCAGCTGGAGTTATCAAAACTACTGAAATTTTGTTACATATCAATATTTTGAATAAAATGAGGACATGCTGATATCCTCAATTTATGCGAACCAACATTTTTTGTTATTGTATTGCAATATTGCTGTCCATTGTCATGATTGTATTAAACATTGATTTTGGCATTAAAAATATGGCTGATTAACTCTGCGGGTATATAGATTTACAAATTAAAGTGCACGTATGGTCGGTTTTGGTGGATGCGGTCAAATAATTGTTTTGTACAAGTCAACTGGAGGCATCAAAACTACTGAAATTTTGTTACGTATCAGTATTTTAAGTAAACAGAGGACATGCTGGCACCCTTAATTTAGGCGAACAAAAATTTGTTGTAACTATATTGCAATATTGCTGTCCATTGTCATGATTGTATTATACATTGAATCCTGACATTAAAAATAAGGCTGATTTACTATGCTGGTATATAGATTTACAATTTAAAGTTCACATATGGTCAGTTTTGGTAATGTGGTCAAATATTTTTGTTGTACAAGTCAGCTGGAGGTATCAAAACTACTGAAATTTTGTTACTTATCAATATTTTTAATAAAATGAGGACATGCTGGTATCCTAAATTTATGCGAACCAACATTTTTTGTTATTATATTGCAATTTTGCTGTCCATTGTCATGATTGTATTATACATTGAATCCTGACATAAAAAATATGGCTGATTTACTATGCGGGTATATATATTTACAAATTAAAGTGCACATATGGTCAGTTTTGGTGGATGCGGTCAATCAATTTTATTGTAGAAGTCAGCTGGAGGTATCAAAACTACTGAAATTTTGTTACATATCAATATTTGGAATAAAATGAGGACATGCTGGTATCCTAAATTGATGTGAACAAAAATTTGTTGTTATTATATTGCAATATTGCTGTCCATTGTCATGATTGTATTATACATTGATTATGGCATAAAAAATATGGCTGATCTACTATGCCGGTATATAGATTTACAAATTAAAGTGCACATATGATCAGTTTTGGTTGATGCGGTCAAATAATTGTGTTGTACAAGTCAACTGGAGGTATCAAAACTACTGAAATTTTGTTACGTATCAATATTTTGAATAAAATGAGGACATGCTAGTATCCTAAATTTATGTGAACAAAAATTTGTTGTTATTATATTGCAATATTGCTGTCCATTGTCATGATTGTATTAAACATTGATTCTGGCATAAAAAATATGGCTAATTAACTACGCGGATATATAGATTTACAAATTAAAGTGCACATATGGTCAGTTTTGGTGGATGCGGTCAAATAATTGTTTTGTACAAGTCAACTGGAGGCATCAAAACTACTGAAATTTTGTTACGTATCAGTATCTTAAGTAAAAAGAGGACATGATGGCACCCTTAATTTTGGCGAACAAACATTTGTTGTTATTATATTGCAATATTGCTGTCCATTGTCATGATTGTATTATACATTGAATCCGGACATTAAAAATAAGGCTGATTTACTATGCTGGTATATAGATTTACAATTTAAAGTTCACATATGGTCAGTTTTGGTAATGCAGTCAAATAATTTTGTTGTCCAAGTCAGCTGGAGGTATCAAAACTACTGAAATTTTGTTACGTATCAATATTTTGAATAAAATGAGGACATGCTGGTATCCTAAATTTATGCGAACCAAAATTTTGTGTTATTATATTGCAGTTCTGTCCATTGGTAGATTGTATTATACATTGAATCCTGACATAAAAAATATGGCTGATTTACTATGCGGGTATATAGATTTACAAATTAAAGTGCATATATGGTCAGTTATGGTGGATGTGGTCAAATAATTTTGTTGTACAAGTCAACTGGAGGCTTCAAAACTACTGAAATGTTGTTACGTATCAGTATTTTGAGTAAAAAGAGGACATGCTGGCACCCTTAATTTAGGCGAACAAAAATTTGTAGTCATTATTTAAATGAATTAAACTATTGCTGATTGTTGCTGCATAGTTCAAGGATGTATAACTAACAAGGACGTATACACCTAACATCAAATATACTTCTTTTCGAAAATATACATAATATGATTGTATTCGATCTCGGAATATATATATATTCAGTGTCTGTTATCATTGTAACCGAGATCGTTTTTATAAAGTTAGATTGTCAGATCACAGATAAATTTGTGTTACGTTCTGTGCGTACTTATTTTCAAATATTTGTATTTAATCCTGTTCATAAAACGGAAGTATTAATTTTCAAATTACTTTATTTTCGATGTTTATACTACAAAACAAAGATATTAAAAATATTTTTTTTTTAAATCAACGAAGAGCGGTCCTGGTTACAAGTTAACTTAGTGTTGAGCAGACCAGTCAAAAGTTAACTTGGGAACAGGTCTGGTTTTGATCGGATTTGTCCAAGCAGAAGTTTACTTTGTGGCAGGACCGGTTTCCAAGTTAACTTATGTTAACTTTATGACAGAACTGGTTCCGAAGTTAACTTATGTTAACTTATGACAGGACTGGTTCGAAGTTAACTTATATCAATAGCGGACCTGTTTCCAAGTTAACTTTTTGGCAGACATAAAAACAGTCCTAGGACCAAGTCCGCTTTTCAAGTTAACTAGATTTTGGTCCTAGGACTGGTCAGAGCAGTCCTATATTCGGTCACAGGTTAACTTGCTGTACAGGTTAGGAGTGCACCCATCTGTAGTTTCAAATCGTCGTTTTGCATGAATGTCCTATACTAATGCAGAAATATGACAAATGATTCTATGAACGTTGACGTTTGACGCCAATGCTCCTGTTTTTTTTTCTTTGTTTTTCTTTAAACGTTGATGTGTTTTCCTCTGATTTCGGTCAGACTACTGTTACCTTTATTCATAACTCATTCTATAATCATTTTAAGACTAAGTAAAACACTGAAAATTGAAGGGAAAACAATAAAAAGGAAAATTGAAAGAGGAAAGAAAAAAAAGAAAAACAAATAAACGAAAGTATGAAAAAAATAGAAATAATATAAATACCGAACTCATAGGAAAGTCCCTTTCAAATGACAAAATCAGAAGCTCAAACACATCAATCGATTGGACTAGTTGTAATTAACAATTGCACTAACGTACTATATATTAAAGCTTGAGAAAAGCCTGAAACTACAATAATGGAAACATAACCCAATACTCACGTTACTAACCAATACGTTTTTTTTTGTCCACCTACAATGGACAATTTAGTATCTTAAATTGGTAATTATCAAAATGAGTAACTTAAATAAGCATGTATGTGTTACTAACATTAATCTGTCATTCCTGATTTTGTTTAAATTGTGTCATTCATGGACACAATAGGAAAACGAATGGCGCCATTTACGATAATATCTAATGGTAAATGTCACTTAAATGACAATGTAATTTATAACTGAAACTGACGGTTCAATATTTAAGTCTATTCTGATAATTTAGTTGTCTTGTTTTAGAAATTTCTCTCATTTCAATCACTGACATTACAGAAATTGTTTTATAATTCAAATAATACGAATGAAGAATAGAAGTGTAAAAAGATAGCAAAAACAATTATTATTTCACAATTTTGTCAAGCAAGCAGCATGAAATAGACGAATTCGTACATGTATGAATGCATTTAGTTATATAACTTGTTTTCATGACCCAAATTATTATCAACACACCCACACGGCCTTCGAAAATAAATTAACCCCTTAATCAAAGAAAATAACGCGCGCATAGTCTATTACGAAAGATTCAGACATGAAAAATGTGATAAAAATCAATACAAAAAAACCCACACACACACACAGAAGGCATGAATTAAAGCAACACGATATACAAGCCAAAAAAAACGACAGACATGAAACAACTACAACCACAAAACAGCAATTTTCTTACTTTCTACTTACAGACACATACTGGTTGCGGCCTGGTTACAAATTTGAAAGGTGTCACTCCTTTTGAACAAGGGAAATAGTGTAATGTCGCAACGGAATGCATACATACATAGTAAAACGAATCACACTGTCTAATAGGCATGATATAAGTGATTGATTTTTGTCAAACACTTTAACATCAAAATATTCAACAAGTGTCGATAAATTGACAGGCAAAGGAGGTTCGGTTCAATTAACCAAGACACCAGGTCTGTAGTTGCTTTAAAAACTATATTTACCGGGTGACCAAAATTATTTTTTTAACTAAACCATTCCTCGTTTATGACATAACATAACACAACGCTTCATAACATATCAGTCTTGGCCATACGCATACTGACGAAAAAGTAACTTACCTTTCCGAAGTACCCATATCAGCTCCTACGGAACTATTTATTTTTATATTTTTTGGGTAGCGTTGCTTAACCAGTCCTACCTTATGTCATAGAGAGTAATTGATTGCCATACAATATAATGTTTGCATCATTGACAACGTATATAATCTTGTGTATAAGTAATCATAATTCTTTGTCAATACATCATGCAAGTAAAGGCCTTGAATTCTTGCTGTATTCAAACAAAACATATCGTTGTTTGGCTCTATAACGGTTAAATTTATGCTAGAATCAAGCAATTGAGAAAATATCAAAACATGGCAATAACAAACCCGCATGTTTAACAATATAAATTTATTAAAGTACCTGCTTACTTAATTTGAAATGGTAGGTCCTTCTTTTCTGGTTATAAATAATTTTGGTTAAAACGATAATAAATTACAAAGTAAGCTCCTCTTTAATGTCAAGTGCATTCTAACAGAATAATACCGTGAAACACAAAAAACAGGAAAATATTTTTTTTTAAATTCGTGCAAAATTTTACATTCTGAACATAAATTAAGGTAAAGTGTTGTCTATGTCATAATTTTGGCACTCTCTGAATCTTAATAAACATTTTGTCAGGTGTATATTTGATTTTTCTATTTGATCTAACCCAGTCTGAGAAAATGAATCCGATAAAAAACGTAAAGTTGATCAAACTCGAGCTATGTCTAGGGTATTTTCTAGCTTTTTTTTCAATTTCGTTTGTTTATACGAACATTGTGTATACTAAACCCCTCTTTTAATCCTCAAGTTACGCAACATCAACTACCCGTACCAGTAATCGTTATGGCACGGCATTGGCGTGGAGCCATACTGATACTTTCTTATTATTTCCAAATTACTCCGTTTCAATGAAAAAAAAATCAATTCATCATTTTGATGCAGACAACAGTATCTGAAGCAAATGTTTGGTCATTTTCTGATTTTATTGATAGTGTGTCGTAAAAAATGGAAAACAACACGTTTTATAATTTAACGATAAGGAAATATCGTCTATGGTACGTAGGTTATTTTGCTGAATAATTAGAATAAAGTGAATATTGTTAAGAAAGTGAAAAGTCAAGACAAGTTCTTAAATTGATGGACGGACTTAACGCAATACTTTCATCTGTGGTGAATAATAAATGTGTCTCAAATGTGTTGGATAGTGGTCACACCATAACTAAAAAATCAAATTTGAAATTAGAGAACAATGCATCGTTAGAAATGCATAGTAGATGTTCATCAAAATGCTTTAAAACGATTGGAAATTTCATGATTACATTTGCTCGCTAAATTCATATCCCTCATATTAATCGTATACAATATAATTATTTACTTTATCTGATCAATTCCTTTGTTCCGCATCTTATTCTAAAGGGTCGCCAATCTTTTTTTTGTTAATTTGCGGTTACATGCCAACGATTTAGTTTGAAGATTAACCATTTGATTTGCCAGGACAATGATGTGTACCTTTGGTTGATATTTTATTAATCCAAACATAAAACAAATGTTTGTGTGTAATGCTTGAAACACACCTTTGTTTTCTTTTCTTTACACAACAGATCGCAACAAACGTTAAAACTGTCGTATCCACGATCAAGTTTCTTTATCCTCGTATGTAACCTACCAATTCAGAATTAGTACGGTGTGTGTACTTATATGAGCAACATGACAGATGCCAGATCTGGAATAGGACTTGCCTCCATCTTGAATCATATGAGATAATTAAGTTGTTGTTTAGGTTACTAGTGCATTTGTTGCAGATGTTACTCAGTCAGAAGTTTTTATTATTGTGTTTTTGATCCATTGTTTGTCTATTGACCGTAATCTTTTTTCATTCATCATGGTCATGGCCTTATCAGTTTCAATTTATGAGTTTGATAGGTTATTGTGTATTTTTTAACTCACCACATCTGAAACTTCACACTGAAGTAAAATATGTTTCTTTATTTTTATACCACCGAGAAACCCATGTCAAAAGCTTTTTTTAACAAATAAAAACAGGACAGTCATATGATTGCAATAGGAAGCTATACATAAAGGTTATATATACATCGTTGAAAAAGTCAACATATTTGTTGCAGAAATACCTAAACAATAGTTGTATTTGAGCCCATAACTGGTAAGTCCTACTTAATGTTAGAGCCGTGGTGTAGTGGTTATTGCATCGGACTACTAACACAAAGGTTCCTGGTTCGATTCCCGTTTGGGATGAAAATTTCAGGAACTCAATTTTCGGCTCTTCCTTGACACCATTTGCGAGTATGGTCTTAAGGAAACGATGATAGTCCGTCGGAAGGGGTCGATGAATGGCTGACCCGTGTGAAGAGAGAGCCATATATCTTGCACATTAAAGACACCCTTGTAGATTTCGAAAAAGAGTAGGCTAATGCCGCTACAAGGCAGCTCTCGCACCCGCAAAGATTAATATAAGTTGCAAAACTTGTTTCCCAATCCACTCTAAATAAATATGTTTAAACTAAATGTTAATTTTACAGTAGTACTATGATGTGTCTTACAAAAGACATCTCGTACAAACAATTTCAACATCCATTTAAATACGGTCCGTACTCTGAATTCAAATAGCATCGATACAATGTCACATCTCCCTTAATTATATGTAGAAATCAGACATGAATCGTCTATAAAAATCCATAATTTTTTTCTAATTCTTTGGTTTTAAAATCTACTTCAGGTTTTTGTATTCCAAATCTAAAAATTCGAACTCAACTAATAATAATTGATCAGATGGAACGTGCGTCGTTCGAATTTTATATTCAGCACGGTATATCATAGTTATTAAGCATTACGCCTTGTCATGTATATATGCCACTAAACTAAAGGATAAAGAGATGCAATGCATCATACTTTATCTAACAAATGGACAATTTTGTTTGTCAAATGGAAAATGTGACAGCTTATATAATAGTGAAATGAGCATGTGTGTTTAATCTGTCTTTATTGTGTTTGACATTGTATCAATCATTAATACACCACGAAAACAAATGGCGCCATTCAAAATTATGTATCTAGTTGAATGTAATTTAATTGACAATAGATCACATAATTGCAACTGACAGTTCAACAATTCGCGTATTCGGGTCATTGTTTTTCTTAGAAATTGAAACACAATATACCACTCCTTTAGCCCCCCCCCCACAAAAAAAAAAATTATCTTCAATTTTTGACCCCCCCATTTTAAAGAAAAAAAACCCTTTTTACATCCAAAATAAAAATTTTACCAACATTTTTGTGTGATTTTTAACTTCAAAATTAAGAAGAAAAAAAACACACTTTGTATTTATACCCCCCATAAAAAAAATAAAAAAAATTTTTTGTAAAGAGCACACTAAAACCTTAATCCTGGGGTTTTTTATAAAACTCATTTTTTCCCCTAAGGGGAGTAGTATAGTACTTGAACGACTCCAGCACCCCCCTCAAAAAAAAAAAAAATTTGACCCCCAAAAAAATTACCCTTATTTCAAGTTAAAGAGCCCTAAATTTTCATAAAAAAAAAAAGCAAAAAAAACACCCCAAAAACACCAAATTTTCTTACTCCCCAAAAAAAAACCGGGAGAACAGGCAGAGAAAAAATTCTGTGGGATTTAAGAGAAACAATAATTTCCCCAGTGTGCCCCAACCTTGATTTTTAATTAATTTTATCAATAAAGTCTAGTAATAAAACGGATCAATACGACTACAACTTAAATTGCTTTTTACATTTGTGAAGTGCTATAGACAAAATCGATCATTGGAAATATTTACATGGTTGTCAAGAGTATGTTTACATGTTGCCTAGACAATGTTGTCATCACATGTAAACATATAGCAGACTGGTGCGGTCTTTCGTTTCAAATTAACAGTGGTGAGACATTAATTTTACCTTCAAATCAGTGTGAACGTGAAGCAGATATGGAATCAGAACAACAATGGACTGATACCCAAAAACAATTTATTAATGATTATAGAATTTACTATCACAATATGGGATTGTTGGTTGACGAAATTGATTCAAATGGACCAACCGGAAAGATGCCGAAGCTTCCTAAAAAACCTAAACAACGGCTTAGTGACCTTTATGGAAAAGTGAATAAGAAAAAAATGACCCCCCAAGAACTGCACCAATATCTAGCAGACAACATTGCTGATGTTAACCGCACAATTTCTAGAGAAATATTCACCGACGTTTATTTGCTTGTTGGCAATGAGAGTGAGACGATCATTGTGGAAAAATTAAATAAAGGGATACGAAATCTAAAACGGCAGGATGCTCGAACACTTTTAATTCATATTAATTTTGGACATTATTTAAATCTTGCCAAAGCCTGGCTGGAAAATAAAAGGAAAGAAGGAAGAATTCAACAATCTTGGTCTGTATGGTTAAAAGAGAAGACAGGGTATTCCGATGACCACGCGAGGAAGCTACGTGCTCTCGCAAAGGTTCTTCACGGATACCAACAATTTTTTTATGTGGGATTACCTCTAAATTTCATTTTGGGAAAACTAAAAGAAATTGAAATCATGCTACAAATTCCAGATTTCAATGCATTCTGGAGAGTACCTGTGGTTCTACCAACCACCAATGAACTTCAATCATCGCAAGACGATACACTTACACTGACTGCTTCCGAGTGACTTTTTTAAATGCTATATTTAGAAACTTAGAACTTTCTCAATCTGTAATTGTGTTTTTTAATATAGAATATGTGATATTGATTTTCTTATTCCATATAAGGAGTAATCATACATGATCAGTGGCTGGGACAACTTTGTATATATTCCGTATCAGGAATGACTATTTCTCAATGCTATATTTAGAAACGGTTGTGCATAACCGGGTAACTTTTAGTGGATGTGACAGTTCTAACTTTGAACAGTGATATTATGTTTATAGTGTTTGATTTGTATGTATTTATTGCACTTTTGTTTTCAAATTAAAATTTTGAAACTGATTATTGTTTTGGTAATAAATTAACCGTAAGTAAAGGAGGAGCGAAAAAACCAAAGGGACGTTATATCTCATAAGTAAAAAGTAAATCGACAAAGCCATGGCTAAAAAAGAAACAAACAAACAGACAAACAACAGAACACAAAATACAACACAGAAAAAAAACCTAAAGACTGAGAAACACGAACCCCACCAAAAACCGGGGGTGATCTCAGGTGCTCTGGAGGGGTAAGCGGACCCTGTTCCACATGTGGTACCTTTCATTTAGAAAGATTTAAAACTTAGTCATCATTAATTCTTGTTTATAGAAAGCACCTGTTATCTCGTCGCCTTTTAAATCAATTATTTTATAAGTAAAAGGAATTGTATTTAAAACTTTTTCAATTACAAATATTTCTTTAGTCCAACGAGTAGTATAACCCTTTTCAAATTTACCCTTCTTTTTTGTTATTCTTACTCTAGTACCTACTTCGAATTTAGGTTTTTTAATTTTCTCTTCTTTTTCTGGATATAAATTTTTATACACTGTTAATTCATTTTTTAATTTACTTGCTTGAACAGGTGTCATTTTAATTGAAGAATGTACTGTATTATTATAATTTTTAACTAATTTATCTAATATATCATAATATTTTAAAGTTTCATTAGCAGTAAAGTATTTATACATATGTTGTTTCATTGTTCCTATCCATCGTTCCACTACACTGGATTTTTCTTCATTCTCAGTTGAATATAACTTTATGTTATTATCTTTTAACAATTCTTTTACTTGTCGATTATAAAATTCAGATCCTTTATCTGACCAAATATACATTGGTTTTCTTTCTTTAAATAATGTTTTAAATGCTTCACTTACTGCTACTCCTGTTTTATTTTTCAATGGAATCAACCAACCATATTTACTAAAAACATCTATAACTGCTAATAAATATTTATAGTGTTTATTTTGTTTTGAATATTGTTGTATATCTATCAAATCAACTGCCCATGTTTGATCTATTGAATTAACATAAACACGTCTTTTAGGAAAAGATTTTACAACTCTATGATGTAGTTCATCTGCTAATTTATTTGTTAGATTTGTTTTAGACATTTTTAAGTAACTAAAATGTTTTCTTAAAAAATGGAGGCAAAAAAGGATAAAATTTTATCCAAGCGAGGAGATTCATATAAACTTGTTTTGACAAAAGAATATAAACATAAAGCAAGTATTTATGTATTTAATTATAAAATTAGTCTAAAGGATGAAAAACAAGAAACATTTACAAATGCTTTTGAACACATGGTAGACTATTCCATAAAAGATTACCCTAATGGAAGAATTAAAATAGTACCTATTCATGAAATCATAATTACTAAACATAAAAGCTGGCCTATAAGAACATATAATACAGTTAAAAAGTTATTCATGGATCAAATGGAAAGATTATTAAATAGTGCTGAAGAATTAAATTTAGAAGAAGTTATTTTTGAAGTTACTGTTGTACCTAATAGAAAAGGAAAAGGTAGGGGTTTAAAAATATTAGATGTCACAAATAAAAGAAGTATTATCCAAATAAAAAATGATGATACAATATGTTTATCAAGGGCAATTGTAACTTCTTTAGCTTCAAATAAGTTATTAAAAGATTTTACAGATTCTCAATTAAAACATATCAATGAAGGTAGACCATTACAAAAAAGAGTTGCTGAAGATTTACATGAACAATCAGGAGTAGAAATAAAAGAAGAAGGTAATAATTTAGATGATTTAAAAGCTTTTGAAAATTATCTTAATATTAGGATAATTGTTTTTACATCAAATAGTACAGAATATATTGTATATAATGGTAATGAAGAATATAATGAACAAATATATTTATATTATCATGATGAACACTTTGACACTATAACAAATATAACAGGATTTTTAGCTAAACGTAGGTTTTGTAAAGTATGTTTAATTGGTTATACTGAACAACATACATGCAAAGATAACACAGTAACAACTATCAGAAAACAACATATTTGTGATAAATGTAACAAAACATATACAGGTAAAAATCACAAATGTGGTGAAAAAATATGTTTAATATGTTATGAAAAATACACGGAAAGTAATGAAGAACACTTATGTTATATGAAACCATCAGTACCAAAACAAGTAAAAAATAATAAATATATATATTTTGATTTTGAAGCAAATCAAGAAACAGGAATACATATAATGAATTTTTGTATAGCTTACGATTTAGAAAATATTTATTGTTTTAAAAATAACTATGTAAAAGTATTTAAATGTGATTTCAATATTGATAATTTAAACTTGTTAGAATTAGACATAGATAATTGTTTTAATAATGTAGAAAAATTTAAATATGAAACCCCTATAGGAAATTCTGTAATAGACAACTTTTGTAAATATTTCATAAGAGACAAATTTAAAGACTACACTTTTATTTCACATTATGGAAAAGGTTATGATATGCAACCGATTTTAGGATGGATAATAAAAAATAAAATTGAACATAGTATTATTTCTTCAGGATTAAAATTAACATTTATAGTTATTAAAGGAATAAATTTAAGATTCATAGATTCTATAAATTTTACATTATGTGGATTAGCTGCTTTCCCAAAAACATTTGGATTTGTTGGTAACAAAGGTTATTTTCCACATTATTTTAATACAACAGAGAATCAAAAATATAAGGGAATTTATCCTGATAAAGAATATTTTGGTTATAATACTATGACAATTAAAAATAAAGAATTATTTGATGAATGGTATAATAAAGTTAAAGAAAAAGAATTTAAATTCAATAAAGAAATATTTTATTATTGTCTATTGGATGTTTTAATTCTTGCTAAAGGTTGTAACTTATATAAAAAATTATTTTTAAATATAACCAATAATTGTATCGATCCATTTCAATATATTACAATTGCTCAATGTTGTACAAAAATATTTAAAACATTAATGTTGACAAATGAAACAATTGGAATTCACAAAAAGATGACAATTAAAGAAGTACATTCACAAAAATCAATACAATGGTTAGAGTATATTTCTTTAGAATATAATATAATGATTCAACATGCTAAAAGAGGCGGTGAAAAGAAATTATTCATTAATAATAAATGTTATAAAGTCGATGGTTATTATTATGATAGAGAAAATAAAATGCGTAATGTTTATGAATTTTTTGGATGTTATTGGCATGGATGTCCAAAATGTTATAGTCCTGAAGAAATATGCAAAAAAAATAGAAATAAAAAAACTATGAAAGAGTTATATAATGAAACTAAAGAAAGACTTAAAATTATTAAAGATAATCTAAAACCAAATGTAAAAATTCATACAATATGGGAATGTGAGTTTGATCAACAAAAATATCCTGAAGTTGATCCACATTTAAAACCTATTGATAAAAGAGATGCATTTTATGGAGGAAGAACAGAAACTATTCAATTATACAATAATCTTTCTGATTTAAAAGGTAGATATGTAGATTTTTGTTCTCTGTATCCATCAGTAAATAAATATTGTAAATATCCTATAGGACATCCTATTACATATACAGATGTTTCTGTAGATGATTATATAAAAAATAATTATTTCGGAATAATGAAATGTAAAATATTACCACCTAAAGGATTGTATCATCCTGTTTTACCTTATAAACAATCAACTAGTGATAATACACATAAATTACTTTTTGGATTATGTAGAACATGTATGAATAAAATATCTTTTAAATGTAAACACATAGATGCGTCAAGCGATCCTACTTTAAATAAACATGATAAAATACATGAAATAAAAAGATGTAAAGAATGTAAAAATATTAAAAATGAAAAATGTATACATTCTGATGAGGAAAGAGTTATAGTAGGTACATGGTCTACAATAGAAATAGATAAAGCAATAGAAAAAGGTTATGAATTACAAAAAATATATGAACTAGAACATTTTGAAAAAACATCTACAGATATATTTAAACTTTATGTAGATACGTTTATGAAATATAAACAAGAAGCTTCAGGATGTAAATGTGATCCTAAATATTGTACAAATCCCCATAGGGATTGTAAAAACGATAAAGAATGTAAAACAAAAATACAATACATTATAGATAATACTGCTTATGATCTAGATATTGACAAAGTTAAGTACAATTCAGGATTAAGATTTATAGCTAAAATATGTTTAAATAATTTATGGGGACATTTTGGTATGAGAGATAATTTTACACAAAAAGAATATTGTTTTACTTCAGAACATATAACTAAAATAGTATTTAATGAAAAATATAAAGATATAAGTACTATGATATTAGATGAAGATATTGTTTTAACAGAATATAAAAATAAAGAAGAATACTCTAAACCTAATCCAAGTGTAAATGTTTATATAGCTTTGTTTACAACAGCACATGCTAGATTAAAATTATACGAACTATTGGATATTCTACAAGAAAGAGTTTTATACATGGATACAGATTCTTGTATTTATAATGATGATGGTTCTGAATCTTGTAAAAAGATAGAAAGTATGATGGGAAATAAATTAGGAGATTTAACAGATGAAATTGTTTCAAAACATAACGCTAATCATATAAAACAATTTATATCTGCTGGTCCAAAAGATTATTCTATGAAACTAGATACAGAAAAACTTATTAGTTGTTGCAAAGGTTTTAGATTAAATGCTGAAGTAGAAAAAAAGATTACATTAGATAAAAAAATAAAAATAGTTACTGATGAAAATGAAAAATATGAAACTGTTAAATACAATAATATAAAAATAGGAAAAGATCATCAACTTAAAACAGTTAAACAAGTTAAAGCTTATGATTATATGTTTGATAAAAGAATGGTATATTGTGAAAATGAAAATCTAATTAGAAGTTTTCCTTATGGATATTAGAGAAGAAATTAAAAAATATATAATTTAAATTTTCATTTTAAAAAATAAAAGACTAAAAAATGATTGAAGCTTATACTGAGAAAGATGATCCTGACGCTAAAGTTATATTAGGAAGAATAATGTTATCAGATTATCAGATATGTTGTTTAAGAGATGATGGAGAATGTCCTTTGACTCCAAAACAAATGGAAGTAATGGAAAAGTTTGATGGTAAAAAGTTATCTAAGTTTCCTCCTGGTTGGGATGCTTTTATTAGACCAGATAAAGTTTATGAATTTGTTTTTGAAGAACCATGTCCTAAAATTTAATTTTAAGAATTTTTTATTTTATTTTATTATTTCTCTATACCCCTAAAAACAGAAAAAGTAAAGAAATTAGGGATTCTAATTTTTATCAATTTTTTATTTTAATTTCCAAACAATAAAACCAGTTAATGCCATACCACCAACAACAAATGCAATCTCTCTATTTTTCTGGTCTTCTGATGGAGTATAAAAATCACTTAATGTAGGTTTAGGTGATAATGAAGTAAATTTTTTATTCGTGACACGATAGTATAGTTTCATTGCCTGGTCAACATCATCAAAAGTCTGAACCGCATGATGTTCCTTTTGTAATTGTTCATTTATAAAATCTAATCTTTGTATTCTTTTTTTATTCCATTCTGCTTGTGCTTTTTCTAATTTTTCTATAGCTTTATCATGTCTTATTTTCTCTTCATTTGCATTACTACCCATATGTGAAAATAAATAATTACTCCCTGAAAATGCAAAAGCATTTGTTATTGCCCCACCAAGCATCATTGTTAAAGCACTTGCCATTTTATAAAAACAAAAATTACTTCATAATATCAGCAGGTATAATACCTTGCTTAATCAACATATCTTTTGTTGCCATCGCAAGTAATATATCAATGGATAACATTACAACATCATTCATGTTAAAATCCACTTTTGGTGCTGGCCTCCTTAATACCTTTTTACCTATTTCTGCATATCCAACTGTTAACAATGTTTCCACTCCAGCATGATATAACATATTTGCTATTTGTTTTCCGTCTTTTTGAGTTGTCATTTTAATGTACTAAATTTAATTAAATTCAAAAGGATCAATTTCTTTCTTTTGTTTTTCTGGTTTTGTTATTTCTTTAATCATTCTTTCTGGTTTCTTACTTTGGTTGTAAAAAAACAATCCCAATCCAACAATACTTATAGAAAAAAGTACAAATTTATAATCAACTAGGGAACTGGAGTGTTTCTCAACCGAAGGAATATGTTCGTTTGATTCATAATCTGTTTCTGTATCAGAATCTTTTGTTATTTGTTTGATTTTTGAATTTTCTTTTTTTAATTTTTCCACTTCTTTTTTTCTCAATTCTGCATTTCTTATTCTTACTTCTGCACCTTTTTTACCAGCAGCTACTCTTTTTGGGTCTTTTGGTTTGGGTTTTTTAAATACTTCTTTTTTTTCTTCTTTGTTTTCTTTTTGTTCAGGATTTTCATTCATCATTTTTTATGTCATTTTTTTCATCTTTTTTTTGGAAATCGAGCGAAGCGAGTGGTTCGATATGTCTTGCTGTTGTTAATATTGCAGTAAAAGGAGCAAGATACATTCCATATCTATAGTACAGTTCACAACATGTATTAGTTAAAGCATTATTGATAAAAGGATCTTCCTCTAAGTCTTGTATTAAAATTGGTGGATTAACAACTTTGAAAAACTTTGATACACCCATGACATATAAATTTATAAAAGAGTTTCCTAATGTCTTGGTCATACTAGCTCCCAATCTTGCTTCATATTTACAGTATAGTTTGTTTATTTGTTCTGTTGTCATTTTATCAATATCTGACAGTTGTAATTCTTTACCCAGATATTGTTTACTACTTCCACCAGCAACAACAGCTGATAATCTTTCGCGTTTTTTTTCTTGAAGGGAACCGTTCACTCCGCTCGCTTCATCATCAATATTTATGTTTTCCACAATTTGCTCGCTTAATAATTCTTCAGCATTCATTTTATACGTTTCAAAAAACGGATATAATTTATTTTTAACTTTAAAAAAATTAAATACAACATATCCAACCAATGATAAGACTGCAGTGTTTGTTGCAATTGTTAGTATTTCCAACAGCATTGCTTTTTTTTATTGCTTATTTTGGTTAAATTACTTAAGAATTATTTTGCTTATTTTGGTTAAATTACTTAAGAATTGCTTATTTTTGGTTAAATTACTTAAGAATTACTTAAGCATTACTTAAGCATTACTTAAGCATTACTTGAGAATTGCTAAAAAAAATTAATTAAGTAACCAATAATCAGTAGGTTGATCTGTCTTTAATATTAATTTACGATGTTTCTTTTTTTTAAGTTCTTCCTTTATTCTTTGTCTTTCTTCCAAAGTAGGAATAACATCATTTTCTCTTAGGCAATTATCAAAACTATCTCTATCTTTTGTGTAGAACATGCATAACCATTTTGTTTGTTCTCTTAAATCTTTTAAAACAGAGTTGTATCTCTGTGAAATGACCCACACTGATTGTTCCGCATGTCTTCCTGAAAATGCAAGCTCGGACAGCATATCTTTTTTCTTTGTTAGTTCTTTTGTTGCACTGCAGTCATCAATGATATATAATGTTGGATGACCAGCATATTTTTTAAAGAACATTCTTAGTAGTTCTTGTAGCTTCTCTTCTTTATAAAGGGAACCGTTCGCTTCTCTCACTTCAACAATAGGATTAACAATTATTAAATTTTTTGTTTTTGGTTTTCTAACATCACCAATCCATTCACGATTTTTGTATGCTTTGTTCCATTGGATGGTTGGACAAAGAATAATTATATATTTGAAAACTTTACTATATTCTCCTTCTAATAAATCAAGAACAAACTCTGTTTTTCCACATCCTGTTTGTCCACATATAATAGCACAATGGGGATATTTTGGTAATTCATAAAGGAAATCGGAGTGTATTTCTTCCATTTTTTAAGGGGAACCGCTAGTAATTAACTTCTTTAAATCTTCCATCTTCAAAATTAATTTGTGCATCTTGTATAACAAACAGATAAACATTTATTAATTTATTTGCTCCTGCTGTTTTAGTTATTTGGATAGTAATACCTTCAGAAGCATTTTCAATTCTTCTACCTGAACCGTGTAACGAATTGTCATCTGTTGAACGTAGATCTAACCATAATGCATAATTAGTTGTAAGATATTTTTCTAATGTTGTATAGGATAAATTTAAATCCTTTAAAACTTCTTCTGTTGTTTTATTTCTTTTTGAATTTAAAGCAAAGAATTTATTTATTTCATCCCATTGTTGATATGCTTTCATTCCTTGACTGTATAGTTGATTTGGAACACCTTCTATTGTCATTTCTACTTTTGTTATGTTAGGATTATAATAAGTTTCGGTACTTGTTCTTTCTGGATCTTCGAACAACATTAGAATTCCTTTCATACTTCTAGCTGGAACATTTAAATTTATATTCCACAATGTATCAGATTTGTTTTTGGTTATTTTTCTATGTCTTAGTATTCTATCGTACAAAATAACCATCTTACCATTAACTTGTTGTCTTATCTGTCTTGCTAATTCTACATCAGTAACCATATCAAATTCTAAACAAATGTTTTTGATTGTATAACTTGCAGATGTATCTGTTGATTTAATAACATTGATATAATTATTAAATGTAAGTTCATATTCAAGTCTATCACCAAGACCTGCTTGATAAAAAGGCATATGAGTTTCTAATAGTTCAAAATCAAGTGGGATACAAAATCTTGCACCATATGCAGTTGCAATTGCTTCATCGCCTATGTTTGATGCTTTATCATCCGCGCCAACTCTGTGTTTTAACATGTTTGTTTCACCAATACCTTGGTATGCCATATTTAAACGTTCAGATGTAGATTTCCATAAATCAACATAACAATGATAAATATCACTATCATCAATTGACATAATTTCATTTCCACTTATACGAATTGTTGTTTTTTAACTATTGTTCTTCCTATGTTTTGATATATAGTTGCATTGTCGTCTGTAGATGTGAGTTCTATTTCAAAATCCAATCTGGTTGTTCCAGGAACAATAACATCATTATTGCTTAGATTGGGGAATCTCACTAATAGCTGTTGATTTTGATCAATAGTTGAAGGATTATTTGTTATTGATACACTTTGACGAATACCTTTCACACCACGGGGTTCTCTTATTTTTCTGTAAGGATTTAATTTTTTCCGTATGCCGACATTTTTAAGGATTAAATTTGTTATAAAAGTAATTCAATTACCACTGATACTAGAGTATTGATACATGTAGAATTATCACTCTCACTAACAAACCCTATAATATCTCCAGCCTTAACTTCAAAAGGTATATTAAAGTTATGATAACTGTGTGTGTCACCATTACTTAAACTTATTCCGTAACTATATGTCTTATAATTATTAACAGTTATCATAACATCTATATTATCTGAGTTTGTTCTTAAACTTACTAAACTTATACCCAATATTTGTCCTGGAAAGTTCATTACATAATAACCACCACCACCATCACCAAAATTAAACTTTTGTCTTGCATGTAATGGACCATCAATTCCAGCATTTATACTTATTATTTTTCTGTCTGGTTTATTTTTAATATTACCAACTATATTTTCAACATTTAAAACTCTGATGTTTAGGGCAGAGACACCCCGTTGTAAATGTTTATCCTTAGTATCCCTTGTTCGAAGTTCACTCTTCATATTTAATATTTCCTTTTTTATTTCCGATGTATCTACGTTTTTTTTTTTGACACCAAGTATGCTCATTTTGTTAAATAAATTATATAACTTCTAAAACACAATTAATTGGTAAATGATTAATTATCTTGTTATTATTTTCATCTCTTATTTCTAATTTCAATTCTGTTATAACATCATTTACTAAACACTTATATTCCGGATGCTCAAATCTCGCTGTTATAACTTCACCAAACTCTTTATTCTCAACTGGAATAACAGCCAACAAGGTACTCGGCTTACCATCAAGATAATTATGAGAAGTGCTAACTTGTTCCAAATGGATATATAATGATTTATGGATAGCAAAATCCACAAATTTGTTTCCATAATGTAATTCATCAGGTTCGAATTTACGTTTATTATTAAACCCTAACATATTTCCCAAACCCTTACTTATCTTTAACTCAGTAGTAGTGTTTAATGAAGCGATACCATTTGCTTCATTTACGGATAATACAATATTTTCTTTTTGAAATTCATCCACTATTTGTTGAAAACTATAATAACCATTCATAATCCTTTGCTGTTCCTCTCCGGTTTTTGTTATAAACCCATGATAAACATTATACCAACCTATACTGTATCTTATAAATTTCAAACCAATACGTTTATTTCCATTTCTGTTATTTATGTATTGTTCTAAGTTTATTGTATTATCAATATTTGAAATAGTATGAAACATTTTTAATATAAAAAAATGATAACAAAAGAATTTAAATATAATCCTAATGTTTCATATAATCCATATAAATCAAACGATATTTGTAAATCAAAAAGAGAACTTTAAAACATCTTTTCCTGATTTATTTCAAAACTATCAAAACCCATCAATACACACTAACGAACCATGGAATACATGGATTCATTCTTCATTTGATTGGTGGCAATGTCAATTAAACTTTGCAGTATGGTGTGCAAGTACAGGATGTGGTGTTTCTTATAATGATCATATACAAAATACTTCGCTTGACGCAAATCTTACAAAGTCTTTTTATATGTTTCATTTATATTATTGCATTGCCAGAATTTTAAAAGAACTTAAATCACCTTTACCAACAGATTCTTCTTTCTGTTATTACAAGAACCCCTATGACAAAGCTGCATATCAAAAATTATGTGATGAATTTAATATTTCTCCACATACAGATTGGAGACAAAAACTAGAATCATCATGTCAAGGATTAGGAAGTTTTGAGCAATATTATAAACCAAGTGGTAAATATAGACAAAATCATAAAAAGGATGGTCCATTCTTTAATATTCATGATACAATTTATCATGAAAAAGATATAAGTATGGCTTGGACAACATTTATTTTAGATAAATCAGAAGGTTTTACACGAGCAGGTATTGAACGTATTAATGAAAGTATTAAAATTTACGTATGGGCTTTGTTGGGTGCTCAATCTCAAACAAAAACAGAAATTTTAAAAGTAGGAACAGGATTTGATGCACAAAAACAATTCTTAGCAAATGTACAAGATGTTATTAATAGTCCTATTGATTTACCCACTCAGATATCAAATTATCAAAATGTTTTAAAATACGCAAGAAGTAAAGTTGATTATGCTTATGGACTTGGTTTATATATGTCTCCCAGTGATATGGTTTTACAAATTGGAAGTATTGTTGGTTATAATAATAAAATTATAATTGCAACAGAAAATCAAACACTTGGGTTAAATGATGATTTAAATAATAAAAATTTTGATCATGTTGATTTTAAACCAAAAGAACCTGTAAAACCACAAGAACCTATAAAACCTGAAAAGCCTAAAGAACCAAAAATAGATCCAATAAAAAAAATTGAACATGAAGATCATGAAGATAATAAACAAGCAATAATATTTGTAAGTATTGTAATAGGATTTACAGCACTTTATTTTTTCAAATAATCTCTAGCAGCAGTAAACAATAAACTAACAACTAAAATAAGCAATGCCCATAAGTTGTTTGCAAACCAATTTACTACGTCTTTTGTTGCAGACAATAACCAAGAAACAATAGAACCTATAATACCTGGTAATGCAGCTGCTAATTTTCCTGCAAGAAAAGATAATAGTTTTCCAAGATTTTTTAATTGTTTTTTTATCCAGTCTTGTACACCACCTTTTGATGGTGAAGGAGAAGGAGAAGGAGAAGTAGTTTCACCAGTAAATGCCTCAACAATAACACCAATAATCATTCCAAAAGCAGTTAAAACACTAACTATTGTTATTCCTTGTTCTCTGAATAATGTTCTTATTCTTTCACCTAATGTTTTGTCTTCGTTTAACATTTTATGTATTGTTTGTTTAAATCTGTTCACTTGACTACGTAGTTTCTCTTTATTAATATTAATTACTTCTAGTCTTGCACTTCTCTCAGATTCTAACTCTCTTATTCAACTACTTATTCTATCTATTTGAAATTCATCATTGTCTTCTTTAGCTTGTTCTAATTTGGCATTTTCTTTTGCTAAGTCTTTATTTGTTTCATTCAGTTTTGTTAATTCATTTGCAATCTCTTCTTTTACTGATGTCATTGCACTGATTATACCATCCATCTCTCTTTTTGTCATATATGTTTGTGTTTCTTCATTTATGTAAGATGTTCCTTGTTCAATAAATGAAGTTTCTATTTCTTTCACATGTGTTTCTTCATTACTTGCTATTTCTAATAATTCTTGTCCTTCTTGTTGTGTAGATATTTCTTGTAATGGAATTTCTATATAATCGAGTTCACGAATTGGTGCTTTTATCGTTCTTTGAAAATCTTGAAAATCTGCTCTAGCTTCTCTTAAATTATCAGATATTTTAAAATCATCTACACCTAAAACATCCCTGACAAAATTAACACCGTATTCTTTTTGAAGAGTGCTAAATTTATAAAACTTTAATACTCCTTTTTTAAAATATGTTAATGCAATATTATTACCTTTTTCATCTTTTACATATAATATTTGGTTTCCTTTATAATCTTCTCTAACTAAAAAACCTATTTCACTACGTGTTGTTTCACCATTTTTTTTATAAAATTGTTTAATCATTTTTTTTATAGTTTCTTTTTTACGAATTTTAGCATCATTTTCTGATAAAGCTTTTGAATTTTCAAATTCTTTATTTATATAATTTTGAAACTCTTCATCATTATTATCCATTAATGGTGTTTTTTCTTCATCATCATAATCATCATCATCATAATCATCTATTTTAAACTCATAACCCCCTTCTGCCATTTTTAATTAAATAAAATAAAAATGCCATTTTTAATTAACCAAATATTTCTGTTATTAAAAAATAAAAACTACCTGTTAATATTAATTTTTGTAAAAAAAATAGTATATTGATATATTTAAATTCATTATCAACCATTATTTGTAGACTTTCTATAATTTTATCTTTTTGTTTTTTTGTAAGACCTTTTTCTTTATCTGAAGAATCTGTTTCACATGGTTCTTCTTGTTCTAAAATATATTGAATTGTTTTTTTAGCGCATTGCATTTTTTCAGTTTCCATTTATTTAATAAAAAAATTAAAAAATCGATTCATAGTTTGGTGGATTTTCAATAGAAGAAATTATAACTTTATTTATAAAAATTATAGATTTTCCATTTTTTTTTTTATTTCGTTTCTTACTCTATTTTCTGTTTCTTCTATAAGTTTTTTTCTTTCATCTTCTCCTAAAGTAGTTAAACTTTTTCCTTTTAGGAAATTTTCCATTTTTCCTTTTTGGGAATTTTTTTTCATTTCATTAAATTTTTCTTGCTCTTCTAAAATAAGTTTAAATTCTTCTTCACTTATTTTGTTGTCAGTTAAAGACCTAGAAATTAAATCTTTAATACTATTTAATTTACATTCTGCTAAAGTTTTTATTTCGTAATGTTTTTTAGCTTTTAAAGTAAGCTTTCTTCTTATTAATTTTATTACACCACCAATACTTCCGCATGCGACTGCTGTTATTTGTAAAGGTAATAAAATAGGAATAGCAACACCTATACCTGCAGAAATAACTGATGCTGAAATTAAAGTTGTATCTATTCCATCTGTAAAGTTTACTCCTCTTTTATATTTTTTATATAAAGAATTTCTTTTGTCTCTTTCATTTTTTAAAGAATTTTCTATTTCTGAAATTTTTTGTAATCTATAGTTTTGTCCATCTTCTATAGGTAATTCTGGATATAAATCAGGAGCTGTAGGTTGTTTCATTTTTTAAAGTAAAAATTGATTTTTTTTTTTTTTTTTTCTCTTAAATCCCACAGAATTTTTTCTCTGCCTGTTATCCCGGTTTTTTTGGGAGTAAGAAAATTTGGTGTTTTTTGGGGTGTTTTTTTACTTTTTTTTTTTTATGAAAATTTAGGGCTCTTTAACTTGAAATAAGGGTAATTTTTTGGGGGTCAAATTTTTTTTTTTTTGGAGGGGGCGCTGGAGTCGTTCAAGTACTATACTACTCCCCTTAGGGGAAAAAATGAGTTTTATAAAAAAACCCAGGATTAAGGTTTTGGTGTGCTCTTTACAAAAAAAAATTTTTATTTTTTTTATGGGGGGTATAAATACAAAGTGTGTTTTTTTTCTTCTTAATTTTGAAGTTAAAAATCACACAAAAATGTTGGTAAAATTTTTATTTTGGATGTAAAAAGGTTTTTTTTTCTTTAAAATGGGGGGTCAAAAATTGAAGATAATTTTTTTTTTTGTGGGGGGCTAAAGGAGTGGTATATTGTGTATTGAAACATTCCCATCACTGTCATCAAAACAATTGTTGTCATGATAAAACAAAACGAAATGATGACGTCTGCATATGTAATATAATCTAGTATTCAAGAAGCTGATTAAGTTAAAAGTTATACACGACTAATTGAAAAACATGTAGTTGCAAACAGTTGCACTAATATTGAATGAATCGATGTACTATCAATATACCTTTACGGTCTTTAAGACATTTTACCAGGATAGAAATATCAACAAAAGGTAACAGAATCTAAAATGACTGGCTAATACATACAAGAGTTATTAATAAAAAAGATTGTATTGTTGGATGCCTATAACGATTAGCGAATATCTCAGATAATGACATGTGTAAACGTCTGGTAAAGAACGTCAACATTAAACATGTCCTAATGAATCTGATTAAATCTAAAATTATTAAAAAACGAAAGGGAGTTTAC
>CM034351.1:5729904-5761260 GCA_019925275.1 Mytilus edulis | reverse complement strand
TTAAATTTTAGTTGATATAGTCATAAAAACCCTTTAAACATTAACGTTTTTTATTACCAAAATATTACTATCTACAATTTGTTTTTTTCATTGATTTTAATATTTGTGTAACTTTCCCAAAAGTTGATATATTTTTACATTTTTCCCCAAATTTTATCAGCTAGGGTTTTTTTCTTTCCCCAGGAAACATTTTTTAACTGATTTTTGTTTTTAAATTAATAAAGAAATTTTGGGTAATGACGCTCCCAAGTTATGTCTCTATGAGATGGAACACATTTAGCATAACTGGGAACCAGTATGTAAACAAAATTAATTGTCTATGAATATTCCAAATCTTCCCAAAAGAGGCGTGGTTTGAGAAACAGCTATTTTTACAAAGTGCAACCTTTAATTAAAAGGTAATATTATCTGATTTAATATTTGATTTAAGTTGATAAAGTCATCAAACCCTTGACATTAGCGTATTTTATTACCAAAACATGACTATCAACAATTTGTATTTTTCAGCCATTTTAATTTGTGTGAATTTGCCAATATTGAATTTTACATTATTCTCAATTTTTCAGCTAATGGTTTTTTTCATTCCAGGAAACAGTTTAGTTGATTTTTGTTTTTAAATTCTATCAAGTAATTTGGTAATTACGCCTGCAACGGTCATAATGATTGACAGGCAAATATAAAAATACTATGCACAGGTTAAACTACTACTACTATTATTACTACTACTAATTCAAGTGTTCTAATATTATTATTAATGACAATACACAATGTAATGGTAATATTTCTTATTATATCTATAATAATAAATAATGTGGTTTCAATCATCTCCACACACAAATATAAAGGTTAAGTAATGAAACAGCCACCATGGTGTTAAATTCTTTTTCTCTTTTTCTCTCTTCCTCTCGATGTTGGATCGAGAGAGACAGTTATGATTGTAGAACATTTTTATTGAGACAGCATGTAACTGTGTGTTAAAACTGTATATGATTGTTTTGGGAAAAAAATGGGATGATGAAGGGAATGAAACGTCAAAATCATGTTAGTTTGCTGAAAGTTATATTTTAATCATATTGCTTTTTTTCTAATTTGGTGTGATATAAAAAAAAATGTCGCATGGCAGTCATACCTATTTTTTCAATATTAAGTTATCTTTCCCAAATTAAATATAATACCACCTTGTTTGAGGGCATGCCCAGTGTTCTGTCTGATTTATTTCATATATGCAAGTTATATCATACATTAGTTTTTTTTTGTTCTACTCTACTTGTTATATAATGTAGAAAATAATCTCAGTCAGCATTATTTTCAAACCGTTTGCAAGTTTTTGGAAGGCATGTAATTGATCAACGTTCATTTCTTGATTAAAAATGCAAATGCAATTAGAACATTTTATACATGTTCCAAATAAACCAACTGTTCCTGTTAGTATTTGATGCTTGATTAATTTGAACTTTAATTGAATAAAACACTGTGTAATATCAACGGAAACTGTCAAAATTATATTCCGTTAGTTTGAAGTATTTCTAATAAATAGTGCACTGTTTACAATTCCTTGAAATCAAAGATTAAAGTTTGTTTTTTTATTTTGAACGACAATTTACGGTTGTTGTTTATTTGACACATTCCCCATTTCCATTCTCAATTTTATTGATATGTTAATTTCATATCATTTAATTGATCTTAGATTTCAAAACCGTCATATTTTTCAACTAAAACTAAAAACTACAAAATTGATATCTGTGTCCGCCTTATTTACATAATTATATGTTTTAGATATCGTAATTTTACCGCTTTTATCCGAAGAGTGAGAAAAAAACTCTGAGAAATTTCAAAAAGGACAGTCATGACAGTCGCTCATAAAACGGCAAAATCATAAGCGCAAACACATCAAACGAAACAATCGCAAATGTGATATTGTTAGATTCGTACAGGAAATTCTGATGTTGAAAATCGTTTTATAGCATTATACATGTTATACGAATTTGGCCATCCCTTAAAATTGTATGGCAACAAATCCTTACAAAGCTGGGGATAAAATTGTGCATCGTAGCTGCCTTGTCCAAAATCCAATATCGGAGTGGGGATTTTACGATCGTCAATTTCCATGAATCTTGCAAAACACAAAGGTGTGTATTGATTCATCTTACTATTAATTCAATTGTATATTAGTTTTCGTTTCTAAAAAGCAAGAACTATTTGCCAATGGAAAACTTTAAATCAATCGCAGACTTATAGTGGAATGGAAATGACCAACAATACATGCAATTGTCACAGCGAAACACCTACTTCTCTCATTCTGATAATCTGTAATCTTGATGCAGTTCAGAGTTGTAGAAGACCCATTGCAAGGTGTCAATCACATAACTTTATAAAACTTAGTTATTTAAAGTGTTGAAAACAATGAGGATAAAAGCATCTGTTGTATTATTTACGGGTACAGTAGCTGCATGTGCAGATAAGAAATTGTCGAGTCGATATGTATTGATTAAACTGAGGTGAGATTTAAATAGTGTTTAAATAGTTCTATTTCAACAAATTATATCACAAAAGAATAACGATTGATTTGTGTTATATAGTTCAAATATTTAATATATTTACACAAGTGATGTTGACATATTGACTTTAAAATGCACTTACAGTAATTTCTTGGGTTTGTGCTACCAAAAATGTCAGATTGTTTCTAGTTTTATTGTTTGTTACAAGACATTGTTTGTTTGTTTTTCATTGATTATTGCTCCTTTGGTAACCTATCTCATCATTTATATCTTTGAATGAGAGTAACTTACTCATAATATCGTTTATCTTAATTAATGCAAGCTTCTCATGTTTCTGAAAAAAAGTATGTTTGTTGAGGTCAAGGATGAGTCTTATCAATATATAATAAACAATCTGCTCAGTTCACCACACCTGATAAGATGATGATATTATTCATCTATGTCAATAGAATATTTTAAATATTGTTCATCATGCTTCATGTCGTCTTCAACATGTTCAAGTTGAGAATAACTAACATTGTTAAGCACTTTCGTCAACTGACTTTTATATAACATGAATACATCGTCAATCATTTCGTGTATTTGGTTGGATAAAATAGAAAAGTAAAAACAAACCACAGAACATCGTGGTTATTTCAGAAGGGGGTGTATAAAACAACACTGACAAAATGAATAGCTATAGACAACGGAAGTTGTTAAAAGCAATTATCATATTCCTGACATAGTACAGGCATTTTGCAAACTTGACTGCATATTTAAATGGTTCCAATGTAACATCTTGCAACGCATTTCTACTTTAAAAGAAAGCATTTGTCATGCTTATTCATGAGTCAGCCTGCTGATAATGATTTTTTTTTAAAGATTGCTGATAATATACTTGAAAACATAAAATTGACTGAAATAAAATTTAACACGGATAATTTTCAAACGAGTCCTACTCATTATAAACTGAATGTGTACTGCTTACACATTTGTATAACTATGCAAATAGCATGATTGCAATCCTGGTAACTATGATTAAATTTTGTTTTTACAATTAATGGGGTTCATGATTTGAGACAAATTTATTAATTTGTATGTTTACAGAGATATACAAATAGATTACCTCGAAAGCTATATTCTTTATTTATTATAAATTTTATTAGGTTTTGAATTCAAAGTAATGCTTATTGTCTTGAGTACAAGATTTCTATAAATTGTCAGCAATCAATAGCCCGACAGCTACGAATTAGGTCGGGTTGAACCAGTACTCATTCATAATAATGTAAGGCATCACATATCCGCAGAACGTATGGTCAAATTACCTGATTACTTCTTGAGTAAAAAATATTTTAACAGTACCGAACTGCAAGGCGATTTCAAAAAGGAAAAGTCCATTAAAAAGGACAAAATAAAACGCTGTCAATTATCCGAAAAAGTCCTAAACTATTACACTATTTTTGAATTTGTACAGGTATTTGCCCCAAAATAAGTGTTAGTTAAACCTGAATTGAAAGGGCATGTGGCTAAACCAAATGCATGACGATTGTTTCTAGTTTTGACACTGATATAAAAACCACTTCTTCCAACAAAATATAGATGAACGTGTACAACATTTTTCGGCATTTCCATTGTAACATATAATCAATGGATAATTTATTTGCAGAATATCTATAAAACAAGATCTGTGTGTTTCTAACAATTTGTACCAATTAACAGGCAGGCAACCTTTTTAACTGTAGACAAAAAACAAAACAGTCAATCTTAATTTTTCGATGTAAATACATTTGTTGCAGTCTCACACCTTTCATTGCTGTCTGAAATACTAATAGCAGTTTCTATAATTGATATGTAGCATGGCAGAAATTGATAATGATAGATTTGAAATATTATATGCATTTGTGTAGATTACATGCATTTGATAGGAATAATTCATTAGTATTTGTGTAAGAAATATCTTCATAAGCAAAGACAGAAAAACAATTCCCATCCTGTGTTATTACAAAATTATAGTAAGTTTTAAAGAATTATGAATAGCAGGGCTTAACGACTGCCTTCTAAATGATAAAACAAATGGCTCTTTTATCAGTGATTGATATCAATAACATGATCCTATATTCCACAGTTTGCAGACAAAACATTTTAAAAATAGAGCCAGCTATCTGTATAACTGGCCATACAACCAATGTTTGGATCACTCCATTGTCGTTTTAAGCACTACTTTTGATTTTTTCAACACCATTATGATCTATTATACATTGACTTTTATACTTGTTTGAAAGAATTTTCCTATACTAATTGTGTTTCATAGTCTAAGGTTTGCTTTTGGTTTGATTTTTGCTTTTGCTACGGTGTTGTCAATTTGTCCCTCAAAGTATGCCTTTGATATCTTTTCGTCTTATTTATTTGATTTTCTCAACACTATTATCATGATTATGATCTCTTATATATTGACTTTTATACTTGTTTGAAATAATTTTCCTATACTAATCGTGTTTCATAGTCTAAGGTTTGCCTTTTGTTTGATTTTTGCTTTTGCTACGGTGTTGTCAATTTTTTCCTCAAAGTATGCCTTTGATATCTTTTTGTCTTATTTACTTGATTTTGAATTGGGTGAATTTGAAATTGAGGTAAAAAAAAATATATAAATTATATGGGATCATTTAAATGTGAATGGTAAACATTACTTAATATCAAAGAAGCTCTTCCAAAACTAGTATTTAGCCATTGCTATAATTCCAATGCAGCAGGAAAAAGTCTTTCTTGCTGATGCCGTTTAGGGATAATGTACTGCAATTTTACATGATTGGAAGATCTGATGGATGAGACAAAATTAATATAAGTATATGCTTAGCCGGACTGATAATTTCATAGTTTAACCGAGATTTTTATAACATGGGTTGACACATATAATCGCCTTATTTGTTTAGTCTAAATTATTTATGTTAAATTAAAAAAAAATGTAGTCTGTTCAGTAGCGTATTAAGGAACGTGATTTACTGATGAAAACGTTTTGGTCAGAGATAATATGAAAGTATTATCATAATGATCTGCGTTGAAAATCAATTTCATAGATGTAGTATCATTACATCTCAATATCATGATAGTAATGACATTGTGACAAAATCATGTTCTACTGAAGTATACATATATAATGTGGTTAAACAATCGTTGTCACAAACTGTATTATGCTGTAAAATTTACCCGATCTAGGAGTACCCCTAATTTAAAATTAAAGATTTACTAGTCAGACACAGTTAGTAAGATATACATTTGGTGAACAATGCAAAAGAGTAAAGTTTACGAATGTATGACATGAAAGTCAACAAAATCCGTTACTGCCATAGAAGAACAAATAATCTGTCACAGTCAACGTGTTGACACTAAAATAAACTAATAATAACATTTCAACTAATATAATATTACTATAGTAATTAGGATTATATTCTAATTCATATAATATTAATTTACTGATAAAGATTAGACATGTAACACAGTGTTTACTGATGTACCCCTTGTTTAAACGTTAACCTATGATATGCGTTTGTTTTGTTCACACAATGCTACCATCATAATGAAATTGAATGCGTTACTGTCATAAATAAATTGACACATTTGAAATGCTCCTACTGTATCTGTTGCTGGTATTAAAGGCTTTGCACTACAGTTCGTACCGTTTTCGACGTTACTGTACATTATAAACATGATAAAAGCTGATACATAATTGAATAACATAACTGTTATTTTATAAATATTTGCACACATATTTGATTATTTGTTAGTGTAAACTAATTGTAGATTTAATATGGTATACACATATACGGTTAGTCAGTGAACAGCTTGAAATGTTGTTTTGTTTAGTCGTTTACCCAAGTTTTGCTCCCGCTTTCTTCATAATATGACATCGTTTGTTTTGCTTTCTTTCAAAATGAACAAAAAAGTTATTAATATTAAATACGAGTATTGAAAAAAAAATAGATTGTAAGGCTTTCTGGCAATTTGATTTAATAGATTTAACTAAGGTATCTGTACATCGTCATAATTAAATTAGTGGTGTTTGACTTCCACCAGGTGTCATCTTGCTTTTACATCTCATTAGATATAAATAAATATGATAATAAACTTCGGCGTGATCGTGATGAGACATAACTGCATTGAATGTGCCAGTTAATGCATCTAAGTATCTTCGATCAGAGTATTGATTTGTTATCTTTGGTCCTACTTAAGATAATTCCTTCGATCTTCGCCAGATAATTCATCCAATGCTCATTTAAAAATTGTCTCGACCGTGTTTAAAGTGCACTAACATCGGTACATTATATCATTTCAAAACAAAGGAGATATGATATATAGTCAAACACATGAAATAATAAAAATACGAGAAATATTCAAAACGATAATTTCCTAAACAAATGACACAATTATAAGCCCAAACACATGAAAGGAATTGTCATATTCCAGACTTGGTACGATGTAGAAAGTCATAATGCCACATTTGGAACAGGATCTGCTTACCCGTCCGAAGCACATGAGATAACCCCTAGTTTTTGGTGGGGTTCGTGTTGTTTATTATTTAGTTTTTTTATGTTGTTTCATGTGTACTATTGTTTGTCTGTTTGTCTTTTTAATTTTTAAACATGACGTTGTCAGTTTATTTTTGATTTATGAGTTTGACTGTTCCTCTGGTATCTCCCGTCCCTCTTCAAATAATATTGCAATTTGGATAATTCTTTAATGTAGACTTTTTAAAAAATATAAATCTTAATGCAATCCTTAACATATACTTAAACTTATGTGTTATATTTTTGATGACTTGTTAACATATATATGTATCATTTAAATTGTTATTTCTAGTTTGATTGGTACATTGCTTAATGTATTTGACTTATAAAACTGGTGCACCACGTAAACCAATTTAAAATCATACTAACATTAAAATTTAGGGGGCAAAAAATAAGTCAACATGGACTAGTAATGATTGGTTTAACAAGTTCTTCTACCTACGTATATTATTATATATATTCATGAATCACTGTCTATCTCAGATAGTATGCGACATTTCACACAGCACACAAAAACAGCCACGCCTGACTCCTCATTCAATATGAACAGTTTCAATTTTCATCAACATTGTTTTCAAATTAGTCGTGTTTTTGTTATAAGGACTTTTAACGAGTCTCATTAAAAGTCTGTCTTGTTTACCAAAATCTGAAGTCGACAAAAAACAGAAGACCAAAAGGTTAAGTACGCTATGATAAACCAATCAACATTTTATATCAAGATCGCCATTTCAATTTAAACAACGCTTTGTAGGAAAATAATTACAAATTAAAGGTAAAAAACTAGAATTACTGGAATTGAAAATGAATCAAATAAATAAGCTTGTTGCAAACAACAATGAAACTCAATTCGAAAGACCAAATGATTTGAATTTATTAAACATGTAAATTTGATTATCTCTACCAACATACTCTTCCAACTGGTGCCAAATATTACACAGATTCGCAGTCATTAACGTAATAAAATATTCGGCATGCATTTTAATAGCTGATATGTATAAGGTTTCACATACACATATTTAGTTGATTTTCATTAAAAGCGGATTTATGCATTCCCCATACAAGGAGATTGATATCGTTAATTTCAACAGTCACTATACAGATGCTGAGTGATTCTGAGTTTGGGAACTTCATTGCACTCATCCATCTTGTCGTACCAGTCTGCCTCATGAATTGACGGTTTATCTGTGTGCATACCTTACAAATTTTTAACCCCATTTTTTTTTATAAATCTTTTACATATCTAATTATAAGCAATCTGTGAAAGTCTTATAAAATCTTTGTTACTTTTTAACAGTTTTTGAGAACTTTAACTTGTCAGTGATAAAGCAATGAAAAATCAAGAGAGAATATTTCACCAGCAAATTTACAATGGCTAATATCTCGAAAACAAGCACACGAACCTATATATTTGTTTTCGCTCTTTTGATGCCTTTATTAATTCCCCATCAATATGTTATAATGTTATGGAAGGTTTGTTATTTTGAAACTGAGTAGCAAGCTTCCTTAAAATAGAGAATCAACAAATTACATGTGGGACTCTAGAAATTGAACGTCTTGGATTATATTTTGTTCTCCTCATTTATTTTGGGGGTTCGCTTTAACGTAAGGAAAACTTAGTAGAAACATTTTTACTCTTTCAAATATATCATTTTTATATAAATGTAAGGCAAGGGTTCTATAAATCCTTGTATCTACTAGAACAATATATTGTTATAGACAACACAATTTTAAAATGTCCATACCAACCTCATGTTTTAGTCTAAACCATAGACTATCAAGTGCTGTCAGCTTTGCTTTGGGACATTCAAGGCCAGACAAAATCGTCTGTGGATGACAACGTTAAAAACAAAATCTCTTATCAACAATAAATCAACCCTGAAAATCGATTTCTATATAAATATGTTGTCTTGTATAAAATAACTATTTGTCTAAGTCTTCTTAAACCAGATTGAAAGACGAATAATAAATAATAGTGTTTCAAAATATTGGTAGTTCACTAATAACAGCAACCTGGATCGCAGTTGTAAAGACAATTCGTGTCCAAATTTACCATGCAGAGATATTTTGTCTTGACATTTTAAGCATATCACAGATGCAATTCTCTGAATGACCATTTATAACACCTTCAAAATAAGACTAAGAGATTGATTGCTACATTGTCTGTAAACGTAGATACATTGTTGCTAATTCGTTCATTTAATATGACTGCCGTTTGATGGTTTATCATATTTCATAATGGTCTGTTTTATTCTGACGTCTTAACTGTTAAAGGCAATTTCAGACAGAGAATAATCACTTCAGACATCGTGAAAAATCAGTCAATGGGCAAGTATATAAATGGTAAGCACAGTTTGGAATATCTATAATGAAAAGTAACAAATTTCATAAACAATTACTAAGTTAGCCGACACGTTGTTCAGTCTGAAGATTGGTTCTATTACTTTTAAAATACACTATATCACTAAATCAAAGCCCACGTATCTTGGATGTGCTTTTTGTATTATCATTAAGATGCTTAAACATTACAAAGATCTATTTTATGCAATTGTGTACTCTTCATATCATACATCGATAATGTCCAACGTACAATTCTATGAAAATTTACCAACAAAACACGATACAAGGTTAAACTAATATCCACAAACATGACAACCCCGGAAGAGTTTTCTTTTCCAAAGTTTTAAAACTGTTAGGACACTAAGCATCTTCTCGTTTTCTTTACTAATTGAAATCACAATCCTGTCCATAATTTGACCTATCCCTTAATACGTCTTCTAATGTTTGCATGGTGTTGATAGTAAATAAGTCATTGATATAGAATAGTTAAGGACTTTTCTTCAAAGGATAATGAATTAAAATTATATTTCTTGGGATTTCATTTCGAAAATGATAAGCAATCAATATTTATTTCAGCATATGAAGGTTTGAATTTCAGAAATTTTGTAAATTTGACAGATTGGTACTTAACGTGGTTCCCTTAAAAGTAAAAAAAAAGAAGCTTTATTGTATTGTCTGTGAACAAATTACACACGATATCGGTTCTCCTAGGAGACAAGCAATTCATATTTGAAAATTTAAAACATCGTGCATATTACCAGACCGTATTAAATAATGTAAAACGAATTATATATTAAATATTATTATAGATCTTCATCCTTGGGTTAATTTTCATCTCAAGTTGCAATTTACTCCACTGGAATTAAATCGTCGTATTAATAGTGATATGCTAGACTTTAAAATTAATTTTGGATGAAATTTTCCTTATTCAGCTATCTATATTATGACAACGTTGTACATTTTCTATTAGGTCTTTATGACTTAATAAGTTTACCAGTATTTGAGAAAAAAGAAATATTCTTATAATGTATTTTCCATATATTATTGGAAAGTGCATAACTTTCCGTAAACTAGTCCGTATATTCTTCATATATGAGCTTAAAAATCATTAAGATAATCATATTGTTTGATAATTCGCACGACTATCATGGCCCACAGCAAATGTAAATAAATGAATTCCCATAAATGAGCTTTCCAAATAAAGTGATAGGACAATGAATAACAAAAATCGTAACGAAAAAAAAGGTGAAACAACGCAGGGAATTTCAATCATTTTGTCATACGTGTTACTAATCATGTGTTAATATTTGAATGAATTTGTTGAGATAGAATATATACATTGTATGTTATGCATGATACACGATACATAAACTTCCATACGAAACATAGCAATATTCGAATCGTAACGACAACCCTCAATTACATGAATGTTACATGTGCATGGTAAAGGCGTGTACCATTTTTATATTATCAGCAATACACACAAAAAGCAACCGACCAATACTTTGAATCAAGCTTCACATAATATACATAATTTTATTATACAGATACTGCCATAATAATTAACAGTCAAGTAGCATAACTTTTAATATCATAATATATATTTGTTTTAAATAGTTCCTTTGATTGTGTGTGCAAAATTATGTTCTTTATAAAATTTAACAATTGTTACCAATTTCAGAAATATTTACGTACATTTATAATAAACATTATTTCCTAATAGCATTTCAGTAATACCGTATAGGCCTGTCTTCCTTGCATGATTTGCATAACATATTCTGGTTCATGTATTGTACAAATTTTGCTATAGTTAGTTTAAACTGGAAATGTCTATAAGTATTCTTTGACATTCAGCAATGATACAGCATAAAAGAATAAAACCTCTTAATAAAAAAAACGCAATCAAAATAAATTAAAAAAAAAACGAAGGACTAGAATCATGTTATAACTTAATATGTACCAAATACAAAGTATTCTTTTACTCGTGATTACTTCGTGTTTTTTGTTTGTTTATATTCATTAGAAATATAGTGTTGGGATTTGAGGGAAAGATTACAATGTTAAAGGTATCGTATTTGAAAAAAAAAAATGAAACGAAACGACCATTACGAATTAATGCATCTGCAAATATTTGAACGGTACATCAGCTGCTATAATGCCACATTGATAATTTTATTTGCAGAGGTCAAATCGTATAGACGCAACGGTATTACACCTTTATTTCCTTTTAGTTATATCATTGCAACATACTTATATTCTAACGATACATAATGATATATGTGGTTTATATAGTTCACATACAAGAGTCACATCATCATAGAAAAGATTTAATTTCACGTGCAATGCTAATCGTTATTTCTGATTTGAAGTACTATAAATTATCAGATAGAGCTTGTATAGATTTAAATTTGATTTCATTATGATCGGTCATATTCGATAGTTTAATAATAAATAAGTCATACAGATGGGTGCAGTCCTAACCTGTACAGCAAGTTAACTTGATAACCAGTCATTTGGACTGGTCAAAGTTAACCTGTGGCCGGTTTTAGGACTGCTCTGACCAGACCTAGGACCAAAATCTAGTTAACTCAAAAAGCGGACTTGGTCCTAGGACTGTTTTTATGTCTGCCAAAAAAATTACTTCGAAACAGGTCCGCTATTGAAATAAGTTAACTTCGAACCAGTCTCGCCATAAAGTTAACATAAGTTAACTTCGAAACCAGTCCTGCCACAAAGTTAACATAAGTAAACTTTTGCTTTGACAAATCCGATCGCAACCAGACCTGTTTCCAAGCTAACTTTTGACTGGTCTGCTCAACACTAAGTTTACTTGTAAACAGGACCGCTCTACATCGATTTTTTCAAAATATTTTTAAATATCTTTGTTTCGTAGTATAAACATAGAAAATAAAGTAAAATTAAAACTGCCGTTATATAAACAGGATTTAATACAAATATTTGAAAATAAAGTACGCATTTAAACGTTGCTTGTAGCACAAATTTATCTGTGATCTGCCAATCTATATATTAAAAAACGATCTTGGTAGCAATGATAACGGGCACTGAATATATATGTTCCAATACCTATCAAATTCAACCATATTTGCACTTTATTTATATGTATATCTATGAAAGGACGTATTTTAGATGTTAGTTATACGTCCTTGTTAGTTATCACTGCAAACCATTAAAGTCTGAAATGGCCTATATCTGTACTCGACTGTAGTGATTTTTACTCGACCAGTCTGAATTGGTCTGACTTTTACTTGACATTATTCGACCCCAGTCTGAACCATACTTGACTGTACTGAATCGTACTTGACCCTTATCTTTGCCGTTGAAAATAGTCTGAACTATTACTCGACCAGTCTGAAACAGTCTTAACCCATTCTCGACATGTACTCGACCTATTTTTCCAGTCTAAACAATACTTAACCAAAGGTCTGAAAAATACTCGACCAGTCTGAACCATACTAGACCAAAAAACCTCTACTTTTTTAACTGTTAAAATAAATTTCTTTTTAACTGATATATATAACAACAGCCAACAAAATTTATAAAAAAAATTAACCTTATAAAAGAAATATATCTTTTTTAGGATAAAAAAAAAAACATATTATATATAACTTATATCAAAAAGGGATAAAATTAAATAAATTAATAAAATTGTTTTTCTGATTAGTGGTGAAATATAAAGTATAACCTCTGCTTGAGGGAAAACTCATAAATAAGATCACACCTGGCCAGAGGTGTTAAATTCTAAATAACATTGATTCAAAATTGCAACATCCTGTTTAAATTAAATAACAAGGCCTTTCAATATACATGTATGTGCTAGATAAGTAATACACGAATTTAAGAAAATAGGGCTTTCTTTTTACCTGTAAAACACACATGTACTGAGGTAATTAGAACATATTAAAGTGCTTTGTGTATGCCATGTTAATTTGACAAAAAAATAGTTAAATTAATTGAAAACTTTTTTTACTGTTACTTTGGAATACATTTCCTTTTTTAAAAAGGTTATAAAGGATTGCTATGGAAATTCTGTTATCATGATTATATTAAATTCTTGGTTTAATAAAACAAAACAATTACGCTCTAATTTTTTTAAATTCATTAAATGGACATCTATGAGAAAACCATGCAGATGGTGCTCCATGCAAAGTTGTTTGATTTTGATGAAACTTTGCTGACATGTTCAGGTTGACCTCATATGAAAGTCATGCAAGTTTGAAGCCCTTACACTGCTGGTAACCATGGCAACGATAGGGATTTAGGGTATTTTCGAGTTTATTTATAGATGCATTTACTGAAATGCATAGATTTCATAAATTTCTCGAATAGAAATAAATACTATAATACTTCTGAGTGTTTAAATACTTTAATAGCACAGATAGGATGTGTATGAAGTATAAATCACATAATTTTATTAAACATAATGATATATATAGAAAATAAGGGTGTGGCAAAACACATAAAATGATAAAAAATATGGCCTTTTCATCAAATCACACTAAAACAGACACTACAGCCCAAAAGTCGCTTTAATTTACCCTAAATTTCAGAAATGCTTTGCATTTTCTTTGGTTCAAAATATTTTGAAGGGATTTCGGTTGCAAATTAATTTTATAGATTTTATTGATCATTTAGATAGCCTCCCCCCTTTTTTTTGTATTTTCGCAATAAATTGAGGAATGTCTCATATTTTAATGAAACCAAGCATTCAAAAATAAATACTTGAATTATACAGATTGTAACATGCAATATAGGTAAATCAAATAGAAAATTGGATTTTTGTGTCTCAAACAATAGTAAGCATTAGGCTTAAAAAAGGGGGGGAGCTGCCAAAGACAATTTTTTTTTGGTATTTTTTTTAATTCCAAATTCCTTTAGTTCACTTGTCCCTATTACTTTAAAGAGTAAAATCCATTCATTTCTTCCTAGTAATCCTATTTTTGGTTAATGCAGCTTGCTAATTACTAAAGTTGTATTCTGGTTACTGAAAAATTATATGAAATTCAATGTCAAGTTCATCATATTGAAAAATCTAAAGTATTGACATTCCGAAGTTGTGTCTGACAGGTAAACAAAATTAAGACACGTTGCAAACTTTTACTTGCATGCTGGTTACCATGTAAGTCATTTTGATCATGAGTACCTGAGACAGTGTGGATAAAACCTGAATTTCTATTGTACAAAGGGAGATAATCCAATAAAAATGCTGATTTTTAAAACCTTAAAATTGCATGTACATATTAATTTAAACTAACATACACTTCATCAATTTAATAAAATATAAACATATCTCTATTTGGTTATCTGGAGAGAGAGTTAATAGTGCATTTGAGCATATACTATTGGTTTGCTTTTGTTGTAGTACTTTCTAAAATTCTCCTAAAAAAATGTCTAAATTTATAAATTCTCTTTTAGCATTGATAAATTTTTAAATATCTCAATCTGTATAAATGATCATAAATGTTATTATTTTTTATAGCATTAGTATTATATTTAACAATCAATGAAGATGATACAATAACACTAAATGGTGCTTACATGCAAGAATAAGATTATTATAAACATACATAAAAGTTAATTCGAATTGACTTAGCAGCACAAGACAATTGTTGCATAAGGTATGGAATTTAGGGAAGTATTAAATTGTTTCCATACTATCTTATAAGAATTTATATACATGTAACTACATGAACTATGAAATGTAATTTACTAATAATTCAATCAATAAAACTAGTTAGTCAATCTAAGAAACAATTTCTGACAAATGAAAATATTATTATGTTTATCAAATGGCCAAGTACATTCGTAATCTTCTTTATTGTCTTCAATACTGATGACCTTTTAATACAGAAGTAATTTTAGACTTCTTATTCGCTGATGAGAAAGCCTTGCTGATGGTGAGACAGTGAGAACATTCTATTTCCTAGCAAATATCTCTCTCTTCTCATTTGTGTTGCAACTGTGTGTTGACTTGGTGGGTTTCAGCGAGATTCACATTGCCGTTTTTTTCCTTTTTTTCAAAGCATATGAGTTCCATTTCAATTTATTTTTATTTGAGCTTGCAATTTTTTAACATCAACAGGAAAATTCAAAGACAGATCAGAGCCTTATTCAAGTATCAGTAATATTATCTAAGTTTTTCTTCATCATAAACATGTTTATCAACAAAAATGTGTCTCAGCAATCAGTCTTCTTTCATGAACTCCAGTTATTTTTGGATCTCCAAATGTCTGTAAAAAATAATAAGAAAATAATTGTTATCCATTAAATATTGAAATTTCCTAAAAAGAAATTAATTATTACCTTGGTCTTAGTGTAAAATGTTTTCCATTATCACAACTCTGACATTCCAGTACATAGAATAAGAAATAAAGTATACTAGCTAAAAATGGACCTAAATTTGATTTTTTTTCTTATTCCAAGCTGCAGCAAACTTAATTTTTATGAAGTTAATTTTGTAGATTTCATCTTGTATTTATGACGTTATGACAATACAAAAATAGGGAGATGAGTATTGATTGCAAATGAGACAAATATCCACAAAAGTTCAAATGAAATGAATGTAATGCCTCTGTACAACCTTCAACTATGAGAATAAAACAGCTCAAGGGTACATTCTATTACAAATGCAGAGATTGCACCTTCATCAGGTGTGTGTGGGGGGGGGGGGGACACTATATAGACACTACATTCAAACTTGATTCACATGATACAGTTCAGAATTTGGATTGTGATGAATTATTAGACACATCATACATGTAGGTTTCTGACACAGAATAGATGTGGTAAAAGAACTGATGATTTTGAAATTGGATTTGTGCCAATATCCAAAATCTAAAGTCTAAAAGACATGATTAGATTTATCATATCAAAGAACCCCATATATGCAATTTTTTAATGAATTTAAACAAAGTTTAAGTTGGACCCCAATTTGAATCAACTTGAAAACTGAGCCCAAATCATAAATCTAAACATGCTAAATGCATGATAACATTTAGCATAGAAAAAAAACCTTCAATAATATTTTAATAAACGAACAAAGTTTTTTTTGCCCCCGTGATCTTTTTTGCAATTTGAAAACGAATATTAACAATCTAAACATATAACATGTATAAGAAGTATTCAACCCAAAAAAAGTACAATACACCGTTTAATTTTGCATAATATCAAAGAACACCAATTATTCAATTGTTTTATGAAATCAAGTTTAAATTTGGACCCTTTTGACCCTTTAGCTGATATAGACCAATTTAAAAAACAAGCCAAAACATTTGAAATTGGTAAAACAATAAGCATTGGAAACAAATATATAATTAATTTTACAGCTAATTTTCTAAGGCATGTAAATCTAAGACTTCGGTTAGCTTGCATGGTTTGTTTGTATATTGTACAATTGCAATTGACATAACGTCTAATCAAATTTAAAAGTACTCCACAAAGGTTCAAATATGCCTATATTTATTGTTTGAAGATATCAACCTTAATTACAAAGCTTGAATCAATATTTATACAAACAGAGCAAGCAAACCTACCAAAGTTTTACTCTACACGCATTAGGAAAATAGCTGTAATAATGGTAAAAGTGTTTTTTTCAAAAATGAAAAATACAAATGTAGTCTTCAGGTTTACCATAAATGCATGTATACTATAAATGAGGATCTCAGTGTCAAGCTGACAAAAACACATATTTTTTTCTAGGTTTAATTCTTATAAAGAGAACAATTCCAATGATGAGTAATGAAAATTTTGTTGTGTAAATTGTACTGATATGGCCCTTAATTGATCATAAAATAATAATTTGAGTGTTCTGTGTGTTATTTTTACTTTTTGTTTACCAGATTGAACTTTTAAAATTGAAGGGTTAATCTAATTTATTGATTATTTATCATGTTTTTACAATAAAAAATGTAACTGGTCAATTTCCAATTTCTATATTATATGATTATATTTCACAAATAAGGCCACAAAACAGGTCTTATTTGCTGTCTATTTAGTAGTCTCTTGTTATGACTTGTTTGATTCATTTTTTTTATCAATTATATCATATATTTACCTATATGATCTCCTATCATATCTGCTTTCATTTTAACATTATTTTTGTGCTTTTCCATCTTCAACATTAACCTGTTGATAAGAAATAAAATATTGTATATTTGTACATTTGCATGATCAGTACAGTGAGTTACATCTACATGTACATTGTACATTAAGTTGGCTTAATCATGTACATAATGCATTGGTTCATTGAAAACAAAAGTTTTGTAGATATGATAATTTATTTGTGTAAATGTCATAAATGTTATGATATCAATCACATCATCAAGTAATTTATTTCTTCAGTATTGTTATTTTGAATTTGTTTTATCTGAGTAATCTGTAATGTTATAATCTCATGTTGCCCCTTCTGGGCCCTTTAATTTGGAATACATTTGTAAGCATATTCTATTCAGATTCTATTTTCTTAACGATAGAAGTAAAGACATGTACAAGTTCTCTTTCCATGTTTATAACTGTGATACATGACCTGCACTAAGGAAATGTAAAGAAAAAGTCTCACAGTAACCAATTTTTAGAGAGAAAAAAACCCAGCTCATAGTCTGTAAAACATTTTTTTGAGTTTGCGAACCATATATTGTATCAATCTAGCTGCATTGTACAATGTACATGTAGTACTGGTAAAGGAATGAATAAAGACAGGAAATTCACAACTCTTTGGGACCTATATTGTGACTTTAACAGTACTTAATCAAAACCTGTCACAAAAATCTTTAGGGTAGGGATAAGAATAAAGGTAGGTAAGGGTAGTGCGGTTAACACACATACTTTTTAGTTGGCATAAATGTACAGTAGTTTTCGTATGTTTATGTAATTTATACGTGTTTCTTGTTTCTCCTTTTTTTTATATAGATTGAACCATTGATTTTCCTGTTCGAAGGGTTTTACAATTACACTAGTAATTTAGGGGTCCTTTATCATGTTTATAGCTTGTTGTTCCGTGTGAGCCAAGGCTCTGTGTTGAAGGCCGTCCATTTACCTATAATGGTTTACTTTTACAAATTGTTATTTGGATGGATAGTTGTCTCATTGGCACTCATACCACATCTTCCTATATCTATCTACTGAATGTTTTCTATTTCAATGGGTTGTATTTAAAAAAAAAAAGGGATTTGAAGCAACCATTATTTTTAAATTAGGAGAAAAAAACCAGAGTCAATGGACTCTATTGACAATTTGGCAAACAAACTCAGGGCGAACAGACATAATACCGGAGGGCTTTGTAATAGAATATATATTTATCATGATTATTATAGATTTCTAGAGAGACTGAGAGAGAAAAAAGTTTTTCTATTAAAATTTAGAAGGCAAACACATAAATCTTTTAGTTTCAGAAGAATTTTAAATCATTATAAATGTATGTCAATGAAAATTAAATCAGTGTTTGCTTCAAGAAAATTATGTAAATACCCCCCCCTTTTTTTTCCCCCAAAGAGAAATAGTCTATGCTCTTCTTCCTATATTTATGTGTTGATGTGATGTTTCTACAGTAGGTCTTTTTATGGTGTCAAATTGCTTTTTCTAACCACAAAAAAAATTAACAAACTTACCAGAACCAACTGAAACTGAAAGTTTTGCTTTGGAATTTCCGTTGCTAGATTTGGAAGGGTCATGAAAGGATGGCAGCAACTCATTTTGTCTTCTTGTCTACTGCAATCCAACTCCTGTCCATGTTTACAGCATATGCATTTTAAAATGTGAGTCTGAAACCTAGGGCTAGACATGATAGTGATAGTCTAGCCTCATGAGTCATGTCTAGACTATAGTGATCTGATCAGGATCAGACTTATCCCAGTGGCAGTGGGAATGTCTTTGCCACATGGTTTGCTATGTCTTTGTTACACTCTTTCCATAAAAATAAGTTTTTGGCTACACCATATTCATCTAAAATACCATTATTTCCTATCCTTCTGCACATTTGTTGATTTCCCTCCTTCTGTTATTGACACTAAATCTACCTTTTATTGTGAAGAGTTTTACAAAGGGAGATAATTTTAGCTATATTTTTCAGTTTTTCATCTTTTATTCAAATAAGCTTATATCAACTTGCAACCAAAATCCCGTTAAGAAATACTAGTTTGTAGTGAACCATAACGTTTAACAAAATATTTTTTCAATTTGAGTGACTTTTGAGGTTTTATGGACATTTTCAGTACAGGCTGAATTCAAATTTAAAAAAAACACAATTATGTCAATAAAAATAAATCAATGATAAAGGTTGAAATAAGATCCAAATAACAGTTTATGTAGAAAGTCTGAATTTTAAGGCCACACAACTTTTTTTGTCATATAATACTTTGAACTATTCAATAAAAAAAAAACAAAAATGTCCATTTTCAACAACATTTTCCAGCAAATTTGGTACTAAACTAAAATTGCCCTGTATTCACATAATTTGAGATAAATTGTCATTTTTTAACCATAGAACTATTAGATGTACTTAATAATTTACTAGGAACCCAAAATCGGCTGAAAATTCCACAACCCCTTTCATAATTTTTTTTGGATTTTGCATGGTTTTCTCGTAGACATCCATTTAAGTTGTTTTATACACTATTTTATATATATCTTCATAAAAAACATTCACTGCATCATTACCTGAACTCAACTGAGACCATAAATCTATACTAGGCTTAAGTTAATGGTGGAAGTAGTCCAGTTTAATACCATAAAATACTTTTGAACTATTCATAAAATTTTGAATAATATTGAAAATATTAATCACAACTCATTTTTTTAGATTATTTGATCAGCTTGTTTTCATGATTTATATTTTAAAAGTTAATATACATTATTATGTAAGTGTTGATTAATATTGAGTTGAAGTTATATTATGGTTGATTATTGTGAAATTTTAATTTCAATACTGTATTGAATACATTTTTAATTTCAAGTTGTTGTTCAAATTTCATTTTTATTAAAAGAATTCCAAAATTGATCAAATTCAGTTGATAGATGCAAAGAATAGGTCTAGGTTGGTTAAGACTTGGTCAAGTATGGTTCAGGCTAGGTCGAGTATGGTTCCGACTAGGTCGAGTACGGTTCAGACTAGGTCGAGTACGGTTCAGACTCGTATACAATGGTTAAGTACTGGTCAAGTACACATTCAGACTGTTAAGTATAATTCAGACTACAGTCGAGTATTATCAAGTAAATCTCAGACGAATTCAGAATGGTCGAGTAAAAATCAGTACAGTCGAGTACAGATATAGACCATTCAGACTTTTAATGGTTTGTAGTGTATGTGTCCTCGATCTATGTAGCCACTATCAGCAATATTTTAATTGCAGGATAGAATTTACTATACAAAATGAAAGCACCACTTTAACATATGACACCTCATTTTTGTTTGCATAAATTTAGGGTGCCAGCATGTCCTCCTTTTATTCAAAATTTTGATACGTAACAAAATTTCAGTAGTTTTGATACCACTTGCTGACTTGTGCAACAAAATTATTTGACCGCGTGGACCAAAATTGACCATTTGTGCACTTTTATTTGTAAATCTATATACCCGCATGGTAAATCAGTAATATTTTTTCAAATTTTACTTTCGCATAAATTTAGGGTGCCATGTTAGACTTGCCAGACTTGTACAACAACATTCTTTGACTGCATCAACTAAAACTGACCATATGTGCACTTTAATTTGTAAATCTATATACCAGCATAGTAAATCAGCCATATTTGTTATGTCAGGATTCAATGTATATTACAATGGACAGCAATATTGCAATACAATAACAACAAATTTCTGTTCACATAAATTAAGGGTGCCAGCATGTCCTCCTTTTATTCAAAATATTGACACCTAACAAAATTTCAGTAGTTTTGATACCTCATGCTGACTTGTACAACAAAGTTGTTTGACCGTGTCCACCTGAACGGACCATATATTCACCTTAATTTGTAAATCTGTATACTAGCATAGTAAATCAGCCATATTTTTTTATGTCAGGATTCAATTTAAAAAAACAATAGACAGCAATATGGCACTACAATAACAACACATTTTTGTTTGCATACATTTAGGGTGCCAGCATGTCCTCCTTTTATTCAAAATATTGATACCTAACAAAATTTCAGTAGTTTTTATATCTCATGCTGACTTATACAACAAAATTATTTGACCGCATCCACCAAAACTGACCACATGTGTACTTTAATTTGTAAATCTATTTACCAGCATAGTAAATCAGCCATACTTTTTTATGTCAGGACTCAACGTATAATACAATGGAGAGCAATATTGCAAAACAATAACAACAAATGTTTGTTCGCATAAATTAAGGGTGCCAGCATGTCCTCCTTTTTATTCAAAATATTGATAGGTAACAAAAATTTAGTAGTTTTGATATCTCATGCTGACTTGGACAGCACAATTATTTTACTACATCAACTAAAACTGACCATATATTCACCTTAATTTGTAAATCTATATACCCAGATGGTAAATCAGCCATATTTTGTATGTCAGGATTCAATGTATATTTCAATGGACAGCAATATTGCAATACAATAACAACATTTTTTTTGTTTTCATAAATTAAGGGTGCCAGAATGTCATCCTTTTATTCAAAATATTAATACGTAACACAATTTCAGAAGTTTTGATACCTCATGCTGACTTGTACAACAAAATTATTTGACCTCATCAACCAAAACTGACCATATGTGCACTTTAATTTGTAAATCTATATACCTGCATAGTAAATCAGCCATATTTTTGTCCAGGATTCAAGACAAAAAAAAGAAAAGACAACAAAAGTTTATTAATAAACTCAGGCACATTGTGTGCAACAAGAGCAACAAAATGTAGTATACAAAATAATACATTGGTCAATAAATGTTACAAATAGAAAATAACGCAACCCTTTTATCGAAAAAGAGGTTTTCAGTTTTTGTGAAGTAAGTTCAGGATAGTACTAGCGTAGAGTTAAATTGTTAGATAGATTATTGATAGAGTTCATGCACTTTATTGATTTAATATTGGCCAGGCTTTACGAATAAGGTTCGTCAGAATCAATTCTGTTCCGCTTCTGATTTTTCCGTTGTTTTAGTATCGGACGATTCCATGGGTAGAAATCACTGGGTTGCGTTGAATTAATGAATGGAATTTTATCTGCATCGATATTTTGAGTGTTTCTTTTCTTCGTTCCTTTGTTATTCGTGTGTATTGTGATTCAATCATTTCAATGTACAATACAATGGACAGCAATATTGCAATACAATGACAACAAATTTTTGTTTGCATGAATTTAGGGTGCCAGCATGTTGTCCTTATATTCAAAATATTGATACGTAACCAAATTTCAGTAGTTTTGATACCTCATGTCATGCAGGCTTGTACAACAAAATTGACCAAATGTGCACTTAAACAATGTTTAATTTGTAAATATATATACCCGCATAGTAAATCAGCCATATTTTTATATGTCAGGATTCAATGTATAATACAACGGACAGCAATATTACAATACAATAACAACAAATTTTTGTTCGCATAAATTTGGGGTGCCAGAATGTCCTCCTTTTATTCAAAATGTTGATACGTAACTGGCGCCTTTATGTCTTTTCCTGGGGCTCCTGTTTTCATTTTTAGAAGGACAGCAAATGTATAAGCAATAATATTGGAAAACAATAAGTGCAAATTTTTTTCTGCATAAATTTATTGTCAGCATTTAATCTCCGTATTCATAATATTGAACAGTCACTAGATATAGTAGTTCAGGATGGTGTGTAAAACAAAACTATAAGGCTGCATCATCCAAGTACTAACACTAACCTCTCTGAATTCGTTTGTACTTTTTACTAAAAAAAAAATATATAAGGTTCTCTTCTTGGAATAGTATAATATTAACCAATTATGTCGGTTGATTGATTTGTTTGTAGTTAAAGTCAAGTGGTTACTATTTAATTGAAGTGCACATGTACGATTAAGTATAATTTTGGGACGTCCCATACACCAATTAATCGTCAAAGACAAATCTCTCGACAAATCTGACGAGTTTTACCACACCGTATGTATCCGGACACTGTACAATTTTCGTTAGAATATTCTGCAGAAAATAAAATAGTCAATCCCATGCAAACAAGTTGAATAACAAGGAAATATCCATGCATGCATAAATGCATAAAGTAAAATTTAGGAAGAGACAGGTTGAATCCGGGTAACAAAGCAACGTCGACAATGATGTTGATATCCTATGATTATAAGAATATTATTCCGATCCGTTGGATAACCTGTCTATCCGCATTATAATAAAAAAAAAAAACACCTGCGATTTCCTTTATGATAGCTCTATGTGATTGTATAGCCATTGTTTAATGTATTATATAAGAATATATAAAATAAAAAACAGGAATTTTGTTGAAATGTATAACATCTAGTAGGGTCTAGACGAGTAAAGAAATTTGCTATCTGGGGGAAAACAATTCGAAAGTTGTTGGTTGTTGACATATTTTAATTAAAACATATTGTCTATTGTCTATTAAAGCTGAAGTCTGATATGAAAACTCTTAAACATGATTATCTGTCATAAGCAGACCTGTCCTCAGGTCTGGCCAATAGCAGACTTGTCCACAGTTCTGGTCTGGGACAGACCTGTCCTCAGGACTGGTCAAAAGCAGACTTAAATTGTCCTCAGGTCTGGTCTGGAGCAGACCTATCGATAAGTCTCCAGCGGTCCTAAAAAGCAGACTGTAGGTCCACCAACGACAGAGTTAACTTGCGTGTCTAGTTAAAATTCTGAAGTTAACTTAGAAAGCAGTCAACAAGTCTGCTCTAAGTTAACTTTTGTCAAGGTTAGGACCGCACCCATCTGTAGAATATTCATGATTTTTTTTTCTTTCAAATATTGGATATAATGGTAGTACAATTACTTTTTGAAACATTTTGTTCATGTTTTTAAAAATCATCAAGATAAAGGGCGTATCCTTTTGAATTCTAGTCGTGTATTTCGTAAAAAAAACCACACCTCATCAGTGACGGTCAAATAAGAGAGAAACATAGTATGAAGTTGTAATTGTCTATCTGTAAAAACAGAAAAGTAGTATGTGTGATTGTGTCACTAGAGCAGAATGAGATGATAACAAGCATGTATGTACCTGTCCCAAGTCATGAGCCTGTAATTCAGATTTTGTCGTTTGTTTATGTGTTAGATATAGGAAGATGTGGTGTGAATACCACACGGTATGGGCTTTGCTCATTGTTAAAGGCCTTACGCTGACCTATAGCTGTTAATTTCTTTGTTATCTTGGTCTCTTGTGAAGAGTTGTCACGTTGACATTCATATCATATCTTCTTTGTCATAGTATAGACAATAAAAATGAAAGCCTAGTACAGGTATGCACATTTTGTGAATGCATGAGTATATCTTTTTTTATAGTATAACAAGCAATTTGCAAGAGAATTAAGCCATTACAGTGATTTTGTTCTGCAAGTTGCCTATGTTAGCTGTGCTTCATTTACCTCAACCCATATGCAACCATTTCAATTCGTTTAGAATCAGCAGATAAAATGAACCACATGATCAAACGTTAAATCTACCTTTCTCTCTATCAAATCAGATCTTTTATTTATTCAAACCCTATATATCTGTTAAATACCCTAGATAGACCAACATGACATCATTATTGGTTTCTATATATATCCAATAGTTTTAACCTAATCATCAAGTCTCCCAAACTAAGTAAAATTACTATAACTAAATAAAACGTCAATTAATTTTGTTGAATTGATTTCCATTGAGTTTACAAAATTTAAACACATTTCTTTATCATAAAATTGTCTTTGAATTAATGTTTTATTTTGGTTTCCTTTGATACAGCACAGATTGCAATTTGATAAATGGATAAAGCTGATTAACTGACATTGCAACATATTGATTTGCATGATTGATATCGGACCAATCAGACATATAAACAACATTATATTGGGTACACACTTCAAAAATGAAACGATATTACCAATTACAAATAAATTTATTTCACACCACAATAAATATAAGATGTATTTTTTTTTAAGTTTTAATCAACACAACAACGTTGTATGATTGAAATAAAGCAATGTAATTGCAACATTGAAACTAAATTACAACTCATTGAAAATGTATAAATAGTTCGGTAGTTTGAGTGTATTTATAAACACAAAAGGTTTCAAGACGAACAATGATACAATATCGGAATTTCGATTTAACTTTTTAATTGACATACATTAAAATTTTCATAGTTATTTATATAAAATACGCGTACCAGGATTACACATGTGTACGCCAGACACATATTTTGTCTATAAATGATGCTTGCATCAACAGGAAAAAATACCAATAATAAAAAAATTCTTTTAGATAATGTATTGCAGTGAATCTAGTTTAATGATTCGGGTAAAAGAACAAACTTGATGAGTCGTAAGATTGAAGAACTTTTTGACGGTTTTAAATAATAGATTAAAGATGTAATGACATTCTTTTTGTGCGTCTTTTGTAATTTTTTTTTGTTTGGTCAATATTTTGCAATTGTTATTTGACGTGGCTTGGTACTTATATTCCCGTCATTGTGTTATTCTGCCTTTGTCAATTTGTATAGTCTTGTCATTCGTGTTTGATAATGTGTTTTATCTACATGCCTTTTGTTTATCTTTGTTGATATATTTGCTAGTTTTCATAGTGATTCAGATTATACCACAATGGTGACTGCTGTACCCCTTTTTGGACATTTTTACACTTACGTCTTTGTTCTAACATCGTTGTCAATAGTGGATTCGTATGCAACGGATCAGCGTTTTCTAATTTTGTCTTCCTTCATATTTCAGAATATGGCAAACTCTTACAACACTCTGATATGATGAATAGGCTTGCTCTGTTTACAAAACTTTGAATTTTCGAAAAACTAAGGATTTTCTTATCCCAGGCATAGATTACCTTAGCCGTATTTGGCACAACCTTTTTGGAATTTTGGATCCTTAATGCTCTTCAACTTTGTACTTGTTTGGCTTTATAAATATTTTGATATGAGCGTCACTGATGAGTCTTATGTAGACGAAACGCGCGTCTGGCGTACTAAATTATAATCCTGGTACCTTTGATAACTATCTATACATAGTCTGACAACAGTTTTCTAATGATGCTGATTGATCAGCATATAATAAGTTCAGTCTTTGCTTCAAAAGTTTCTGATTATCCAACAAAAATATTCGGTGAACAAAAGAGAACTCTCTACTACAAAAATGAAACACTATTTATAAAACTAAAACGTGGAACTTCCCGCAAACTTTTATTGACAACAATAATACAGAATCAAACTTACTATTTATGGAAAATAAATGCCATTTGCATTGATATTAAACCTAATTTTACTTGTTAGCTATACTACCCACTCAAAAGAAAGTTGTTTATGAATCCGTTATATATACATAATTGAACGATTAACCTAAAATAGGCGCAATTTGAACCATGAAAAAAATATATATCTAGCAGCCACACATGTTAAACATGTGTAAACATATATCACGTACAAGCAAACACAACTGATTTGTCAATTAAATTCTAACAAGCAAATTGATTTGACAAAGTTGAAAACAATAATGTCTGCGTAATTGATTGCCAAATAAGGTATATAGAGAAACGTTCATTTGTATTCATTTTTCTTCCAAAAGATTACAAATAGCATGAAAAATACATACCTGAGTTAACACAATGAAAACATCATTTGCGTTTGATTCATACCAATTGTACACCTCACATCAGAAACACTCAATGTGTAATTAATTATCAAAGTTGCCAGGCTTATAATTTGATAACGCCAGACGCGTTTATAAACAAGTATAAAGTTGAAGAGTATTGACAGGTAATAGATGCCTGTGGTACGAACATCCATAGTTTTTTTTTAAATAATTCAAACTTTGCAAACAGCGAATTTATGAAAAATATAAATTCATTGATATTCATGTCAACATCGATGTGATGCCTACTAGGCTGGTGATACACTTTGGGACAAAACTTCCACCAGTAGTGTCATCGACCCAGTGGTGTAAAAAGTTATCAGAGATACGAGGCGAATTATTAGTTATATAGTGTGCTAGTGACGTAATACGATATATATGGGGTCAGTAAATTCCATCTGGGGTGAGAGCGATCTATACCGTATTAGGTCACTAGCACACTATGTAACGAATTTATCTTACCTATTATCTTAGCGTGTGAAATTTAGACCTATCAAAATGAGCAAGTCTTCAATACTGTTAGCATTAAGAAACAACACTCATTTATCTCACAAACACAGATACCAACAAACAATAACAACATGTTAGGTTTTAATGTATTTTATGAATTTATTTCAATCTTTTAATCATCAATTTCGTCGTCTGTTGAAACCTTTACGGTTTTTTTTCAGTTCCGTTTTGTTTTTATAAAGGGACGTAACACTACTACTAACCGTGAATGAAATAAGCCCCGCCTCCCTACTACCTTATATGGAATATAAAGGGACGTAACACCACTACTAACCGTGTATGAGATAAGACCCTCCTCCGTACGAACCTAATATCAAATATACACGGTCTCCATGAGGACCTTTTAACCAATCACATTCTTAAAAATGTATAGGAGGTAATATAAAATTTGATACGCCAAACGCGCGTTTCGTCTTCACCAGAAACACTCAGATGAAAATAATTAAGAAGTCAAACAAGTCCAAAGTTTGAGAGCATATAAAGCCGGATCGAGGCACGCACACACATCCAGTAAGGTAAAGGCTCATACAACCAACAAAGTACGAATGAAAAAAAAACTTAAGGGAAAATGTAATGTATAAAAAAAAGCTACATAAAAACTTAATTGCATCATGGATATTTTGTGAAGCAGATACTGAATATATTTTAAAAGGTGTTGGTAAAAGTAAGCCGAAATGTTTTGTGCCAAAACCATGTGTCATTATGTTTTGGCCATGCAACCGATTATGTTGTAACAGTCATAGTATCATCTGCAATTTATTATTTATTGTATACGATTAAAAATATTTACTTCACACGCGTGCGCAATAGCAGTATTGCTTTTCATGTAATGCCTATTTTAAATACAAAATTACACTCGTCTTTTTATTCATCGATTATGATACCAAGATGACTTATGTTGCCAAAAACAAAGCATATCAGACAGGCGAAACAGTTTTCTTGATTTTATTTTTTGGATGGATGAATCAATGCTGCCATATCAGCATATATCGATGAGTGAAGCAAAGAAGGTTTTTTAACATAAAATCATTTAACATGTTTAACATCAGAAAATCCAGCTTCGTTGATCTTCTTCTTGATTTATCAAATATGTGGTGTTTTGTTTAGAATTACCACAAGACGAAAATTCCCGCTGTGGATACATGATTATCGTTTCATTACTTTTATCATTGTTTATTTTCCAAGTATACCTCTCGATTTCCAATAGATTTCGTCTTGTCGAAGATAATTGATTTTCTGTTGATGTTAAAACTAATATCATTATTTCTACTTTTGTTTTTAAAAGGATCGCATCTTATTGTTTTTTATCTGAAACATTCTGTTGTTCTATTTTTATTTATCATCTTACTGAGGAAAAGAAAAACCTAAGATTAATACAATAAATAATAGGAATTATCAGTACAATAAAAAATAGAAAGTTATTCTCCCCAGTTCAATCTGCGGTCACAATATATATGCACATGTCAATTTCACACGAGTTTGACTAAACATAACAATAGTCTAGAAGATCTTAAACATATTTCCTCATTATATTTTAAAGCTTTGTCTGATTCTATAACAAACAGAACAAGAAGAATGTATATTCATAAAATGTTGGAGGAATCTACTTTGTGTATGTGCAGACCTACATGTATCAGATTACATTTAAGTTTTAAAAAGTTAATGCGTTCTGGTATGCAACAAATTTCAACTTACCTTATTTCATTATATCTTATTGGCTTCAACCTTAACATTGACCGTTTGATAAATCATTTCATAGATTTTGGTTCCTCAATAGGTCGTATTTATTTGCCCTTTTTACATGTGTGACTCGAGCGTCACTACATCTTTTGTAAACAAAGCACGTGTCTGGCGTACACAATTATAAATGTGATATATTTTTTGATTTTATTTTCCTTAAACTAAACTTATACTAAATTAGGCTGTTAGTTTTCGCGTTCGAATTGTTTTACATTTGTTATTTTTTGGCCTTTTATAGCTGACTATGCGATAAGGGCGTTGCTCATTGATAAAGGCCATACTGTGGCCTACAATTGTTAATGTCTGTGTCATTTGTTTGCTTATGAAGGGTTGTTTCATTAATACAAATGCAACATTTTTTTTTATATTTTACACATAAAATACAACTTTTTATTCGCACAATACTTTTTTTCAATAAAGATGCAAAACATTATTATGTTTATGGTAAAATACATCAGATATTTGTGTGGACTAAAACATCAACAGAAAATACAGTAAGGCAATGACTTGAATATAATTTGAACGAAGTGAGGGTGTTTGTTAATCATTAACAACATATCAAAGAAATATGTTATCAACAAACCAATTTTGACTTTAATAAGATGCGACTTGAACGCCGGACGTTAGGAGGACAATCACCTTTGACTTGTAAAGTCACACAGTTTCTATTCAGACACTGTAGAAAAAAAACTGATTGAAAATTAGTATCTACAAAATCAAACAAAAGCTTTATCAGCAAACAAGTCAGAAGGTTGGGTTTATGTGTGTTTTTTTAACAAATACGTTATAGTTGTTGGCTTTTTCATTAATTTTGCTTTTAGTTCTCATAGACAAAATTTGAAACTGACATACATGATGTAAGACATTTCATGAAATCATGAATATTATTATAAGTTGTTGGAACTACATTGCTGCAATTGTAAAAAATATTTATCATTAAAGATGTTAATTGATGAAATGGTTGTTGGAATCAAATACAGTGATGAGATAAAGTGTATGAAAAACATATCCAGTTCTCAGTTAACAAATCAAAATTTGGGAATACATCTTGATATGCATTATCACGTTTATACTGATGCTTTATAACTACAATATATTTACTACTATATATTTCTATAGCACCAACCAAATGAAATGACATTCTCCATTGCATTGGATTAGTTCTTTCATCAAAGACATAATGTTTCTATATGTTGTATTCGTGTGTCAAAATGTCACCTCTCAGCACCTAATAACTAAATCTGGTGTTAAGATATTCAATACACGAAACACTACTCTATAAGTATTACTTTTATATATTGTGTATGAAGTCTAATCACATTCTATAAGTCTTCATGTAGTGTTGTTACTCCGACAAGTTAAATGCTATGGACAATTTCGGACAGACAGTAATCTCTTCAAACATCGTAAGAATTCGGTCAATTGGCAAGTATAGGTTTCGGAATCTCCTTTTATATCATAATAATTGACAGTAACAAAGTGTTTTTACTGTTATGTAGTTAGGAGCTTAATTGTTCAGTTCGATAGTTGTGTCAGACAATATAAATATTACATGTAAATCCTTTATTTGGGAGTATTTTATGCAACTGAGTTTTAATAAAAAAAAAAAGTCTATATGTCGTTAACGTATTGACAATCGCCAAATAAATTGATAAAAATACAGAGAAAATGTTTCCTAGTTTGTGGAATATTTCTTTTTTATTATATATTTAATAAAAATTTGCGTGAGCTATGTTTCACAAGTTATCATGTATTTAATATTACACAAAGTAATACGCTTTTAAGACATGCATGGACTCATGGATTCGAAACTGGTCACATTTGGATAACTCCAAATTGATACAATATTCCCCTGCATTTCCTATCATAATGTTCTAGATAGAGGGTTGATGCTCACAAGAAAAATAAACTCATCAAAGATACGAGGACTAAATTT
>CM034351.1:5448219-5729804 GCA_019925275.1 Mytilus edulis | reverse complement strand
CATATGTCAAAACAAGCATTTGAAAAATTTTAATCAAATTTTATCACAGAATTAAAATCATGCTACGTTTAAATTTTGAATCGTAAATACGGCATTAGTTTACAGGAGTAATGCACTTTAAGAATATACTATTCAATTAGCATGGGTAACGCTAAGTTTAGGGAAAAAAATATCTCAATTTCAACGTGCAATTTATCGGTTTATTACATACGTTACATTCTAGCGTATACAGATAACGACATCAAATTCGATAAGGGTTGTTTATGCTTGTAAGCACTGCATTTACTTTTCAGCTGTCCAAGTTTCATTACAATCAAGCGAGAAATGCTAATATTATCCACTGAAACCAGTGGTATTATACTTAGTTATGGGGGTTTTAACAGATATGGCTTTTAGTTTTGGATTGAAATATGCCTCTTGTCTGTCCCTAATGCTGCAATCGACTTTTAGACAGACTTTCTTCTCTGTCGTACTTTATTTCTCAATTCAAGCAAATGCTCTTGTGCGATTAACCATGTAAGATTTTCCGCATTTGGCAAGCATAATATTGCGCCAACAATTTAAATTATTTTCTTGGGTTCTTCATACAATAACTTGTCGTACCAGAAGTATAAAAGAAATTTAGCTGCGGAAAATAACTTTTAGCGATTTCTAGAAAATATGTATTTTTAGCTCACATGGCCCAAAAGGGCCAAGTGTTCGGGCCAGGTGAACTTTTCCCATCACTTTGCGTCCGTCGTCGTCCGTCGTCGTTCACTTTTACAAAAATCTTCTCCTCTGAAACTACTGGACCAAATTAAATCAAACTTGGCCACAAACATCATTGGGGTATCTAGTATTAAAAATGTGTCCAGTGATCCGGCCAATCAACCAAGATGGCCGCCATGGCTAAAAATAGAACATAAGGGTGAAATTGTTTATCAGGTCAACATCTATCTGCCCTGAAATTTTCAGATGAGTCAGACAACCAGTTGTTAGGTTGCTGTCCTGAATAGGTAAATTTAAGGAAATTTTGCTGTTTTTGGTTATTATCTTGAATATTATTATAGATAAAGATAAACTGTAAACAGCAATAATATTCAGCAAAGTAAGATTAACAAATAAGTCAAGTGACCGAAATGGTCAGTTGACCCCTCTAGGAGTTATTGCCCTTTATTGCCAATTTTTAACCATTTTTCGTTAATCTCAGGTATCTTTTACGATATCTTCTCCTCTAACACTACAGGGCCAAATTGAATCAAACTTGGCCACAATCATCATTGGAGTATCTTGTTTAAAAAATGTGTCCGGTGACCTGGCCAACCAACCAAGATGGCCGCCATGGCTAAAAATAGAACATAGGGGTAAAATGCAGTTTTTGGCTTATAACTCAAAAACCAAAGCTTTTAGAGCAAATCTGACATGGAATAAATTGTTTATCAGGTCAAGATCTATTTGCTCTGAAATTTTCAGATGAGTCAGACAACCAGTTGTTGGGTTGCCGCCCTGAATTGGTAATTTTTTATGAAATTTTGCTGTTTTTGGTTATTATCTTGAATATTATTATAGATAGAGATAAACTGTAAACAGCAGTAATCTGCAGGAAAGTAAGATTTACAAATAAGTCATAGTGACCGAAATGGGCAGTTGACCCCTTTAGGAGTTATTGCCTTTTATTGTCAATTTTTAACCATTTTTCGTAAATCTTAGTTATCTTTTACAAAAAGCTTCTCCTCTCAAACTACTGGGCCAAAATTGAATCAAACTTAACCACAATCATCATAGGAGTATCTAGTTTAAAAAATGCGTCCTGTTACCTGGCCAACCAACCAAGATGGCCGCCATGGCTAAAATAGAACATAGGGGTAAAATGCAGTTTTTGGCTTATAACTCAAAAAACCAAAGCTTTTAGAGCAAATTTGACATGGAACAAAATTGTTTATCAGGTCAAGATCTATCTGCCCTGAAATTATCAGATGAATTGGACAACCCGTTGTTGGGTTGCTGCCCCTGAATTGATAATTTAAAGGAAAGTTTGCTGTTTTTGGTTATTATCTTGAGTATTATTATAGATAGAGATAAACTGTAAACAGCAATAATGATCAACAAAGTAAGCTTTACAAATAATTCAAGTGACCGAAATGGTCAGTTGACCCCTTTAGGAGTTATTGCCCTTTATTGTCAATTCTTAACCATTTTTCCTAAATCTTAGTTATCTTTTACAAAAATCTTCTCTGAAACTACTGAGCCAAATTAATCCAAACTTGGCAACAATCATCTTTAATGCATCTTGTTTACAAATGTGTACATTGACCCAGCCATGAAATCAAGACGGCCGCCACGGCTAAAAATTGAACATAGGGGTAACATTCAGTTTTTGGCTTATAACTCAAAAACCAAAGCTTTTACAGCAAATCTAACAAGTGATAAAATTGTTTATCAGGTCAAGATCTATCTGCCCTGAAAATTTTAGATGAATCGGACAACCCGTTGTTGGGTTGCTGCCCCTGAATTGGTAATTTTTTATGAAATTTTGCTGTTTTTGGTTATTATCTTGAATATTATTATAGATAGAGATAAACTGTAAACAGCAATAATCTGCAGCAAAGTAAGATTTACAAATAAGTCATAGTGACCGAAATGGGCAGTTGACCCCTTTAGGAGTTATTGCCCTTTATTGCCAATTTTTAACCATTTTTCGTAAATCTTAGTTATCTTTTACAAAAATCTTCTTCTATGAAACTACTGAGCCAAATTAATCCAAACTTGGCCACAATCATCTTTGGTGTATCTTGTTTAAAAATGTATCCAGTGACCCGGCCATCAGATCAAGATGGCCGCCACGTCTAAAAATAGGACATAGGGGTAAAATGCAGTTTTTGGCTTATAACTCAAAAACCAAAGCATTTAGAGCAAATCTGACATGGGATAAAATTGTTTATCAGGTCAAGATCTATCTGCCCTGAAATTTTCAGATGAGTCAGACAACCAGTTGTTGGGTTGCCGCCCTGAATTGGTAATTTTAAGGAAATTTTGCTGTTTTTGGTTATTATCGTGAATATTATTATAGATAGAGATACACTGTAAACAGCAATAATGTGCAGCAAAGTAAGATTTACAAATAAGTCAAAGTGACCGAAATGGTCATTTAACCCCTTTAGGCGTTATTGCCTTTTATTGTCAATTTTTAACCATTTGTCGTAAATCTTAGTTATCTTTTACAAAAAGCTTCTCCTCTCAAACTACTGGGCCAAATTGAATCAAACTTAACCACAATCATCATAGGAGTATTTAGTTTAAAAGATGTGTCCAGTGACCCGGCTATCAAATCAATATGGCCGCCACGGCTAAAAAATAGAACATAGGGGTAAAATGCAGTTTTTGGCTTATAACTCAAAAACCAAAGCTTTTAAAGCAAATCTGACAAGGTATAAAATTGTTTATCAGGTCAAGATCTATCTGCCCTGAAATTTTCAGATGAATCGGACAAACCGTTGTTGGGTTGCTGCCCCTGAAATGATAATTTTAAGGAAAGTTTGCTGTTTTTGGTTATTATCTTGAATATTATTATAGATAAAGATAAAATGTAAACAGCAATAGTGTTCAGCAAAGTAAGATTAACAAATAAGTCAAGTGACCGAAATGTTCAGTTGACCCCTTTAGGAGTTATTGCCCTTGTTGGCATGACACGGGTTATGTTCTTCTCATATATGTTATGATGGTATGATACTAAACCCCTAACGGGAAGGATTGTGCCTGATGTTCATATGATGAAATCATAATCTTTCAGTCAGTTTAATTGAAGTCTGGAGCTGGCATGTCAGTTAACTGCTAGTAGTCTGTTGTTATTTATGCATTATTGTCATTTTGTTTATTTTCTTTGGTTACATCTTTTGACATCAGACTCGTACTTCTCTTGAACTGAATTTTAATGTGCGTATTGTTATGCGTTTACTTTTCTACATTGGTTAGAGGTATAGGGGGAGGGTTGAGATCTCACAAACATGTTTAACCCCGCCGCATGTTTGCGCCTGTCCCAAGCCAGGAGCCTCTGGCCTTTGTTAGTCTTGTATTATTTTAATTTTAGTTTCTTGTGTACAATTTGGAAATTAGTATGGCGTTCATTATCAATGGACTAGTATATATTTGTTTAGGGGCCAGCTGAAGGACGCCTCCGGGTGCGGGAATTTCTCGCTACATTGAAGACCTGTTGGTGACCCTCTGTTGTTGTTTTTTTATTTGGTCGGGTTGTTGTCTCTTTGACACATTCCCCATTTCCATTCTCAATTTTATTGTATCTACGTTGGTGTTTCTTTTTTCATGAAACAAAGCAGGACCAACTCTTTCAATTTGTCTTTTAGTTTGGAATGTGGAATACTAGTCCAAAGTGCTGAAAAGTCAAATCAAATGTGTTAATACTATTGCAAGATGAAAGTGTCTTGAATTGCATATACTCTAGGAGATTTATTTTTTTAAAGCATCCACATCTGATTCAGCCACCTCTAGATAGTAGGTAGTTTCCCAATAACTTTGAAGACCGGCTTTGTTTGCTGATAAAATTGATTATATAAATTAGAAAGAGGTTCGTGGAGCATTTGGACTACCCAGCAATATACCGTTTTTTGTGAGGACACGTATGTAGTTTAGGTATCCAATACAGTGATGAAAGATCCAGTTCATGTTAAGTTGCTGTCTCATTGGTGTATGTATGCCTTTCGTTTTATTTTATTAAAGATATATTCATTAAAATGGGCAATTAAAGAAATCTATAAATACATTTTTATTTCATTTAAATGCGTAAAAAGGAGTTAACCGCAAACGTTTTATATTCTTTGCGATCAATACTATCATATTATTACATGGCATTTTTTATATCGGATGTATCATCAGCCCAAGGTTCAATATCAGTCAAAGAGTCAAATGCTCGAGGGTTGATATTGATACAAGGGCTGATAATCATACATCCGATATGAAAAATTACATGTTATGATCTTTTTATCAGATGCTTCAACAATGGAGGAAAATAACAGTTTAATATATTGATCCTTTTAAGTGGTTCTCAAGTAGAAGTTCATAAAGTGAAAAGTTTACGGATGACGGAAGCCAAATGTTAATGTAATACATCTAATATGAATGATATGAAAAATGACATATGATGATCTTTTTATTATAAACTTCAGGATAAGAAATACAGACACGAACTATATTTAAATATGTGCATTTATTGTATCATTGGTTTTGCATTTTACCTAAAATATCTTGCTGTGTCCTTTGTTTTGTATCATACTAAGTTTTTGTTCTCAATGAAAACGTTCCGTTGAGGTGAATTTTCCGGAATTTGCCGAGTGACGTTCCTTGCGATAACGTTGCATGTATATCAGCCCACGAGCTAGAATATGAAGCTAAATGTCGAATGAGCGTAGCAATAATAACAAGAACTTTTCTTTTTTATATCAGCCCACTAAGCACCAATTCGTGAAATATTGAATTCACGTAAAGTTAATGCTGAGATCATATTGTAAAAAATATAAGTTATTCACTCTAAGTATATGATACAAAAAATATATCGTTCCACAGTAGTTTTGCTCCTCGTAAAGTCGAGTACCATGACAGAGACTATCGAACAAGCTTCTTCATTACAGTACATAATGTAACGTGATATGTATACATAATTTATAGGGGATTGGGAATGGAGTTTTTTAGTCCCCTCCCCATAACGATCAGCAATTTTGAAGTTATCACTTTCAATGCAAAGCAATTAACAATATAGCAGTTTTTCTATGGTCACTGTATCAACATTTACAGAAACAAAATATATGTAGATATTCGAAGTAATACTAAGAACTTTAAATTGATTCACGACAATACAAAAAGCAAAACCATCCAATTAATCTCTCTCTCTCTCTCTCTCTCTCTCTCTCTCTCTCTCTCTCTCTCTCTCTCTCTCTCTCTCTCTCTCTCTCTCTCTCTCTCTCTCTCTCTCTCTCTCTCTCTCTCTACTATATGGTCATCACGTGTAATTATATTGGAATGGACGAAACCATGGAAACAAAATTTATGAATCGGGTTGTAATTTACCGGGACGGAGTAGAATTTCATTTGCGAGCTCATCTCGATTTACGACCGTAAATGCATTTACAAAAACCTAACTATCATTTACAGCGCGGGAGTCACATTGATTAGTCCATCGATAATGGATGACCGTAAAAACTATCTGATATTGTTTACTAATGTGGTTTTTCCGTTCCATAATGATCTTATAACTCATTACAACAATTGAAATCAGCGACAGAACTTGAAGGTAGAGCATGTAGAGAGAATGTTGAATTATTAACTAATGGATTTTTTTATATTAAACGTTAATACTTCCGAAGACCCATTGGTGGCCTAGCGGTGTTTTCTGCTGTTTGGTCGGGTTGTTGTCTCTTTGACGCATTCCCCGTTTCCATTCTCAATTCAATTCATTCATCATGCATCAGTTAACGTTTCCGTTCACACTATGTTCACTTCTTCTTGTAAATCCACGCACGTTTTTCGCGATTCTCCAGTTCCAGATGCATATAGTTTAGCACATGCAGAGATTTAAATCTTACCTAACTGCATCTATTGTAATTTATTTTTGTCAATTCGGAGACATATAAAACCAATACTATCTTTTCGACCTGCGACCCCTAATTATAAATAATGGGGTAGCGACCAACAACTCATTTTAATATTAGTAGGCTGTGTAAAATGTTGACAAATATAATGACTACGCATGTTAAAATGAGCAAAGATATGAAAATAAGAAGATATGGTATAATTTCAAATGAGACAACTCTCCACCAAAGACAAAATGACATAAAAGTTAACAACTACATGTTACCGTACGGCCTTCAACAATGAGCAAAACACATACCGCATAGTAAGCTATAAAGTCTGAAATTATGAATGTAAAACAATTCAAACAAGAAAACTAACTGCCGGATTTATGTAAAAAAAAAATATTAATGAAATACAAAATGATATACAGCAACATACGACACCACTGAATTATAGGCTGCTGACATGGAACAGGAACATACAGAATATATAAACAAACTATAAAAATCAGTTGAACGGGCTTAACTGATCAGATCACAAAAACACAGCCAGGACGTGGCAGTGTTTTGGTACATTCCTTCAACAAAACAGACATTAAGTACAGAGCAATTAATACTGAAAACTAAAAATAAATGAGAAACAATGATCTCGCAAAAAAACCAAAACAACGTCAACTGGTAAACAGAACTTTCTTCTTGCAAGACAATCGCCGTGAAAGCAATTTGATATGCAGACATTACTTTGTTTTAGCATTTTTTTTTAAATACCAGGCCACAAATAAAATATTATTTGTTTCCCCTCCCCGACCGACCCGGTAAAATCAACGCGACTCGTAAAATTTCATTGGCCATTCTTGTCCAGAATTTGTTTAGCTATGTTGGTTTTTAATGATATCTTTCCGATGCTGTAGCAAACGTGTGTTGGTTTTTTTGTCATACCTTTTCGATGCTGTAGTCAACGCGTTTTAAATCAAGGCATTTTTGCATTGAAGCGTCTATATGATTCGGAATCAAGGAAAACAAATTAATTATAATAGGCCCAAGACCACAATTAATGACCCCACTTTTCATATAGTTCCTTTTAATTAGTGTGTATTTTTCCTTAATTTTTTTTCTTTCCCTTCCTCATTCATGTCTTATTTTTTTTTGGTGGAAAGGAAAGAAGAGAGGTGAAAGAAATTTTTGGATGTCATATTTTAACTGATTTTGATATGGAATGAGTGATTAGGCCAAGTGCAAAAAGGTAATATTTACAGTTTTCGAAACATCTCTTGACTTGTCAATAGGGGGAAGGATGTGTATTGGCTAAATTTGTAAAAGTGATTGGTTCAATCTTTCTGAATTTTGGATATATATTTGGACTAGGACTATACATTACACACACAAACAATTTGACAAAAGTGCATGGTGCAATTTTTTTAATGATGCAAAAGGTTATAAAGATTTGATAGAGGAATTAATTGTGGTCTATGGCCATAATGCCTTGCCACACACGATTTGTGTTGTGTGCAGCAAGCTTACGGTTATTATTTGAAAATAAAAAAAATGAGGCATCTTTCAACCCACTGAGTGCACCTTGATTGGCTTTGTCTTTAACCTCTGTTCCTGTTTAAAGAATAAAATCTTTGAGTAAAAATGGTCTGAATCGTGCTTTGAAATCAATCTACTTTGCCAGTCTTCGAACAGGTTAGGCACAAGTCATAAAATGTTGGAAACGTGTATTCCCTGCTTTCAGGGAACCTCCCTGATTTCTGGTGTAAAAAAGAGCAGTTTAAATGTGTTTTTATTTTTCAATAAATGGCATAGAATTTACAAAATAACACGTTTTACGTTATAACTGCATCAGTTGAATTTGTTATTCTCAAAGTATTCTAGGAACAACAAAACATGAATAAATGAAGCCTTAAGCTTGTTTTTTCTAGAACTCGAAAAAGCATATAAATCTTTTGTTTAGGAATTAATTAACCAAGCTGCATGATCCAGGTGAAACTGAACATAACTGAATTATGTTCACTGCTATTGAAAATTTGTATTCATAGAATTTTAATTCCCAAGTGATTAACATATCTTTTTGTCATCTCATAATTGATGATCAAGGTATGTATTTGTGAACACAGTAATTGTTTTGTTGTGAGTTATGCATCAAATTAAACTTGAAATAAGCTTGATTTTTAACTAATAAAACACTTGCTATCATTAAACATTGTTATCACATGTAGAATGTGTGCTTTCGTAGATTTCATACCATAAGGCCACACCAATTTAATTTCTTGTTCTACGGATTTTTGGACTAAAAAATCTGGGGGAGCGAGCAATTTGAAAATTTTAATAAAAAAATATTTAATTTGCAAATTTTTGAGGCGAAGCTTGAAAAGTAAAGGCGAGCGATTATAATTTTTGTTTGTAAACATAAAATAGTAGGTTTTGACAATATCAAAACTTGATTTATCACTTGTACTTTGACATTTCTTTAATTTCTGAAGTATTTTTTCCCTGTTCACCAAGAAATAATTGAATCTTGTCTATGTAAGTGTGACTGACAATGAGACAATTCTCCATCAAAGTCATAATCAGTTTGGGGGCAACCCCTTAATGTGATAAATATCCCTTTTACATGTTTTATGAGGGATCAATATAAGTTATTATATATTTGTTTGTACAAAAGGGCTCATACTTTCTCAAAGAACTATATATCTATCTGGTATTAAATGGTCAAAACATGTCCAAGAATTTTGTAATATTCTTGGACTTTAACCATGTTAAATTAACACATTTACATTAACAGTTTAATATTATTCAAAAGCAGTGGACCCATCTTTTAGAAAAACAAGTTGTTTAAAATATGATGTAACTCTCCTCTTTTTGAGTACAAAATTCTAAGTTTTCAAAGGTTTTGTATAGAAGAACTGTACAAATCCTTGGTATTTCTATTTTCTTTTCTACATCAGTAAAATGACCCTTTGTCTGAGGGAGGGTTATTCTCAACCTGATAATAACAAACACAGGTCAAAGTACGGCCTTCTACACAGGGCTTTGATACAGACCAAACAGCAAGCTATAAAGGACCCCAAAATTATTAGCGTACACCTTTCGAACAGGAAAACCAACGATCTAATTTATATATCCAAACGGGAAAATACCAATAAACAACATCAACAAACGATAACTGCTGACGACAGGCCCCTGAATCAATCAGGACAGGTGCATAAACATGCAGCGGCTATGGATAGTTTTGTTTCGCCAGCATACAATATAATTGCAGTTGAAGGCAAATCCTTCAGAAGTTCTTTGTACTTTATTCTAACAACGAACATCTTTTGATAGGGAATATAAGTTTTTTTGTTCTTTACAGGTAATTCCGGTGTTATAAATTTATATCGTAGCACCCCCACTTTGGATAGATAGGTTTCATGCTGAACCAAATATTCTCACAGGGTGCTTTCATGTTTAAAATCGTTATATATATACAGGTTAGACTGTGATTTTAAAACAAATGTTGATATCTTTTTATATTATTTACAAAAAAAAACGGTGCAGGAAATGGACATGATTACATATTCGGATGCGGGAAGCGGGAATATAAAAAAAATAAAAAAATCTGTTTTAAAAAAAAATAAGTTCGGGCGGGTCCATCGAACAAGGAATCAAATTGGTGTGGCCTAAAATGAATAGGAAAAAGGAGGTCCCTGTATACTGTTTTTAACACCAGAATACTGGGGTGTACACTGAATACAGGGAATACCCCACTTTTCTTGACTTATCTTACCTGTTGAATTTTGTAAAAATTCAATATAAAAAATTATATCAAGAAATAAAATAAAATAATTTGCCTACCTACCTACCCATACACTGATTACCTCAGTCGGGGAGGTGAAACAGAGATATTTTCAATGTTGTCCCCATTATGAGGTATTTGCCTCATTTGCCTTTATGTTGTTACGACCCTGGCCTCAATTCAGGGGTAGATTCAGACTAGACGTGCGCACCCTCCTAAAATTGGCAAAGCATGGATTGTCCTCTGCTAAATAAAAAATATTCAAAGAATTAAATTACCATGATTACCTCAAACTAAATATTGGCCTAGCTTCGCTCGGCGAAAATTTAATTTTGTCCCCCCCCCCCTTAACCGTAAATCCTGGATCCGCAACGATAATTACTTTAATAATTGTATGTGATATATACGCTTTTGATTGGATCGATCTGTTTTTTTTTTAAATATTCTGTTCTATTATATAATCCAGAGGAATTGCGGATTTCTACCTGAATTCATTTCAGCCTATTCATAATGTTCTTTAATGCACACAAACATTAGCAAAGCTTCGAATAAGTACCGTGTATAGGTGACTGTACGGTATAGGTTCTACTCATTGTTGAAAAACTTTACGGTGACCTAATATCTCCAAAATCGAGGTAATTGAACTCTAATGAAAACCCTAGAAACAAAATTATGTAGTAGTAGACATTAATTTTGTATTTTTTTGAAGGGGTTATCTTCCCTTTCCATTTAACTCTCTATATTGTTGAAGTCAGACTTTTGGAATGTAATTACTTAAATTACACATTACATTGGAAAAATGATCAATTACATCAATTACACATTACACTGTTTTTGAAATGTAATTAATTAAATTACAATTACTTTACTAATTAAAGTAATTAATTAAATTACACATTACATTTTGTCATGGTATATTTTAAAAATATTATACATGTATAAATAATGCATGCGTAAAATATTCATGTTAGCATAGTTTAAAGCGTTGCATTTGATAATCATTAGCTATTTTATTATTTTGTCATTAAATCTGAATCTCTCTGGTCTGAACACTTTGACATCAATTCTAAATAGCTTTTCGACAGGAGCTAATGTGGCAGATATTGCTTGATCAAAACATGGAAGTTTTATGATCAGAAGATCATCATATTGATAGGAGGGGGAATTGGTTCCTATTAACTTGCCAATACATCAAGGGGTATTTTGACATCTCAGAAATGAAGTCATTTAAATTAAACATAATATAAATAAAGATATTATACATAAATCATAAATATTTTTTTTTGCATTAAAAATATTAAAAAATGTGCTTGTCACAATATTGAAAATAATTTTTAGTACAAATAATGTATAAATAATGTCTTAATATTAGCAAGATTTTGCTAATTAGATAAAAACACATGTTATAACAGTGTCATTGCCCCTGGATATTCTAATCTGATTTAATCTAACAGCTGTTAATTTTTATTTCTATAATCCTTTTGTGTATACTTATTTGGCAAAATGATTGTGTGCAGTGATTTTAAATACAAAAGAACTGTCTAAGAAAGATTTTTCACAGTGACACTTTTTTTGGGGTTTTTGTTTAACAAGGAGATTAATTAGTTATCAATCTATTTAGTTAAAAGATCTTTCTTAAAAACTGAACACTAATATATGATTCTCACATTTATTCAATTTATAATCAAATAATAATTATTAAAAAAAAACATCTGCAGGTCAAATAAATATTAATATACATTGTAACTTCAGTATAAATTATAGACTTCATATAATGAGAAAGTATGTGATATCAATATTTGAAAAACAAGTATTATTTAACAATTTATATTATTAAACACAAATCCTTATCATTAACACCATAAAAGTATATGTAATTGAAATGTAATTCAAAAGTAATTGAGCATTACATGCTTTTTTCAATGTAATTAATAAAATTACCATTACATGTAACTAAAAAAATGCTCAATTACACATTACATTCAATTACATGGAAAATTGTAATGCATTACCCCATCACTGGTTGAAGTCCATACATCCTGCCAAAAGCAAAGAAAAACATGTACATTGTGTCTTTCAAATTTAACTAGATCACACATTGTTTTATGCTTATCCTTGACTATCTCAATGCAAGGGAGATGTAAAACTGATTAAATAGAATCAGGACAGCAGATAAAAAAAGAGTGTGACTTTCATAATGTTTCCGCTATAGTCTGTTAGGTGAACCGATTTTGACGCTTATGGACACATTTTGGAGTGTAAAAGGAGTACAGCAAGACATTTGATTGTACTGAAGTCTGTTGATTCTGTTCCTTAGTGGTATTTTTACAATTGACAAAACAGTGATCCCTAAAGTTTGTGAATCTCATCGGACAGAACTTGGTTAAGAAATAACAAAAACATCTCTATTTAGGATTTACATGTATCAGATAAAACATATGAAAATGAGGAAGTGATCAATGGTTGGCACACACATTTTAAAATCCTTGCCGATCCAATCCAGAATAGTACATTATGATCATGATGATTCCAAACTTCAGACGGCGGTGTCAACTTATTTCTTGAAAGCTTAATATTTCAGATTGTAGAAGAGCAGAATGCTGCATACTTTGCATATAAACATGATAAAAAAGTTATGTTATAAAGTATATTTTCGTCATATGTACATTGTCTTTGACATCATTTTCATTGATCAGTGACTATTTGAAAAACAATTCAGATTTTTTGTAATTTTTTTTTTTTTCTTTATATAAGTATATTGCAATTAGATAACTTCATTTTGTGTGTACGAACCTTGTAAAGTCATTATGGCTGTCATAAAGTTTTCACTTGACCTTGTCCCTATTTTATGGATCAGTGAAGCAGGTTACTTTTGTTTTTGTTGCTGTATATCACATTTGTTTTTCGGCAGTTATTGTGTATATGATTCACTGTTTTTCTTATTTGATTTGTTTTACATATTTCGTTTGGGGGCTGTCCATAGCTCACTGTGTAGTTTGTGTTTTGATCATTAATGGCAGTGCGTTAACTTATGGCTTTACATTCTTCATATGATCCCGGTTGGAGAGTTGTCTTATTAACAATAATACCACATCTTCTCGTTTTAAAGTGACAACTCTTGAACAATACGATATAACGTTAAAACAGTTTTAGACTTTTAATATTGATTGACACATGTTTCAGACCACACCTTCGGTCAATATACTTTAATCAGATTGAAAAAAAAAACATGTTTTATTAAGATACATGTTTTATTACTGATATGTAATGGTTTACTTGGGCTATTTCCACGAATTACTTGTAAGACGTGCAGCTACTTATAATACTTGGAATAACAAAGACTATTTCTGATTTGCATATTACTAAAAATTAGTAATATGCATTACTAAAAATTACTGAAATAGATTACTTAAAAGCTGAACAAATTTCTAAGATATAAATTACTAGTTTCTGCTATCATTACTTATAATTACTACTGATGATCAATAGTTTTGACAAATTCAATTAATTGAATGGATTTATTTTATGATTTATTGTTTTTTGGCAATTCAAAGTAAAAAGGAAACAACAAACATATATACTTAAGTCCAAAGAAAATTCAGAACGGAAAGTCCTTTTACGATTGGCAAAATCGAAAAGTAAAACACATCAAATTTCAGCATTTTGTAGGACGAATCTTGTATTTTGATGAATCAGACTAGGATCAACACATCATTATTTCACCGACACACCTGATTGATGCCTTTAAGTCAATCGTTACTAATAGAAGATTCAGGGTGACAGACTTAGACAAGTGTCATGGGAATTAATGAGTCAGAAAGGTGTAATCGTGAAAAAGTCCGTAGACGATATCTGGCAGAAGAAAAAGTACAAGTCTTTTCAAAAACATAGATTATTTACTGGGAGTCATGACACATCTTGATATACTGGTTGAACCGATGCGATATGATAAGACACACAAACGTATACCAGCTAAACTCTTCTACTTGCTAGCAGGGTTAGAACCAATGATGCAACTGGGTATCTTAGTTTAAATTCGTTCAGAGAAATATCGCAATAACGTTGTGCACGATGTTCCTACAACACGACATTACACTAAAAATGCGGCGTCAAAGATGGTTTTTGACTTTGATTAATTTTTGCAAGTTTTTTGATATGTTGTTGATTGATTTCTGGTTCTGTTCTTTTTGTGATATCATTTTATCATAAATTACCTCAAGTTGTGGAAATCGATTTAATAATGTTTACCTTTTAAGTTATTTCACCTAAAATGCAGTGCTTACTGTCGCAAGTAATGTAGATAGGAAAAATTGGACGGAAGTACTGTACATGTATACGGTTTCCATAAATAATGTGCAAAACTTTTATCATAGAATGTTTAACTTTCATGGTGCATATCATCTGTTATTGTAAAATTTCTATATCTTAATTCAACCCCAATATAATTATATCTGACACTCTGCAAGTAAATCGAAACTTTTTTTAACCTTGATTAATTTGCATTTTTTCTTTGATTGTCCTTTCTATCTAAATGAAAGGGCTATTCTGTTTAATGGTCTCAGCTGGCTTTCCGAAGGCTGCGATTTGGACTTAACACTACTGGTTTTTGGAAAAGACACTCTTTGCTATGATCAAAATGTGCAAATTGTTAAACAAGTATTCAATTTTATAAAGAGATCAAAACGATTCCTCGTAGTATAGTATCAACATAGGTAAAACACACATCATCATCATTATCATCATCAACCTAATCTCTGTCGTTCTTTCCTCATTCCCTCTACTTTTTTCAGTATAGATAAGTTAAATTTATGTTGTTTATATTATATGGTGTATGCTCACGTTCAATTTGTATTGTTATATATATTGTATTGTGGAGAAGACTTTATAAGTATGGTTTACTTGTGTCTGATCCTTTTTCGCTTTGAGCAAATAAAATATGTTTAAACTAATTAATTTGAATAGAATTGTATTTTTCTTGGCACATAATTTGTCGAAATACACCCCTTCAATTTCTTGAATCTTGGCTTGAGAATTATTTTCCAAGTCTTCTAAAGTTGCTTGCTTATATACATTTTAAAATATAGTAATCTACTTCTGAATTGTCCGTAAAAACGGCTAATATAATCTCGGGTTTTATTAATTCAATGAAACGGTTTTCGTCGCTGTTTTGGATTTGTCTTTTAATTACCTCAATTTCATGCACAAGTTAATATTGACGAAAAGTTCCGGCTTCGCTAGTACATGTAGTACAGGAATTACTTTCAGTTATAACATGAATAGCAGGACAAATTGCGAAGTAAATTATTCCGTGGACTAGTATTAAGTCTTTTAATATAATTGGTGAATGCACCTTACTGAAGTGACTACTTTAAATTGTCTATCTCGTAGTCCTTCCGCAACATAAATTAAAATTCGCATTTTACATTTAGAGGATTGTCTTGGTGTTTCCAATTTGTCTTTGCAAAAGTTGAAATAAATCGATAAAAGCTATAAACGATCAATACAAATTGCAAAATTTAACCTGTGTCGAATCTATGTCGCTGCCGGAGTCTATACATGTAGCAACATGCACTATTCTTTTTTTTTCGGCAACCATCAACATCTTTTTCCAAATTTCACTAAACGATTTGTTTTAATTATAATGAACATTTAATTGAAACTTTAGGACATGTAACGTCGGAAATTATCGTTTTTCGGATTTTTCAACGTTTTTAGACGTTTATACAAAATGGCTACCGTTTTGTAATGTGTTGAAAAAATTTATTCCTTTAAGACCCAAACATGTAGTAAATAAGAAAAGAATTTTGGCATTTTGTACTCTCCCTGTATCTAACTTTTGTTTTGATCAATTATAAATAACTTATTGAAATATCAGTTAAAAAATACGCGTTAACTGCTTTGCAAAATGAAATATCAACTTGGACAAAATGGCTACCGCTTGAACAACGACTGTGTAGAGAAGATTTTATAAAATCTGCAATATTTGAACTCACGAACAATGAGGCAAATATTTGTACTTTTGGTAGATGTTATTATTGTCTTACTCTTTTTATTCGTTTCCGCTATATCTACTTATAAAATTAACTTTCAGTCGTTAAGTTACCGAAAAACGTCGTTGGACATTTTTCTTATTCCAGCTTAATATGCGGCCACCGAGTCAAATGAAATTTGGCAAAATAACGGCTTTAACGCCACAAAGAACCGACACATGCCGTTGTTCCTGTCAAGTTTCCGAAAGATCAGAGAATAAGAAATATGATCACTATACATAAGAGTCAAAACAGTTTTTCATGAATGTAACGTTGGACATCCGTTTTTCACATAGCTTTGTTATTTTAATCCTCAAATATACTAGATATTACTTAGTATATGATCAAGAGCTATAAAAACATAATTTAAAACATATATTGAATTTGTTTTAATAGTGGTTCGTGTTTGCTAACATTTTTATTTTGTTTTGTGGAGGAAATTTCGAAGATTGTGTTACAAATCCTAGGGGTTGTAGGAACAGCGTGCGTAACGTTAATAGCATTCAGCTCATCTTCGTCAATGATTCCCCAGTTTTGTCCTTTAGATTCACCAGTTACTGCTTGAGCATATTTGCAGTGAAAACATATGGACAGCAAAACGGTAAAATACTGTTCCATAAGTCAGCGGTTTTTAATATACACTCATCTCTAGATATGTATGTTAACTGTGGTAATGAGATGATTGTTGTTCGTCTTGTAAATTGCCATATAAACTTTACAGTTTGTGACATATAACAACAACAAAAACAAATGAAGACAATAACTAAGTAACTCAATATATATATACAAATTCGGGTAAATATTAAAGGGTCCCCTGTCCACAGTTCCATTGACCTTTTTGAAAAGGATCCTAGTTTATTCACTTTTGTTGGTGTTGATGGGTTAAGTATAATTATAACTTTGTCATTGTCAGTGAGATTCGCAAATGAATTATTTTCTAGGTTAATGCAATTAAAATATACTAATCTAATATTTGAATTGTGACACCAATTTATTAAGAAATGTTTCTCATCATCTAGTACTTTGCATTTTTTGCAAAGTCTCTCTTCGCGAGGAATTTTAAATTGCCTTCCTTTTCCAATTAATAATGAATGATCACTGATTCTAAGTTTTGTAATTAATTTTAAGAATTCAAAGTTTGAGTTAGAGAGGTAAGGTTTTATCAATAGATTTGGATCAAGTCCTTTATAAAAAAATAATTTACTTTTATCATCAATAGATCTCAACTCATCCATCAACAGGTTATTGAAGTGTGAATTTATTTGGGGTTTAATATAGTTTTTAATATTTTTTTAATTGTTTTAAATTATCACAGGTTTTTAGTCTATCTATATCAATGTTAGATTCAGAAAGAATATATTTTGCAAAATGGAACCATGAATAGAACCCACTAGAATCCAAAGTTTTAGTTTATTGAAAAGATTTATGTAATAAGGGATTCAAATTTAAGGTGAAAAGCCTTGCTAAATACATACTAGTTTGGTTTTTATATGACATCCAATAGGCTGTCTTCCCAATTCATTCCTTGTACCAAAATTTGAGGCGCTCTTATTAGTGCCAAAGGAAAACATGCAAGTTTTCTATTGGAGTCTTGTCAATAAAATTAAATATGATTAAATGGGTTCACATTTTTTTCCTTTATAAAAAAATAATTTATATCTATCTGGTATTAAATTGTCAAAACATGCCGAAGAATTTTGTAATATTCCTGGACTTAGGCCATGTTAACACATTTACTTTAATATTATTCAAAATAAGTGGACCCCTCTTTAAGAATAGAAATGTTGTTTAAAATATGATGTATTTCTACTCTTTTTAAGTTCTTCAAAGGATTTGTATAGTAACACTAAGCAAATCCTTGGTATTTCTTTTTTTCTTTTTTACAACAGTAAAATGACCCCATATGTGCTCTGTCTGAGGGATAATAGCAAATACAGGTCATAGTACGTACGGCAGGGCTTTGACCCAGACCGAACAGCAAGCTATAAGGGACCCCAAAATTATAAGTGTACACAATTCGAACAGGAACACCAACGATCTAATTTATATATTATATACAAACGGGAAAATACCAAATAATATTTATGAACATCAACCAACGATATCTAACTGCTGAACGACAGGCCCCTGAATCAATCAGGACAGGTGCATAAACATCAGTGGTGTGGAAATATTTGTTGTGGGCACTTGTCCCTGGGCAAGTAAAACTAAAAAAATTACTTGTCCGGAAAAAAATTTACTTGCCCTGATGATCCCAATAAATATTGAAGTATTTCTTGTTAGCTAATATACGATTCTTACTTAGCACTGTTGTGCATCAAAAACAAATGAAATTTATTTGTTTATATGTGTAAAAAATTAGGGAAGTAGGAAATGGGTTAACATCAATGGGACAGAAACCTAACAGCAAACCAACCAATGAAATGACATGTAAAGGACAATTTTGCAGCAGTTTTTGAATAAAAATTGTAGCCAGTAGGTACATATACTAAATTTGAGGACAGTGATTGAAGAAATGTAAACTAAATAATAGATAAACTATTGATTTTGTGGTGTTTCTCTCAACTGACACACTTGTTTTTTTCTTGATTATTTATGATTGTCTTGATGGGCAATTAAAGAGTCCCTTCTATTTGGCATAATGTATTGTATGGAGTGGAGTGTTGGAGTGGAGTATTGGAGTGAACTTTTGGAGTGAGATTTTGGAGTGAAATATTTGGAGTGAGATTTTGGAGTGAAATTTTTGAAGTGAGATTTTGGAGTGAAATTTTTGGATTGAGATTTTGGAGTGAAATTTTTGGAGTAAGATTTTGGAGTGAAATTTTTGGAGTGAGATTTTGGAGTGAAATTTAATGAAAAATTTTGTAGTGAATAATTTAAAAACAAACTATACTGAAATAGAAATAAAAAATTGCATGCAGTGAAGTATTCGAATAATGATGTTTCGAATAATAATGTAAACGACCTCATATCAACAGTCCTTTATAAACAATTTCAAATTCTCCTGATCTACTGATGCATAACTAAAAGTTATATAATTATTTAGCATTGTGATTTCCCAATCTCTTAAGAATCTGGCAGCATCCTCATTAGGAGAATTTTACATGCTCGTGTATTAGGTTTAGTCCCCATTTCCATTCTTTATTATATTATATTATTTTGTAAAATGAACAAAAAATCTTCACATTATCATGTTTAAAAGTATCATATTTATTGTTTTTTCACTGTTGTTTTTAGTTTTTTAAATGATTTACAAATTAATTGACTTGAGCTTCTGCTTAAATAAATAAGAATGTTTAAATGTTTTCAACAATGATGAAAGTATTTTCATTTTCTAAATTTAATTTAGATGAAATTTGGATTGATGAAAAAATAAGTTATTAATTGGTATTACCTAGCTATCATTTCGGTATCAATAGAACACAATAATAAAAGATAAACTGCAATTACAGTGTTATTTCCTGAATTTACATTGAGAAAATATTGTTACACCTGGGGTGTGTGGTTATAAATATACATATAAAACATAGGTAATATGGTAATTTTTAATACAGGCACTGGTATAGAAACATCAATAGTAATATCATATCATATATATATATGATAAATCTCCAATATGTGGATACATATTAACAAGAGAGATTGGTCAAATTTCAATATTTACAAAACTATTTAGTTGTAGTTATAAGGCATATAATAATTATGGTCTCAATAAAATATATAAGTCTTGAGATTCATTACGTATGTTGGTTGAAGGAACCGCATTTAATAAAAGTTGAAAATAAATGAACCTTGTTGTCAAATCTATAAAAGATATTGTTGAAAATCTATATAGGAAAAAAGAAATAGATTCACAAACTTATAATTTCTTGAGGAATAATAATGAATCAAAACACGGACACATGTACCTTCTTTCAAAAGTTCATGAAATTAATCTAGAAATAATTAATGAGGCATTCCGAACTGGTCAAATAGTTGGAAACATAAAGATTCCTTACCGACCAAATTGAATCATCAATAAGTGTAACTCTCCCACGAGACGCATTGAAAGATTACTGGGTATAATCTTAAAACCATTATTGAAGAGGCATAACTTTTACATTCAAGATACAAAAGACTTCATTAATAAAATAGAGTCACACGAGGTCACAAAAGAATGTATCATTATTGCCTATAATGCAACGTCGATGTACACAACAATGAACATTGATAACTTAGAAGAAACAGTTATCAATTCATTAGAATCAATTGACACACAAGAATATAGTTTCAGCAGATTTTACTATAATGTTCTTTAAACGGTTGCAGTATTTATTTGCGTGTGAACTGGGTTATCACAGGTTTCAGGTAATAATATATTATGCAAATCATTTGCATGTGTACCAATATAGAAAATAATTTAAAAATATGTGATATTGAAAATTTTTACTTTATAAAAGAAAAAAAGACAATGAATATACAGATAAAAGAAAGTATGCAAGAAAATTATAAAAACCTGTTTTAAAAAAAATTGAATTCGTTAACAGAAAATAATAAATTATTTATTTATAGTAAAGTTCAAAAGAAATATGAAATTGAGCCGTATTTAATAAAAAATAACTCTGAAATCAGAAAATGTTTTACTAAATTAAGGGTAAGTAACCATATTTTGGAAATCAAAAGGGGCAGATACAGAAATATAAAAAAGAGGAACGTTTATGTCAACATTGTTTTTTTAAATAAAATAGACGATGAAGAACACTTTCTGTTTGTATTAAAAAAAAAAATGAAAAATTAAGACTTGAATTTTTACAGAAAGTTAAAAATACTTATTCTTATATAGATAATATGGAGAATTTTAATAAATTGATTTCATGTCTTTCGTGTCCGTTAATTATGCAGTATGCTGCTCCATTTGTTAAAAAGTCATGGTCACTGAGGAGGGTGGACTCGACAGCTGCATGATATGTACATATGTATATAATGTCTTATTAATTTGTTCTTCTTTGTTTTTTATGATGTACTGTTTTAGTAATTGTTAATTTTTATGTCATGCCTTCAACCCCATTGGGGTATAACTGTGCATTTGTTTGTTTAATAAAGTTAAATATATCTTTAGGTAAGGTGTTGAGTCAATAGTGGCTTGTTGCATTCAGTATCTGATAATAGGGTTAGAAAGGTTCATATGCCCTTTTCTCGGGCCCACAATCTTACAGACACCTCGTGAAAAGCCCTTTATATACTAAAGGTCCCATCAAAATCGTTGAGATTCAAAGGGCAATGATTGGTCCCACCGTTACTATTGGTCCGCTCCAGTTTCAGAAGGTCGTCTTTTGTGCTTCTATACACAATTGGGTCAACATTCATAATCGGGCCCACACCATAGCCCACTGGGCAGTTACAAAATATATCCCTTAGTTGAACGGCAAATTACAAAATATGAGAAGGGGTGTATGACAATGTTTTTTATCCAACTAAAGACTGGCACTCTTATATCTGGGGAAAAACAATGAGAACGAACTCTGTTTTACCCTTAAAATCCCAAAATATGGCATAATAACAATACACATAATATACATAAGTCATAACAATAACAATTTTCTCATTTACAACCATGTTCATACACGCTTAAAGTTTGCTCAGGCGGAAAGCAAAAAAAAAGTTATCAGAATCTAAGCAGGTACTCTCAAATAAAAAGGATAAATAATCATATGTACATCAAGTTGACGTATCTAACTCCTAACCATTACAATATATATATCAAGATATTTTACTATTAAAGGGTGACTTCAATAGGATAATTTTCTTATACAAAAATGAGGTGAGGTGAAAACGATAAGACCTTGCTGCATACATACAGCATATAAAATGTTCCTCTCGACGAGATCTACATTTTATATAATAAGCCCAAAAATGTCCGACCGTCTGTTCAAAAGTTACAACGGGATGATTCTTAAAAGTATAGTAGTTTGTGTATATCTTTTTAAATGTAACATATCAACCTACTATCAACTGCAAAGATGATCCGTAATTCAAGACCTTCAATTTGAGGTCAATGTCAGGTCATGATGAAATTTCACCTTGACCTTCACAGTATACTATGACCTTGACCTTGTGATATTTTAAAGGTCAAGTGGTCCTGAGTTGAATGGTGGTAGTCCCATGTATCCACGGCTTCCGGTTCTCAAGTTTGGTATTGCATCATATATTTGATGATTAATTGTGACCTTGGTGAACTTTGAAATTGTCCCAATTCTTTTTCTATAATGTTGTCCTTATAACTGTAGATCATTTATCATTTGACAGATTTGAGATATCTATTGTCGTTTTAGAGATAATGCAGTTATGCGGCGGCATGTATTTCTGAATCAACAACAGCTAACCACTTAAAATGTTTAAGAAATTGAAGAGATTAACATAGTTATATGTTTAACCAAATACCAAAAACATTCCATTGAAAAAAAACACTAAAAAATCATTTTGAAATTTTCATGTTTTGCATTGATTCTGTAAGTTTCATAACTTCTATTTATACCATTGATATTGCATCATTTTTGGCACTTTGTCAAATGGGGTCATCTGATATATCAAATTGAAGGTCTCATTAAACTCTACTTAAAAATGAAAATTTTAAACCTCTTTTTCATCCCAGGTGGAAGGGTGGGGTCATTTAGTGCAAACATTCAAATTTCTCAGATGGTAAGTTTGTCGCCTATCAAATGAAAGAACATAAAGCGTACATTTCAAATTTCAAATTGACGTCCCCCAAAAATTGGTTGGATGGGGTCATTGAGTGCAAAAAAAATAAAAAAAGAAAAATTTCTTTTACGATAGGGTTGTTGTGTATCAAATGAAAGGTCATGATGTGTACATTTGAAATATCAAAATCCCAACCTCCAAAAATTGGTTGGATGGGGTTATTAAGTGAAAAAATCAAACTTTTTAGAACATGGCGTTGTCGCATATCAACTGAAAGCTCATCTACCCTGTTTTACATATATCATATTTCCGATCTCAAAAATGTAGGCGGATGAGGTCATTAAGTGTAAAAAGCGAAAAGTTTCAGAAGGTATGCTTGTCGTATATCAAACGAAAGGTCGTACAAAGAACATTACGAAAACATCACTTTTACAGGAAAGACCTTTCAATTGTTTTACAAACAATTGAGATACTAGTTATTACTAATTTTATTCTTTGCACAAAGATATGAGCATTATTATGATATTCTGGTTCAATGAGTTTTCCCAGATTTTTGCCCATTAGGACTTCGAAATTCTGTGCAATTCAATGTGCACTTTGTCACCACAAGTCTAATGACACTCCCACAACGTGAGTTAATGAGAGGAGAATATTTCATATTTTTAAATGAACATGACCAAATAATTATTCATGATTATCTGTGATCAAAATTTTAATCAATATTTAGCACTTTATTAATTTTTCTTTTATTTATTTTTAATGAATACTTGTTCAAAATAAAACAAAACATTTAACCCCTGACATTCTACTAACAATATATTATATACTCTAAAATTTCACCAAAAAAAAATTCACTCCAAAATCTTACTCCAAAATTTCACTCCAAAATATCACTCCAAAATCGCACTCCAACACTCCACTCCAACAGTCCACTCCAACACTCCACTCCATAAAATACATTATGCCCTTCTATTTACCACTTTGACAACAAATAATGTTGACCTTTCATCTATAAATAAGACAAAAACTTAATTTATTTTCCGAATTTCCATAGATAGCCAGGAGCAATCTGATATCCACGATGTCTGAAATTCTCGCTTCCGTTATTTTTTTAAATACGCTGTGTCCTCCATTTGCATTTAAGGTTTTCTACTAGACTCATGACTCTTTTTGTCTTGCTTGCCCAGCTTTTTATTAAGTATTTATCAATCTGAATCTCGATACAGAATTTAAATAAATGACACTTCCGGTAAATGATGGATAAAACCTAATCGACGATCATGGGTCAATGGACAAAGCCAATGCAATGTTACGCGACTCGGGTTCGCATACTTATTTTTATTTATTATGGTAATCGATTTATTTCCGGTATCATGTAACATTTATCGTCATGAACATTGATGTTTTTACTTGCTGAACATTGGTTTCTTTACATAAATTAAACATCTTTATACGTTTTGAAATTAATTTAATGTTTTTGAACTTTGTCTTGAATATTTTTTTACTTGTCCACGGGCAACCGAGACAAAAATAATTACTTGTCCGGTTGTTCAAATGTACGAGTCGGGCGAGTCGGGCATAGCATTTCCACACCCCTGAACATGCAGTGGGTATGGATAGTTTTGTATCGCCAGCATATTGCAGTTGAAGGCATTTCTTTCCGAAGTTCTTTGAAGTTTATTACTAACAACGAACATATTTTGATAGGGAATGTAAGTAAGGGGAAGGAAACCAATGTTTTGTTCTGTACAGGTACTTTCTTCTGTTTTCTATTTATTTCGGAGCACTCCCATTTGGGATAAATGGGTTCATGCAGAATCAAATATTATCACAGACATTGACAAAGTGTACTTGGGTGCTTATATGTTTAAAATCGTTATAAATACAGGTTAGATTGTGATTATAAAAAACAAGTGCAAATATCTGTTTATAATATTGACAAAAAACGGGTTCGTCGAACAAGGAATTAAATTGGTGTGGCCTTGTTATACAGTTTGATAATGAAATGTAAGGACATGTATAAGTATAGTAAATCGCAATGCAAAAGCGAATGTTTCAATAGAGATTTCCAATAAAATGACTTTACTCGACATAACCGACCTAGCTCTACCTATTACATTGAAGCATGACGGAGGGGAGCATACACTGCATGCATGTTTACTCTTTGAACACGCATTGTTTTCTGGAATAGACTTCAAGTAAAAATCAACCAACTATTTTTTTTAATCTTTAAATATTTTGTCATTAAACTTTGAATGATTTTATGGACACAACTATTTTATAATGGAATAAGTAAGTTAGCAACTCGTAATCAAATACACCCATCATTCTTGTCATTTCACTTGACCCATATTTTAGTTCTTCTCTAATTATGGATTTTAAAAACTACCAAGACAAAATTTAGCATGCAAATATTAAAAAAAATGAATTCCGAAGCGAGAAGGTTGCCTTTTTATTGTTTTTACGTTTTAACGTTTAAAATAGATTCCAACACAACCAAATGTAAAAGGTGAAATCGAATATTAAAACAAAAACATTTTACTATAATGTAATTCGAAGATAATTTGATGTGGGCAGAAATTCTTATCAATTATGTATTCATCAAATAGTACTTTTTCGTCTTTACCTACACTAATGTATGTGACGAGGTTTTTGTCCCTGTATACCTAAACGTGCATTCTATGATACAGGGGTAGATGGCGTACTCCCTCTTTTGATCGCTAGATAATTTTGAAAATCTCATGCTTTCCACAATATCTAAACTCATTTTAGCGTATACTCGTCTTAATTATTTTTCGCATCGCTCCGCTTGTCAGTATAAATTATTTTTTTGAGAACTACACCCTCTTTGATATTTCTTGGATCCGGCCATAATCACAAATTGTATTGCACGAAAAAAAACCTTAAATGATTGTCGTTTGACTTTGATAAATACTTTTTAAAAACAACAATGTCTGAACATTAGGCATATCGCATGAGATTTAAAAGTTTAAGACAACATACTGAATTGGATTTTTTCCGTGATTTAGTAGCTCACTGAACACAGAAATGTGATACTGACGTGTAATCTAACGGACACATGGAAACTACATGTAATCTGCTATAGAGTTATGACCATTAATGGTCCTACATATACTATCTACTGTTGACATGACAAAAGGTCTTACTTTTTTAGATTGTCTATGAATTTTTTATACTTAATTTGAGATACATGTATGTACAAAAAACAAGGTGTAGTATGCTTGCCAATGAGACAACTCTTCACAAGAGACCAAATGACAAAGAAATGTTAACAACTATAGGCCTCCGTACTGCTTTCAACAATGAGCAAAGCCCATACAGCATAGCCAGCTATAAGAGACCACAAAATGACAAATGTAAAACAACTAAAACGAGAAAACTAACAGCAAAATTCATATACGAAAACATTACTGAAAACACAACAACAAATGATATGAACTGGATTACAGGCTCCTGACTTGGGACAGGCACATCCATACTTGGACAATGATGTAACAACATAATTGATCAATATTATAAACTGGATAATTATTTTTTATTCATGAGTTGAAGTTGTTTTTAAGATAGCTTTTAACAGATGTGGATACTATCAGATCGGTACATTTATTTCGAAATACTAGAAATTGCTGTTTTTTATGCTTCGTGTCAGTCTCACGAGTCATGCATGCCCTTTCTTACTGTTTTTAAAAATTGGTACATTATCATTTGATAAACACACTGCTATGATCTCTATTGGCTTTAACACTTCTATGATTTATATTGGTTTTAACTTGGATATTTTTTAAAACTATGTAGCATAGGAATGCATGCGTAAAATAAGTTCTCGATATAAATCGGCTAAAATATCAAATAAGAATTAAGCCTCACGTTATAATACTAACAACGAAGAAGCCCAAAGCTATATATAATACATGTACTTACGACGGAGATTTAGCATCAAGCTATAGTACTTATGATTATGATGATACTTATATTGTATGTTAGTCTTTTATCCAGCGACAAGTATTACATAAACATTAAGGATAATGAAATGATAATGATAAATGCAAATAACTTTTTATACATCATGCCCAACACTTAAAGTCACATTTTCATATGCTAGGTAACAAGAGAGCGTACTTGTCTTTCTACGAGTAAACCAATACCTGCTGTTACTCGTGAATGCGTCATGCTTGGTGGAGAAGCCGAAAAATACAGTCTTACAATCATGCGATCAGGGGGTCCAACAAAATAATTGAACTCGTTTTCGAGGCTAGCCTGCTACCAGCAAATCCCATATACAAGTATATAATTATGAATATAAATTATTATTTTCAGTATAGTAAACCTTCAATGGTGATCCTGTCCATGAATCCGTCGCATAGTTGTCACTTTTATATGTATACCTCCAAAGCGAGACAAAAATGAAATTAAATATGTTCGCTAACTCAATTGCATACGTAAAAGTAAAAAAAAACAATCCCGTAAAGATTTCAGTGACATTATAGTTGTCTCAAAAATGTAACAACTATGTTAATTGGCATTCTTACATGTATCTACTTTCAACCAGAGATCTTGGGGACAGGATATTTTTAGACAATTACTATGCACTATAAATTGATAGTTTACTATCCACAGTGGTCAATGTTTATATGCATATTATTAGTCATCAGTTGCTAAACAAGTACACCTTCCAAATTACAATCTATAATAATGAAATTGTATACACATTTATTTACATGCATTATTATCATTATATGTTCGTTGACTTTCATTTGAAAGAATAGAGTATGTCAACTATTAAAATTTAAAGAAGTACAAGACCTGTATTATTTTTTTCAAATATACACTTCCCGTTGATGTACGTTTCCCTTGTCGAAAAAAAAATCGGAAATAAAACATTAAGGAGATTTACTGCAGAAGAAGAGAACGTTTGAAATGATACTGAATAAAAGAGGGACGAAAGATACCAAAGGGACAGTCAAACTCATAAATCTAAAACAAACTGACAACGCCATGGCTAAAAATGAAAAAGACAAACAGAAAAACAATAGTACACATGACACAACATAGAAAACTAAAGAATAAACAACACGAACCCCACCAAAAACTAGGGGTGATCTCAGGTGCTCCGGAAGGGAATGCGGATCCTGCTCCACATGAAGCAATCCCAGTTATCAACTTTAACAGAGACACATTTTTATTAACCTTTGAGTTCATTTTTTTCTAAATGGCTAAAAAATCTATATAATAATACTACCCACGGAAATCAAATATTATAAAACATTAAAAACGAAAAGAAGACGCAACATTTATCTGTATCTGATAATGACAAACAAAAACAATGTAAATATCAAATAATAAAATGTTCATTAAATTTTGCATAGTATATCGGAAAAACAAAGTCATGGTCAAAACTTTAAAGACAACTCAAATGAATCGTATGATAGGTAAAGATACGTATACATACGTGGTCTTATGATAGTTAAGTTTAGGCGGGAATCTCAATAATCACGTGATATATAAAAAAATATGATTTCTTTCGTTTTTTTATCATCTTAGAAATATTTGGTATTGATAAAATGTATTCTGAATGGGTTTCATAGTTTAGGAATACTAAGTTAAAACTTGAGTAACACATTTAACAAAATTAATTGGTTAACAATAACTGGACCCGTTACCTGCGTACGTCCCTTTCGAAAAAATTGCATTTATTTTTTGTCATTTCCGCACTCTAGTTTGTTTGCCTCATATAGATTTGATGAAAAGCATACACAATCCTATAAAAACAAAACATTGCAGACATTTTTGGAAATTTACCAGAAAACTGATTACATAGAAAATAAAAACAAAACAGTGAAAATATGATTATAACATACAACATAAGATACCTAAGACTAGAACAATAGCAATATTTACAAACTAGCAATAACATTAAATGCTGAAAAAAAAGTTGTGTTGAAGTTTTTCAAGCAAACGTTTGTTCTTTCCTTTATTTTCAATTAACTTATTTTCTGATAACTTTTCAGGCAGAAATTACATGTGGAGTAGCATGCCCAGGTAATGTATACATTATTGTATATCTATTTGATACTATCAATTCAGAAATTATATCGAGATTTTTATTATTCATAAATGCAACTGATTGAGTATCGCATTAACAAATACTCGCATTGTGATATTTAATATCAAATATTGTATGTATATTTTCCTGAAATCGCAATAATCATTCTTGCATTATTGTCCATTTAAAAAAAATCGCAATGATAAATTCACGCAATAATTTCAGAATTTACAATAGATGATCATGCATAGAATACCTCCGTAGTTTAAGCTCCCACATCTTTAACACGATGCACAATGAAACCATATACGTAATACACCATACACTTAAACCATATTCATAATGCACAGTTACATCATTACACTATCATAAAAGAAACCATTACATAATTTACAATTCCGACAAACACTGTTAAATCATACTTCATTCCCTTTCCAATTTACCTAGCCTCATTTGAATCAATCGTCAACTGTCTCAATCTATAAACTTATAATATTTGTTCAAGCCTGCGATGAATCTTGCTTTACGGAGACAAAATAATGTTGTCAACAGTACTGATGTCCACCATGTCGACAACAAGTAAGTATAGTATGTTGCTAAGCGTATTAGGTGTCAATGACTTTGTCATACATAATGATATTGAATAGAGGTGTTTGATGATCAAGCGATATCATCTAAATCAAAGTTTTAACATTAAGGGTTTTTTCGTAATCTATGGATGAACATTAAATAACAAATTTTGCATTTAACTTTATCAAACTTTTTAAGTTAAATATATAACATTTGAAGCAACAATTTTAACTTAATTCTGTTTACTATAATTCTGGTTGTTTTAATCTAAACATCGTTTTGTCCACTTAACATTGTTGATTACATTGGTAGCTATTCCATTTTCAATTGCTTTTTTTGGTAGAGTCAATGCTTATTATTCCCCAACGTAGCGGAGGGGGCATTACGTTTTACCCTTGTCCGTCAGTACTTTAGTCCGTCAGTACGAACGTCCGTAAATTGGTTTCTTTTCTCTAACTTTAGTTTGCCTCAAACAAATGTTAACAAACTTATACATAATGCCTATTGTCACATAACACAGATACAATTCGAATTTGCTTGTCTCGCTTTCATCGCTCAAGGTATGCCCCTGTACAAATAAAGAAAAGTGCTCTAACATGACTAGCGTTAGTTTGCCTCAAATAAATGTGAAATTTATACAAAATGGTTATTAACACACAACAGACGTCAAATTTGAATGTTGGTGACACAAAAACAACATCTAATACATGTTATACACAAGGTTTTTTGCCATAACACTCAAATCAGGTACAAAGTTGGGTAATACACTCTTACTGTTCTGGATGTATGTGTCCCTTTGTAACGTTTTATGCAAGCAGGGGATTCATCTGTGTCCTTATGGACACATTTTCTATTTATTTTAAAATAATATAGCAGAGGATTTTTTTTGAATAAACAATGCAGAGTCAATATGAAAAAAATTGAAACATATTCAAACTAGTTAAACATTATTTGATGGTATGAACAAAGTTTGTCATTTGTAATTGCGTTTATTGTTGATATTAAAGAATTGTCCTTTAATTGCATATATTGGAGTGGGTTTGAAGTTTAAAAACATGAACACTGTGGTTTATACACCAGCACAGGCTGATCATTCTTTAACGTACAACATGCATATTTAAGCTGTGGCGCACTTTGTGTACTGTACTTGTGTACTGTCGTAAATTGATATAAAATGTTCGTTGTTACATTTGAGGTTTACATGTTGTAATTTACTATAATTTTATTTATACAAATTTGTCTCTGTCCTGGGTGTTTTTGCGTTTATTTGTTCTGTATTCCAGTCCCTTAATGTTGTGTTGTCACTTATGCGATATTTTAACCTTGCCATATAAACGTTTTGATAGCCTAAAAACCAGGTTAAACCCCCCTGTTGTTTTCTTAAAGTGTCCTGTACCAAGTCAGGAATATGACAGTTGTTATCAAATAGTCTGTTTCTATGTATGTTGACGTTTGTTTTTGTAGCAGTTCAGTATTTACGTTGTTCCGTTGTTTTCCTCTTATAGTTCATGTGCTCGATATTTGAACAAATGCATACTACTGTTGCCTTCATTTACACTTTCTTGAAATGCATGACAGCTCATAATTTAAACTGAACTTCAGCAGGATTAAAATAGTCGACCGACATTAAAGTAACTAAAAATATCAGTATATTCACTAATCTATCACTAACTTCTATCACTATTTTGGATTGAAGGATTAGCACAAATCGTTTTATCTTATTTTTGCAAACCTTAGGTGTAATTGAATAATAACTAGATTTCAAATAAGAAAAAAAACCCAAACACATTCATTCACTATTGGAATATTTTGGGAAGATTTGAAAACTTCGATTAAATATTGATTTTATAACTTTGACTTTTTCATGTTTTTAGAGAATTTACAATAGGCAATTCTATGAACATATACATTCTCAGTTTAGTTTAACGCTAGGTCAATGATAACGTCTGGACAACAGCCATTATTGTATGACATTAGAGGAATGAATAATCGTTTGTTTTTTCCTTGGAAATAAATCACAGTTTTAATTAGTGCAACTGATTTAACCAAAAATTGTTATTCTTTTGATTTGGTAAAATTTCATTGACTCATTATCCCTCTTTGCATTTTATTACGATTCGGATTTAAAAAAAAAAAAAAAAAGCGAACATCAGATTGTCACATACACAACACTGTGTTCCTAAATACAATATATGTCCGTCTAACAGTACATTCCCAGCAGGCACAACAACGTTGCTTCAACATTGAATAAACGTCAGATTTCGACGTTGAATCAATGTTGAAAAGTAGTGTTGGATTAAAAATTGGTATGACGTTGAAAATGTAACATTGATCATTGATTCAACGTCAGCGTCCAACGTTGAAATTAGGTTGAATTTTAGGCTAGAGCACATTTAAAAGAAATTGTGACAAAATCTCGCACACTTTAAATGTGGAAAAACAATGATATATATTTTAATACTCACCTCTTATTATTTCTATCTAGTTGGAATCACCAAAGGCATGTTATTCTTTATACCCGTTTTGTGTTTGTAATTTCCGATACAGGTTTATTGGTTAGACACCTAAAAAAAAAGAAATGTTTTAATTGCAGCATTTCCAAACTGTATAATCCCTCTTTAACTTGAAAATTAAAAAGTTTCATATATGCGAAACGCTTACAAAATTTGTGTAAAATTCCAAATGTATATTATTCACTTAAAATTAGTTATATTGATATATGATGTCATACGTTGCATCTAAATTCTTTATCAAAAGATATTTCGGCATGGTTGATAAACGCAAGAAGCTAGTGTTCAACTTTGAACCTGTGTTTACATTTTTCTTCAAATTGCAATAAATTTCGATCTGTCGTGATGTCATATTTAATCTTACATTTACATGTATATGAATTAAGCTTAGATATTAAGAGTTTGATATTGCATTTGTTAAAACATGTTGTTTAGTTAAATGGAAACAGGCCATTATGTTTACTTCCGTACTTTACACATATGATCATACAAGCCAGCCGACTTAAAAGGATACATGGTCTATGTCTAGCAAATAAACAAAACGGAATTCAGTGGTTGCCGTTTGTTTATTTGTTACATATCTGTTGTTCGTTCATTTCTTAAAATAAATAAGGCCATTAGTTTTCTCGTTTAAATTGTTTTACATTGTTATTTTGGGGCCTTTAATAGCTGACTATGCGGTATGGGCTTTGTTCATTGTTGAAGGCGGTACGGTGACCTATAGTTGTTAACATTTCTTTGTCATTTGGTCCCTTGTGAAGAGTTGTCTCATTGGCAAGCATACTACACCTTGTTTTTTGTACATACATGTATCTCAAATTAAGTATAAAAAATTCATAGACAATCTAAAAAAGCAAGACCTTTTGTCATGTCTAAAGTAGATAGTATATGTAGGACCATGAATGGTCATAACTCTATAGCAGATTACATGTAGTTTCCATGTGTCCGTTGGTCTCTTGTGTAGAGTTGTCTCAATGGCAATAATACCACATCTTCTTTTTTTTATTTATATATAATAGAGATCAAATGACACCCCGAAGTTCGCGTAAACATTACGTTCACTGTATAACTAATCAAAATTCAAATACAAATTATCAAAGTCATGGAGTGATAAATAAACCCTCACTTTATAAATTTTATTTTAAAGAAGTAAACAATATCACAGAACTGAAACATGAATCATGAGTTTAAAAAAAAAAAAAATTTCGTACAACCATACGATGCTTTAAATTAGAAAAAAATGCATATGATTCGTCTACCTGAATGGCTATGCGTTATTATATAAAATTTTTAAAAGCAAAATGAAAAAAATAACGAACACCTAGTTAAATCCAAAACAGAACGTCTTTGATAAAATGGAAAAATTAAAAGTTCTAATACACGACACAAATTGACAACATTATTCAAATTACTGACTAGGTAATGTAAAGGCATAAATGTAAACGGACTTTATTTTAACTGAAAATCATATATTATAAATGAAACAGTCGACCATGAATAAAACCAACATTAACAAGAAAACAATTTAAACGATTAGACTTACGAGACTATATACAAAACTTCAAATATAGGGAATGTAACAATCAGAAGAAAACCCCTGATCTTATAAATCCATTTTGTTGTTTACCTTCATCCTTGAGGCCCGCGTAGAAATATTAAAATCACACATTCAGCTGAAGACGGGTTCGAAAAAAAAGAATCTCGAATGGTCAACAATAATACACCACTCAAGGTGAATAATTATCAAATAATGTTAACAGTAAAAACAAATAACAAAACATTGTACAATTTGAAACAGAAGTGTACGAGTTGTCCTACGCTTCAGAATTTTGTACTACACTTGACATTCACTTAACATGCATGATGAAATTGACATGGTTGATTATGTTACACATGTACACATTCAAGTTTTGAAATCGATGATTGTCATCGTAGAAAATACTGCTGTTCTTGTTTGTCTGTTATCAGAACATTGGTTTAATTCTTATTGCTCTAAAGAAATGTTTGAAAACAAACAGATCTTATTAAAGTAATCGATAATTCGCTTAAGGTCAAACAATACGTCAGTTGAATGCGACTGTAATACACATTCTGAGATCACGAAGGTTACAGCAATAAACAAACGTAGTTCGGCAGTGGGTGGAGCTTTAAAGCGATTTCTGGTTAGTATACAGATACAGCACATTGATGTCTGAAGGGCTGTATCTGTATAGTAAGATAGCCAATTGCAGGATAACAAGAGTTATCATAACTATACATGTCAATACATATTAAGTTATATTTTAATCATTGAAAAACACAATCAATATCAATACCAATACATACAATGTTCAAATATTTCATTATGTTAAACTGCTAACCTTTAAGAACCAGTTTATCAAAATTATCAATTAGTTTGAAAATAACTCTGCAGGAACAGATTCCTAAACACAGATATAGTTATGTAGATATAAATGATAATGCATTGCAATACACCAATGCTGGTTAAAACCCAACACAGCAGTGGTTGTTACAACTAAGTGCATATTTTGCTTGCCAAATGCGCGTAGCGTCTACAACAAACAACTTTATCACAACATGTAAAGGCATCCAAAGTACGAGGACAATTATGATTAAAATTCTGAAACCATCAACATCAATGTAACACACTTACGCTGACAGATATATTATGTTAAAGGATTCTGAAACCATCAAGATCAATGTAACACACTTACGTTGACAGATATATTATGTTAAAGGATTCTAAACCATCAACATCAATGTAATACACTTACGTTGACAGATATATTATGTTAAAGGATTCTAAACCATCAACATCAATGTAATACACTTACGCTGACAGATATATTATGTTAAAGAATTCTAAAACCATCAACATCAATGTAACACACTTACGCTGACAGATATATTATGTTAAAGGATTCTAAAACCATCAACATCATTGTAACACACTTACCCTGACAGATATATTATGTTAAAGGATTCTGAACCATCAACAGCAATGTAACACACTTACGCTGACAGATATATTACGTTAAAGGATTATAAACCATCAACATCAATTTAATACACTTACCCTGACAGATATATTATGTTAAAGGATTCTAAACCATCAACATCAATGTAATACACTTACGCTGACAGATATATTATGTTAAAGGATTCTAAACCATCAACACCAATGTAACACACTTACGCTGACAGGTATATTATGTTAACGGATTTTAAACCATCAACATCAATGTAACACATTTACAATGACAGATATATTATGTTAAAGGATTCTAAAACCATCAACATCAATGTAAGACACTTACCTGACTGATATATTATGTTAAAGGATTCTAAACCATCAACATCGATGTAATACACTTATTACGCTGACAGATATATTATGTTAAAGGATTCTAAACCATCAACACCAATGTAACACACTTACGCTGACAGATATATTATGTTAAAGGATTCTAAACCGTCAACATCAAAGTAATACACTTACGCTGACAGCTATAGTAAGTTAAAGGATTCGAAAACCACCAACAGCAATGTAACACACTTACGCTGACAGATATATTATGTTAAAGGATTCTAAAACATCAACATCAATGTAACACACTTACGCTGACAGATATATATGTTAAAGGATTCTAAAACCATCAACATCAATGTAACACACTTACGCTGACAGATATATTATGTTAAAGGAGTCTAAACCATCAACATCAATGTAACACACTTACGCTGACAGATATATTATGTTAAAGGATTCTAAAACCATCAACATCAATGTAACACACTTACGCTGACAGATATATTATGTTAAAGGAGTCTAAACCATCAACATCAATGTAATACACTTACGCTGACAGATATATTATGTTAAAGGATTCTAAAACCTTCAACATCAATGTAACACACTTAGGTTGACAGATATATTATGTTAAAGGATTCTAAACCATCAACATCAATGTAACACACTTACGCTGACAGATATATTATGTTAAAGGATTCTAAACCATCAACATCAATGTTATACACTTACGCTGACAGATATATTATGTTAAAGGATTCTAAAACCATCAACATCAATGTAACACACTTATGCTGACAGATATATTATGTTAAAGAATTCTCAAACCATCAACATCAATGTCATACACTTGCGCTGACAGATATATTATGCTAAAGGATTCTAAACCATCAACATCGATGTAATACACTTACCCTGACAGATATATTATGTTAAAGGATTCTAAATCATCAACATCAATGTAACACACTTACGCTGACAGATATATTATGTGAAAGGATTCTAAACCATCAACATCAATGTAGTACACTAACGCTGACAGATATATTATGTTAAAGGATTCTAAACCACCAACATCAATGTCATACACTTACCCTGGCAGATATATTATGTTAAAGGATTCTAAAACCTTTAACTTCAATGTAATACACTTACGCTGACAGATATATTATGTTAAAGGATTCTAAAACCATCAACATCAATGTAACACACTTACGCTGACAGATATATTATGTTAAAGGATTTTAAAACCTTCAACATCAATGTAACACACTTACGCTGACAGATATATTAAGTTAAAGGATTCTAAACCATCAACATCAATGTAACACACTTACGCTGACAGATATATTATGTTAAAGGATTCTAAAACCATGAACATCAATGTAACACACTTACCCTGACTGATATATTATGTTAAAGGATTCTAAAACCTTCAACATCAATGTAACATACTTACGCTGACAGATATATTATGTTAAAGGATTCTAAAACCATCAACATCAATGTAACACACTTACGCTGACAGATATATTATGTTAAAGGATTCTAAACCATCAACATCAATGTAACACACTTACGCTGACAGATATATTATATTAAATGAGTCTAAACCATCAACATCAATGTAATACACTTACCCTGGCAGATATATTATGTTAAAGGATTCTAAAACCTTCAACATCAATGTGACACACTTACGCTGACAGATATATTATGTTAAAGGATTCTAAAACCTTCAACATCAATGTAACACACTTACGCTGACAGATATATTATGTTAAAGGATTCTAAAACCATCAACATCAATGTAACACACTTACCCTGACTGAGGTGCTCAATGAATTTTTGTTGATTGTTTATCAAGTTTCGATTGGTAGACTTCGGTAAAAACACTAACAAACATCGAATGTTGTTTGTGAATTAAACGTTGTGGATACGAAAACAAATATAAAATCAAGTGCACATAGGATTATAGTTGAGAAAACACATATGCATTTATTAATTATTTCCTCAATATTTTATTAGAACAAAGAACTTGTTTTGAAAGACTTGAAGAACAAATCTGCTAGGATAAATTAAAACACATTATAGTTCTGAACAATGACTTTTCTAATTAAATGGTTTATAGACAATTGTGTTATGATTGATCACGTGAAAAGGGGACACAAACCGGTATACATGGTTGGTTAAATAGATATTTATTTCATTCATTTGAAATGTTTTCTGCAGACGTTTGGATATATCGTCGATTATGACCATTCTTACCTCAAAGTTAATATTAACTGATTTCAAATATTATTTTTGAGCTAAAAAAAGAATATCTATGCTTTAAATTATCATCGCATGCTATTGTAAACCAACAAAATTGTGCGACCTATTTCTTTCCGCGAATTCGACGAATGAAACAATTACGCGAAGAAAAATAGTCGAGAATGTATTTTTCTGGAGACTTAGATGGTTTTCATTATTCGACTTAATAGAAGGACGAAAGATACCAAAGGGACAGTCAAACTCATAAATCTAAAATAAACTGACAACGCCATGGCTAAAAATAAAATAAAAACACAAACAGACAAACAATAGAACACATTACACAAGATAGAAAACTAAAGAATAAACAACACGAACCCCACCAAAAACTAGGGGTGATCTCAGGTGCTCCGGAAGGGTAAGCAGATCCTGCTCCAAATGTGGCACCCGTCGTGTTGTTTATTTGTAATCCGGTAAGTAGTCTAATTCGGTAGGTCACATTCATTAAAGGGAAGGGGATTGTAGTTACGACGTAAGGAACATATCCGATATCATTTGTGAAACGGTTATTTCATAACGGTCAATTAGTGATGGCGTCCGTAAAATTTACGAAGGGATGATTTCAACTTCACCATTTGGAACTCTTGATTAAATAGCTTCCTTGTGAGCAGCAACACTCTATCAAGAAAAATCATGAAACTCTATCAAAGAAATGCAAGCACGGGCATATCGTATAATTTGGGAGATATATACCCCGTATGCAGGTGCTGCTGGACTGTTGCTACTTAGAAATGGAAAGTTCACAATTGGAAAGCTGAAATCATCCATTTTGTCGTAAAGTTTTGTTTTCAACCGACCCTCATTGTCAATTTCTAGATGTAAGTCAAGATATGAGGCTGACTTAATTGTATCTGTAGTATCCTTTATCTCTAGTTCGATGGGATAAATGCGTTCCACATACATTGTAGTCACCAAATTTTGAATTATTTAGTGAACGAACATCATCTATATAGCGGAAAGTTGAGTTAAAGGATATCGCTAACTTCTTATCTTTCTTCCGAAGAAGTTCCTGCATGAAGTCAGCCTCATAATAATAAAGAAACAAGTCAAAAAGTAGAAGGGCACAATTTGTTCCCATTGGAATGCCGACAGTCTGTTGAAAAACACGTCCTCCGAACGTAACAAATATGTTGTCAATCAAGAAATCAAGAATCTTCATAATATCAGTTTCAGAGAAATTTTGTTTGAATCAGAGTGATCCTTTTTAAAGTAGGATTTATCCCTCCCTAAGACAATATACTTGTAATTACGTTGGCCATGAAGCAAAGCAATACCAACTCTTTCAATTTGTCTTTTAGTTTGGAATGCTGAATACTTGTGTAAAGAGTAGAAAAGTCAAATGTTTTAATACTGTTACAAGATGAAAGAGTGTTAGATTGTATGTACTCTAAAAGATCTTTTGAATTCTTAGGTATCCACATCTGATTCACGCCACCTCTAGAATAGGCAGTTTCACAATAACGTTAAAGCCTGTATTTGATTGCTGATAAAATAGATGTTAATAATTTAGAAAATGGTTTCGTGGAGCACTTGAAAGACCCAGCAATATACTGTTGTTTGTAAGGACACTTAGTTAGTTTAGGTATCCAATACAGTGAAGGAAGATCCGGTTCTTCATCTTTGGTTGAAATTCCAAAGTAATATAGAACAGACCTATGATTATCCAGGATTTCCTCTTTGGTAAAATGATCTACAATTTTTAAAATTTTTACTACTTGGAGATTGACGAAATTTATCAAAGGGACATCAAATCATATATAATAACTAACTGACAAAGTCAGGCAAAAACGAACAAGACAAGCAATAGTATACAAAACACAACATATAAAACACTAGGCATATGGCAGTTGGTATCAAATAATCTGTTTCTTTGTATGTTGGTGTTTGTTTTGTAGCAGTTCACTGATTCTGTTATTTCGTTGTGTTCCCTTAAAGTTGATGCGTTTCCCTCGGTTTTGGTTTGTGACCCGGATCTGTTTTAGTTACTATAGTAAATCGATTGATGATTATTGACTAGATGTACATTATAGTTGCCTTCATTTAATATCTTTATTGTGAGCAGTTACGCACTATCACGGCAATCGTGAAAGTAAATGCAAGCTCTGGAACATTGTATCAACTTGGAGATATATACTCCACAACAAGATGCCGCGAAATCGTGTTACAATAGGGCAAGTTTTAAATAAATGGTTTTGTTTAATTCCAAGGTTAGGATGTCGACTGAGCGTGCAAAGACAAATTAAGGAAATACAAACCCCAACATTTATACCTCATATCATAAATATTTCCGATTTGTCATTGTTTCAGAGGAGTTGAGGCTCAATGAAATCGGTCTCCTCCTTGAGTAGTATAGATATACAGGCGTTGCTATAATGGTGTTACATAGAAATGAAAAGTATAACATTTCGTAGTAAGGAGTGTTCTCATGGGTTGAATTATGCTCATCTTTTTCGTCGTAAAACTTTTTCTTAACCAACCCTCATCGTAGATTTTAAGAAACGTGATAGAGTAAACTATATCTGTAGAGTCTTTTTTTAATTTCAATGGAAAATACGAGTCCAACATTGTCACAAATTTGGCACTATTAAGTGAGATGACATCATCTAAATAGTGGAAAGTGAAGTTTCAAGATAATGGTAGCTTCTTTTCAGTCGTCATCAGAAGCTCTTGCATGAAGTCATCCTCGTATGAAAAATGAACTCGTCATTCAAACTATTCAGGAAGTCTTGTTGTAACTAATGACGATAAACAATATGGAATCACTCTTTTTTGGACAGAATAAAAATACCGGAAAAGTACACAATTTAGCACAGTAAATAATTAAAACATATTTTTGTAACGTTGAAATCAAATGAATACTTAATGACTTGAATCACTTTAAATTCCCTGTTATAAATCATAAAACAAAAATATATGGGATAATTCTCAAATCAGATTTTGTTTGAACTGCAAAACTTTTGGCGATTAGTGCATGCTTATGTTCATTAAAATGTATGATGAATATCCTCGTAGAGGGTTGATATTTAACGACTGTCATCTTATTTCAACATGAGACAACATACATTGTAGCTATCATCGACTGAACAAAAATAGTCCGAGGTTATTAAACAATCAATTGGGGCATCAATTTCTTTGTTTTATTTTAAAAAAAAACACGAATTATAAACCCGACATTATAACAAGACTATGATAATGGTCAAATACTAGTCACGCAATACCGTAAATGAAGAGGGAAGCATTAGGAGATAATATTACCCTGAGATATTTGCTAAATTCTTTAAGTTATTTGTTTCGAGTGTTACATTATACGATGTGCATTGTATTTAATATTTGTATAACACGTGTCATTCTTACGTATAGTGAACACGTGGTGATAAAAAGGTTCGTATGACCCTTGATCGTTGCCGACAGACATTAGTGATACGATTGTCAAAATCAAATTTTCAAAGATATCTTTACCATTAAGGTCAGATGTCATCTTCAGCTGACAAATATGATATTAAGATTATATACGATTGCTCAGTATGATATATGTGGAGGCGTTAATTGGGAAAATTAATTAGTAAATGCCTTTTATTCGAATACACACAGATGATAACAAACAACATTTTGCACGGATGTAAATCGTTCGAATTATTATTTAATCAATATATTGATACAGTATTCTGATCGACCACCTTTTAGGAAACGTATATGACGTCTAAACCACTGAACAAATGTCCTTATACCATACGTTGCATACTTCATAATATATGAGCGTTGTAATATATCAATTATAATTGTGTATTTATTTGATTGAGTTTTGTTTAACGTACTATAATGTGACTGGTATTCATGTGTATCACGTTTTCTCAAAACACTATATAAACGCCAAATTTAACAAGCACAGATAAAGGTAACAAATAAATTAGTTTTGTTTAAAAGAATATCAATAAATATTGCTTCTGTACACATTATATTTAATAAAACATTCAAGCAGTTCAAAAAATATATTATTCCCACCTTTTCTTTGAAATGAACAAAAATGTAACACAAACAGGACTACACATAATTTAACATACTAGTACATACAAAAGAAAATTTAATCACAGCTGTTCTCAACTATTTCTTTAAAGTTAACTCTAGTTTTACCACATTTTGAATGTTAAACTATGTTTGTGAGTGCTCAATCATCCGTTAACCTAGGAGAGTGGTGTAACAGCACATCATATTTAATCAACTGTAAAATCTGGTACCAATGTGGCTTAACACAACAACATGGTACGAGGCACAACCTTATCAATAAGTAGACATATAACAGCTGTTTCTATAAAGCCGCCGTAAACAGTATAAGAAACGCATTACCTTGTGCACTACTAAAATATGAGTCTACAGTATCAACAAAATTCAAGATAAAGCTGTGCATATATATCAATGCATATTAGGTAATATTGTAATATTGTAATCATTGAAAAACACAATCCATGTTAGACATTTTAGAACCAATGAATACAGTGTTCAAAAGGTCATTATGTTACATTGATAAACTTTAAGTATCAGTTTATCAAATTGATCAATGAATTTAAATATAACTCAGCAGGAACAGCTTAATTTCCCAATCACATCTATAGTTTCGTAAGTATCAATGAACATGCATCGCAATACATGAGTGCTGTTGAAACTTCAAGCAGCAGTGGTATCTACCCAGGAGTTGTGAAAATTCGTCAAAAACATTAAAAGGCTAAAGAAACTACATTATTGAAGAACAATGAGGATCCATAATTCCTAAACCTTCACCAGCAATGAAACACACTTACACAGATATATATAATGTTTAAGAATTCTGAGCTTTCATGGGTTAAATGATTTTTGTTGATAATTTGTCCAGTTTACGATTGGTAGACTTAGGTAAAAAAAGCAAACAGCAGCTAAACATTCGTCAGTTAACACCGAAAGAACTGTTGTTTGTTGGTTAAACGTTATTGATCCGCGTGTATAGAGGACAAAGTTGAGTATACAGATATGCTTATGTTTTATAGTTTTCTTAATAGGTTAATGGACCAAGGAACTTGTTTTAAATGACTTAAATAACAAATACACTTGTATAAATTGAAACACATGATAGTTCTAAACAATAACTATTCTTATTTAAATGTTTTACAAACAATTGTGTTCTGCTTGATCACGTGACAAGTGGACAAAAACCGGTATACATTGTTGGTTAATTCAATGTTTTATTTCATTCATTTGAAATGTTTCCCGCACACGTTTGTGTATATATAACTGGATATCTTTTTGAAAACTGTTTTCTATTTTTCATCGGTTCATTCGACCAGTGTGTATATGTTCGTATGTACAATTAATCAACTATTGTAGTTACCGTTGATAAGAATAACATTGTGTATAGGTCACAGGATCAAAGATACAGAAAAAAATCAAGTAAGTATTTGTGTATCTATTCGCTGACCATGCTGACCTCGAAGTTGATAGCAATAGACAAAAGAGATTATGAAAATTGTTTTAAATTTTCTTTCTGAGTTACAGGAAGAATATTTTAGCTTGAAATTAACTATTTCATGATACTGTTAACCAACAAATTTTCGCGAGAAATTTCTTTTTGCAAATTCCATGAATGAAAACAAACCGCAAACATCCATCGTCGCTAATATATTGCACTTGGGACTTCTCTCATTTAATATAGCAAAATTGAATAAACAGCGAAAATAAATCATCGCGTAGTCGGCTGAAATTTGCTTAACAAAACAAAGTATCCACAAAAATAAGTTGGTGGAGTATTCATTTATTTTATGATTTTGAGTTTTTGTGACGAAGCGGTGTCAATCCCACTCATTCCAGATGTATTTGGTTTTAACATTTTAACATTAAGACGGATTGGTTATTTCAAAGTGATATAAAATGCCCAAATACTAAAAAACATGGTATAGACATGTATAGGTCAAAACACCATTACTACGTTACCCAACACACATATGTTTATTTATTTACGATGTCAATAGTTCATAATCTAAATATCTAAAAACATGCTTGTCTTCTTTTCAATATTTTCAGGTCAGGAAAGTAAATAAAATGCATAATGAAATTGGAATAAAATTTCTTTTTAGTAATACAACCTCAAATGAAGCAAATAAAGTAAATTTAATCAGAAATAAAGTTAAAAAAACATATTCATAAATTCGTTTTCAGAACCAAACTCACCCCAAGGAAATGATGCACTATTCTATACATAATGAGATATTCAAAATTATATATGAAAACAGAATGGGGTTAAAATACTATCAAATATAGCTGTAAGTCTGTGAAAAACAAAACATATTTGGGTAACTTTATAATAAAATGAAAGCTCAGGGACTTGTGTCACTTTAAATCATATGCAAATCAGAAGAAGAAAACATGAAATAATTGGCATATTTCTCAGACCAATTTAGCGTGTACTTCCAAACTTCAAGTGACCAGTTCATTTTTATATTTAACTACAGGTATTCTGACCTTTCCTGTATAGTTAAATGACTCATTTTATTTCAATATTAGACAACACAACTAGCAATGTTTGAAACAAGTCAGAGGGTATCAAAGATTACAATTGGAACTCAATCACTTTGTTTTATTCTTAAAACACAAAGTTTAAACCCGACATTATACCAAGATTATGACAATGGTTAAATACTAGTCACGCGATACTGTAAACGAAGAGGGAGACAATTTTATTTAAAATCCTTCATTATTTGTCCATGTGTAAAATTATTTGTTAGGTTTCTATAACAAGTGTCAAGTTTTGTGATCACCTGCAGATGTTATAAAATGTTCGTGTGAACCTTGATCGTGGCGGATAGAATTATGCGTTGTCAACATCAAATCCGTTGTGTTACAAAATTATCTATACCATCAAGGTCAAATGTCATCTTTAACTCATAAATATAATACTACGACTTTAGACATTTACATTGATAGGTCCGATATGTAGAAAATTTGGAGTAATAAATTTCTTTTTATTTAAGGAATACACACATCGAAAAAAATAAAATTTTGCACTGCTGCAAATTCGTTTGAGTTATCATGTCATCTATATATTGATGCAGTAATCTGACAAACTGCACATTATCGCAAGACTCAAATATGATATTGTAAAACTAAATTTCTATGTATGTCTTTGGTGTGTTGTAACATAAAACCAATTGGCCAAGTGACGACACTTCTAAAACAATAAACACCCACAAAACAACTGTATAGCATATATAAGTTTTAGTAAATTAAAAAAAAAAACAATTGTCTGTTCTCCTTGAAAAGATACCATATAATGTATACTACATAAGATATTAGCGTTGTAAATATTATTACATTTTTGTTTTTGACTTTTTTTGACGTTATTGTATTTTATTCAACGTACTATAATATGACTGGTTTTCATTGGTATCATTGAATCCTGTATAAACTGTAAAGTACTTGTCTTAACCTAAAAGGTTAACAGCAACATGTCCTGAGGAAAAGATTTCACAGTCAACATATCTTCTTTACATTTAGTATTAAATAGAAGACATGTAGAAGTTTTTGTTAAAAAAAAAAGCCAAAATATAACACCAACAAGACTATCCCTTATTTAACATGTAAAATTTGAAAATTCAGCATAGTCCAATATATTTTTAATGTTCTTTATTTTTGCTAAACTTTGACTGTTTCTCTTTTTTTATAAGCCGTGGCGTTGTCCCTTGATTTTCGATCAATGAGCATGATGAGTTTGAATGTCCCTTAAATGTTTCGCCCCTCTTTACGATTTTCAAAATGAATATTTCCGAAATACATTTCCCTCTGGAGGCTTCTAAAATACACAATAATTACAACAGTTGGAACTCCAAATCAGATTCAAACAAGGAGCTGCATCTGACTTTACAGATTTACAATTTTCTATAAGATTGTCTATCCATTTAAGGTAGCACAATACAAAGATTTTATAACTCAAACTCCCAAGTTTTAAAATGCTGTAACTTTCTTAATAATGCTTGAAAATTTATAAAAGTGGTAGTTTTGGATAGTTAACAGATTACTCTTTCCAATTAATGCGATGTTAGTATTATGCAACAATTATGTAACCAATTATAATGTTAACTGTGTCTAAAATATTTTTCACCAAATTTCCACTTTCAAATGAAATTAGCTTCTGCATATGTATCCGTAGAGGGTTGATTTTATTATATGTTGTTCCTATGGCTATTATCTACAAAAGGGTGTCTCAGATTTCAGATAGAATGTATAGAACAAATTTTACACCTAATTAAACATTATCTTATTTTATGTGGTTAGGATGTTTACACTAATTAGAGATTTATGACAGAATGGAATACCATAGAGACAATCTGAGACACCCTTTTGAAGCCCATGATGTGTTGATTAAGATTTCGTTAAAATTTTCTAAGAATAGATAGAGCTAAATTCATTCAAGTGAACTTACCCAGATTTTGCCACTAATTACATAATAATTGATTAAATAATGATTGTATATTAAAAATATTGCATTCATTTAAAAGATTAATCTTTTAGCTATCTATATATACCTCTTTTATTATTTTCTATGCATTCATAAGAAAGTTACAGCATTTCAAAGGTTAGTGATTGGAAGTAAAAAAATCTTTGTATTGTGCTACCTTAAAAATAAAAAATAGAAAAAAAATAACAGAATTGACATAGTTCTGTTGTAAACATTACTTGATACGATAATCGCATTCACTTTCTTATTGAGTTTCAATAGAACAAGTTAAACAAAGATTAACAAAAAAAAACCAGTGCTGTTATTAAAAATTTACTGAGGACTTAGTTTGGTATATATCCATGCATTTGTTCAATAATAGCCTCAATTATATGGTAATTTTTTTCATAAAATTCATATCTACAAAAATGATGATTTTCTTATCCCTGGCACAGATTACCTCATCCGTATTTGGCGCAACTTTTCTAGAACTTTCGGTCCTCAATGCTCTTCACCTTTATTCATTTGTGTTTCATGTGAACAGGTATACAGTTTAAAGGATAAAATCTGTCAAACTGTGTGTATTTATTTTAATGAGTAACACTTTGTATGCACAGTTAAGTCGGCCTAATCTTGACAATGAGAGTCGGTTGAAAAGAAAACTTTACGACACAAGAAATGATTTCAGCTTTCCAATTGTGAACTTTACATTTCTCAGTAGCAAAATTCCAGCAGTACCTGCATACGGGGTATATATCTCCAAATTGATATGAAATTCCCATGCTTGTATTTTCTATCATGATTTTCTTGATAGAGGTTTGCTGCTCACAAGGAAGATAGTAAACCAAGAGTTCCAAATGGTGCAGTTGAAATGATCCCTTCGTAAATTTTAAAGACGCCATTATGAGTTAGTTGACCGTTATGGAATAACCATTTCACAGATGATATCGGATATGTTCATTACGTCATAACAACAATCCCCTTCCTTTTCATCAATATGATCTATCGATTGAGACCATTTACCGGATTTGTTATAACTTGAGCAAGACGACGGGTGTCACATGTACACCAGGATCGGTTTACCCCTTTTGGAGCACCTAGGTTTAGGTGGGATTCGTATTGCTTATAATTTAGTTTTTCTATGTTTTACCATGTTTACTATTGTTTGTCTGTTTGTCCTTTTAATTTTTTAGCCATGGCGTTGTCAGTTTATTGTCGATATATAAAATTGACTGTCCCTCGGGTATCTTTCGTCCCCCTTTTGTATTTAACATGCACTGCCTGTACAGTTCATTTTGATTTAAATTGTAGTTGAGAAAAGTGGTATTGTGACTAAATAGAAGATTTTGAACAATTCAAGTTAGTTAACTTTTCTTTTTCTGACGCTGAAGTTTCTATAAATAGTCAGAACGATTGAACATAGTGTTTCATAAATGAATCTTGGTTTAACAAAGATGTTTGCCTGACAAAACTTTGGCAGCAGGAAATTTAAATGTACCTGCTTCCAATGACTACTCTACGAACAACCAAAGGTTGTGTAAGTCACACTATGGAAATTACCAGCGGCAATCTTCGTGAACACGGGCTGCTTTCAACATGTCATTAAAATAGGAACCAAAAATACTGAACAAAACATGTATACATAGGTGAAAATACTATATGTATTTAAAAGGTCTACATATTTTCCCAAACCTTCAAATGTTTTAAATCCAAAAAAAAATTGCTTGTCATCTATCGAAAATTGTACAGTCAGAACAGAAAATAGTAAATGTGTTGATAAGGGACTAAGAATGTTTTGGAAAACGTGTCTTCTCAATAATATAACATTACACTTTTAAAAACTGTTTTTATTTATAAATGGTAATAATTTGAAAGTTGAGTTCTTGTTGTAAAAAATGTATAAACCGAGTAATTTATCAATTCGAAATGAAGCTGAAAACCAAGTCCCAAAGGAACGTTATGCAGGTGAAATACATTAGAAATTCTAACTCGTTTACAAAGTTTCAATTCATAAAAGAATGCATGAGTATGTGCAGTTGTTATATATCAAGACGGCTGGGTTAAAGAAGTGAGACACTAGTTATTCGTGTCCAGTCAGGAATAAATCGCTTATTCGAGCACGTCAGAAATAGTATGTTGGTAACTGTGAAAGTGAAAACATGTGAAATTAAAGTAATATAAAATCAAGATACGAACTTAATCATTTCAGATCCCTTGTTCAAACTGTTTTTGCAAGACGAAACAATTAAAGTATGATAAAATAGTTTGTCTCATTTTCAGTCTAGTAGTGATTTGTTTTACTACTTACCCCAAGAACCGTTGAATTCAAACTTGTTATTTAATGAGTGTTGATATGCTTTGCACAAACAATTATAAATGTGTAGAGTAAACATAAAATGACTGTCACCTTATTAGCAAACCAACTATTAAAGGTTTAAACAAGTCAGAGATAAACCAAGAAACAATGTATCGATGATGTATTAATCCAAACAAATATTGAGAACTCAAAATTATGGAAAAATTATGATAAAGTTTAAAAGGTATTCAGATATTGTATTTGATAAAATGGGTCGATGCCTTTGCTGGTGGACTGTTAGTCCCCGAGGGTATCACCAGCCCAGTAGCCAGTACTTCGGTACTGGCATGAACATACGGATTTTTTGTGTTATTAAAATTTGCTGTTACAAAATATTAGAAATTATTATACATTAAGGAATGTATCGCCCTCATGCAAAGCTCTGATTTCTTTCAAGGATTTGGCTATACTTTTTGGATCTTTTGAATTATAGCTCTTCACATTTTAAATAATCTTTGGATTTCAAATTTTTTGGCCATGAGCATCTCTGAAGAGACATGTATTGTCGAAATGCGAATCTGATGCAGGAAAATTGGTACCGTTAATGTTATTGAAATGATATTATCATGAGCTATTTATATTGTATGTACAAGAGACACTGTACCAAATTCTTTAACGTATTCGATTGTGTCTAACATTTTACGTTATTCATTCTACTTTTGTTTTCTTCAACAATTGATATTTTAATAAATTGTTAAACTGTAAAGGGTTCATATGACCCTGAACTTTGGCTGATATTATGGAATGATTCATTTGTATTGTTTGGACATTTGAGCTGTTTTATAAAGCAATTGATATCTCTAAAATTAAATGTCATCTTTTGCGAAAGAATATCAAACTACGACTATACAACTTTAACTTGATCAGTATATTTCAAAGTGTTTATGTGGCACGTTTAAATATCTTGAATGCCGTAAAAATAAATCATATGATCCACTGCCCACCTTTCCAACACTGTATGTCGTGTCCCAAACATCGTATGTCATATCTGAGTATTCATTGACAAACAGAAACTTGAACTTTTTGTCATGATAAAACTTGGGGTATCATGTTTTTTTTCAAATAAGAAAATACCGTTATGAAGTATAGTCTATATGTTATTTTTCTTTTGACATCACTATTCTTTGTCTGTTGGTCTTTTTTCTTATTTAGCTATGGCGTTATTCATTTATATTCGACTTTTCAGTTGAAATGGTATATTTTGCCTTTCATTTTCAAGAACCTAATGCAAGCTGTTTTTTGTCATATACAGTTTTTTGTAGCTTCTAAAGTATTTTAAGTTTTACACATCTAGTTTATCGTATTTTAGATTTGATTACCTATAATTTTGGTTAAAATGCTACGATTACATCCAATTCAAAACGTTTGATTGTCTTTTCAAGTACTTCTAGTCACCTACTTTATCATGACTTAAAAAGTCTATGAGTATATACAGTATGTACTGGTACAATTTTAACATACCATTCTACAGAAATCCTGTTATATATTGCAAAATTATTATTACATTGAGGTATGGAATCTCGAAGATAAAATTAACATTGGATTCATTGGCCGTATATTACAGTTCACTTACGTATTACTCTAAATTATATCAACATTATGAAGATTACTATTCACGTAAGGCTTAAAAAAGAGAACACCCATAACTAGTCCTATGTTTCGTACATTTTCCCAAATTCATTAGCTTATTTTCCCGTGTGTAAACTTGTATGATGTGCATGATATTTTTATAACAATTGCCATTCTGAATTATAATAAACGCCATGTTAATATATCAAAAGAAGATATATCACCCTTGACTGGGGTCGATATAAGTTAATGATATGATTGTAAAAAATAAAGACGTTGTTTTACAAGTTAGTCATAATGTTAAGATCAATCTTTAGCTGACGATTATAATTGTACGACTATAGACATTTAAAATAAACAGTAAGATATTTGTTGCAGTGGTAAAAAGGGGGGTCAAACAATTACATCTTATTAACGAGATACATTAACATAATGAACAGTAGGATATTTGTCACTGTAGGTAAATGGGGTCAAACAATTAAATCTTTTATGAATCACCAAAAAAAGAAATAAACAAAATATAGGATTATTCGCAGATAAGATTTTATTTGTGCTACCAATCTTTCTGTGAATAGTGCATTTTTTCGTTAAGTTGAAGATATGCTGCATTTTCTTGTATAGTTTTGACACTTAATCTAAACATCGCTAACAATGATTAAAGGAAATACAAGGTTAATAGAGAAAACAATGTTGCCTCAATAACTTTTTATTATTAAAAACACAGATTGTGAATTCTACATTGCATATAAAGGTTATGATTACGGGTATACACAAGTCACGTAATACTAAATAAAGAAGGAAGCATAAGGAGATAATATTACTCTGAATTATGCATATGGTACAAACTGACCTTTTTCCAAATTCTTTCATTTATTGTTTCCGTGTTTAACATTTTACGATGTGGATTGTATTGTATTTTTCTACAATAAGTGTTTTTCTTAAGCATAATGAACACGTGGTAGTTATTTTAAATGATCGTATAACCATTGATCGTGACCGATAAAAGTGAATGATACGACTTTAAACATGAAACACAATGTTTTTTCAAAGTTTCATGTATCTAAACCATCAAGGACAAATGTCATCATCATATAATACTACGGCTATAGACACGTTACATTGATCTGAACGATTATGAAGGTGGTTTTTAAAGACCTTTACTACCCATGGGGTTCCTGCGCGGTCGGTAATTGAGTACGTCATAGTTGTACTTGTTTATTTAAGGATGCATAAATGAAAACAAACAACAGTTTTTACTGTTGCACAATCGTTCGAATTGTTATTAAACCAATGTATAGATACTATATTGACAAACCTCACATTATTGGAAAACACAAATATCATATTGAAAGTAACATTTCTATTAACATTACACTTTCAAATAGTTATCAAAGGTACCAGCATTATAATTTAGTACTTCAGACGCGCGTTTTGTCTTCAGAAGACTCATCAGTGACGCTCAGATAAAAAAATTATAAAGCCAAACAAATACAAAGTTAAAGAGCATTGAGGACCCAAAAAATTAAAAAAATTTTCTTTTGAAAAAGTCGAGTTCGCGTTGTGTTATCCGAGTAAAGGATCGATTCGAAATAATGCTGAAAACCTAGTCCCGACCAAACTTGATGCAAGTGAAACTCATTAGAAGTTCTACCTTGTTCACAATGTTTCAATCCATAAAAAACATGCACAATTCTAACTATTTGCAGTTCTTTTGAAAAGTATAACAAGGCTGCGTTAAAGAAGTGAGAAACTAGTTATTCGTGTCTGGTCAGTAATAACAAGCTTATTTGGGACCGTCAGAAATAACATTTTGGTAGCCGTGAAAGTAAGACAGTATTAAATTAAATTGATATAAATTCAAGATTAAGAAGTTAAATCATTTCAGATCCCTTGTCCAAAGGTATATTGCATAACGAAAAAATTGAAGTATGATAATAGATTTTGCCTCCTTTTCAGTTTAGTATTGATTTTTTTTTTACCACTTACCCCCAAGAATCAAGGTGCTCTAATAAGTTAATTAATGTTAATTGATTTTGTTTGCATAAACAATTATATATAGAGAGAGTAAACATAAAATGTCTGTTACCTTATTAGAATTTAAGACAAACCAGCTACCAGAGCTGGAAACAGGTCAGATGTTAGCAGTGAAACAATGTAGCCATGACGAATTTTGTCCAAATTATCTTAACAAATATCGAGAATTCGAAATTGTAGAAAAAATGAGATAAAAATTAAAAAGTATTCAAACATTGTATAAGATGAGAGAAACATTTTGAGATGATAATACCCCGCGCTTTTTATATGGTACGTACTGGAGATAGTTTTCCAAATACGGTAACCTTTTTTTCTGTGTGTAACGTTATACGTTATTCATTGTAGTCTTTTATCCTTTTTTAACAAGTGACCTTTTACCAAATTGTTCATTTGACTCTGAACTGTGGCCGGTATTATTGAATGATTCGTTTCTATCGTTCAGACATTTAAACTGTTTAACAAAGCAAAGATCAAATGTCATCTTTTGCTAAAGAATATTCTATTACAACTATCTTGACTATAGAACTTTTAGTTGATCATTATTTTTCAAAGTAATTATGTGGAACATTGGATTGATAATTAACATGAATCTTAATTAAGGATCACAAAAATTAAAATAATAAAACATTCATTAGTTTGCACTGCTGTAAATATGTCTGACTTGTCATTTAATCAATGTATTGATATACTGCATTTACAAACCAAATGTTATATCTAAACGCTCATTATATAATTTAAAACAAATTTTTCATTTACATGTTGTGACTGCCATATAAATAAATCATATGATTTACTGCCCACATTTCTAAAAAAAAAGTAAAATTACAAAAATACTGAGGAAAATCTAATCGGACAGTGCATAATCACATGGCAAAATAGAACATTATATCACGCCCCAAACATTATTTTGAATTGCATAGTTAGCTTTCTATAAGCAACAGCAAGTTTTTTTTGTGTTGGAATTTCTGATTGTTGCTACAAATAAACATTAAAAAGCTACACACACATGCAAATAGTTGATATGTTAAGTAATAATCAGCCAGATAATAATCTACTTTCCCGTCCGGAGTACTTGATATCAACCTTAGCTTTTGGTCGGGTTTCTCGTTGCTTGGTATATAATTCGCAGTGTTGTATTGCGTGCACTATTGTGTGTCTGTTGGTCTTTTTCTTATCAAAGCAATGGCATTGTAAGTGAGTTTTGCTCTTTTGGGTTTGAATTGTATAAGTTGCCTCTCGTTTTCAAGAACCTAGTGCATGCTGATTTTTTTTCAGTAACATTGTTAGTAGCTTTTGGAGTATTCTAGGTTTAAAACACCCTTGCTTAATGCATTTCATATTTAATTAATCATAATGTTGGTTAAAATGCTACGGTTACACCAAAACGTTTGATTATCCTTTCAAGTACTTCTAGTCACATACTTTATCATGACCTAAAATGTCTATGGGTACGTACAGTATGTACTGGTACAATTTTAATATACCATTCTACAGAAATCCTGTTATATATTGCAAAATTATTATCACGTTGAGGTATGGAATCTCGAAGATAAAATTAGTATTGGATTCATTGGCCGTATTTCACAGTTCACTTACTTTTACTCCAAACTATATCAACATTATGAAGATTACTATTCACGTAATGCTTAAAAAAGAGGACACCCATAACTGGTGATATGTTTAACTTATTCGCCCGTGTGCAACCTTGTACGATGTGCATGATATTTTTATAACAATTGCCATTCTGAATTATAATACACCATGTTAATATATAAAAAGAAGATATATCACCCTTCACTGGGGTCGATAAAAGTTAATGATATGACTGTAAAACTTCAATACGTTGTTTTACAAGTTATTCATAATGTTAGGATCAAATGTCATCTATAGCTGACGACTTTAATTGTACGACTATAGACATTTAAAATGACAATAGGATATTTGTAGCAGTGGTAAAAAGGGGGGTCAACAATTACATCTTATTTACGAGATACATGAACAAAATGAACAGTAGGATATTTGTCACAGTAGTAAAAGGGGGTCAAACAATTAAGTATTTTGTGAATCACCCAAAAAGAAATAAACAAAATATAGGATTATTCGCAGATAAGAATTTATTTGTGCTACCAATCTTTCTGTGAATAGTTCATTTTGTCATCAAGTCGAAGGTATGCCGCATTTTCTTGTTTAGTTTTGACACTGTATCTAAACATAGCTAACAATAGTTAAAGAACGTACCAGGTTAATAGAGAAAACAACGTTGCCTCAATAACTTTTTATTATTAAAAACACAGATTGTGAATTCTACATTACATATAAAGGTTATGATTACGGGTAGATACAAGTCACGCAGTACTAAATAAATAGGGAAGCATAAGGAGAATATATTACTCTTAATTTATTCATATGGTACAAACTGGCCTTTTTCCAAATTCTTTCATTTATTGTTTCCGTGTGTAACATTTTACGATGTGGATTGTATTGTATTTTTCTACAATAAGTATTTTTCTTAAGCATAATGAACACGTGGTGGTTATTTTAAATGATCGTATAACCATTGATCGTGACCGATAAAAGTGAATGATACGACTTTAAACATGAAACACAATGTTTTTTCAAAGTTTCATGTATCTAAACCATCAAGGACAAATGTCATCATCATATAATACTATATGACACTATATAGACACGTTACATTGATCTGAACGATTATGAAGGTGGTTTTTAAAGACCTTTACTACCCATGGGGGTTCTGTGCGGTTTGTAATTGAGTACGTCATATGTTGTACTTGTGAGAAAAATTGGGTTATCAAATTACTTTTTATCTTCGGATGCATAAATGAAAACTTTCACTGTTGCACAATCGTTCGAATTGTTATTAAACTAATGTATAGATACTATATTGACAAACCTCACATTATTGGAAAACACAAATATTATATTGAAAAGTAACATTTCTATTAACATACTCCGTTTGTTGCAAAATGAAATCAAATGGCATACATACAAACTTTTTTGTAATAGTATATGACGTCCTTAACATTGGTAGTTTTTATTAAAATTGAAAATCCGATGTCTATTCTCCTTTGTACGATGGCATATGTGTTATACTACCTAAGATATTAGCGTTATAAAGTTTCATTTATAACGAAGGTAAACTAAATTTGCGACCGTAAAACTACCGATGGACGTCCTTAAAGCTTCAAATACACTATAGTAATCTCTATTCTAATGCAAAACAAGTTCATAATTAGATTTCAATCATTATTTCAGTGTAAAATCTTCATTAAAGAAAACTCCGCGAAAAGATGTTATCTTCTTTGGTCCCTACACTAGGTGACGTCATATGTATGCTTCCGGAGTCAAACATAAACACCGGGCGTTTTCTGGCTTCTGTGCCGCTTCAAAATGTAATAAAATCTTATAAAAAGAAGATTTGTAGGTGCAACATGTGAGTTTTTTGGCTTATTATTGTAGAAATTACATGTCAATACATTCAGCAATTCAAAATATCGGCTTCCTTAGAGAATTTTACGCTAACTATTATCCAATCAGAACCATTGATACAAAATAAATGCATTAGAAATGTGTATTCATTTTGTTTTACAATATTGAGTGTTATTGCAACGCATCATAATTTGACCGGTTTCTTCGATATCATTGTACTTTGAATAGACTGTATAGTAATCGTTAAAATACAAAATGCTTCAAAAAAAAAAAATATGTCCTGTCAACAAGATTGAAATCAATATTGCTATTATTCATGTTGTATTTATAAAACATTGTAGCAGTTAAATATATATTGCATTCCGGTCTCGTGTTTGAAAAAAGGACTGCTACACCTTAGGTTTGACTTCAGTGTTATAAATAGGTGTGATATTAACATGATTATTTTGTGAAGGCTTGTTGAAGAATGGCCGGTTTTCTACAAATGACATATCGTAATAGTTGGTGCTCTTATTGTTGATCTGAACAAAGATACTTAGCAACATAGAACACAGGGCACATATGCACAATTGTTATAATACATCATTCATTTATCCTATTTCAGGTATATGTAGATGACTACTCTACGAACAACCATAGGATGTGTTAGTTAAAATATGAAAATTACCAGCGTAAATCCCCGTAAACATGGGCTGCTTTCAACATTTCAATAAAATTTGTACCTAGAAAACTGAACAAAATATGTCTCTATAGGTGAAAACGCTATATGTATTTACAAGGTATCCATAATGTCATACGCCTTAAATCGTTCCTAATCTAAAAAAGAAGACGTGCTTGTCAATTATAAACAAATCTACAGTCATAACTAACAACGATGATGACGTTGCAAATGGACTAAGACTGATTGGGAACGCTGAAAACTAAGCTGAAAACCCATTCCCAACCAAACTTTATGCAGGTGAAAAACTCATTAGAAGTTGTACCTTGTTTACAATGTTTCAATCCATAAAAAATTATGCAAGATTCTAACTTTGAAAAGTGTAACACGGCTGCGTTAAAGAAGTGAGAAACTAGTTATTCGTGTCCGGTCAGTAATAAATAGCTTATTCGAGACCGCCAGAAATAACATGTTGGTAACTGTAAAAGTGAGAAAGTATTAAATCAAATTAATCAAGATAAAGAACTTAAATCATTTTAGATCCCTTGTTCAAAATATAGTTTGCATAAAGAATAAATTGAAGTATGATAATATATTTTGCCTCATTTTCAATTTAGTAGTAATTTATTTAACTACTTACCCCTAAGAACCAGAGAACTGTAACAAGTTATTTTATGTTAATTGATATTGTTTGCATAAGGAATTATAAATACTAGTATATAGAGAAAATATAAAAGTCACCTTATGAGAATTTAAAAGACAAGCCAACTATCAAAGCTTGACACAAGTTAGAGGTTTACCGAGAAACAATGTTTCCATGACGTGTGTTGTCCTAATTATCCAAACAAATAATGAGAACTCCAAATTATAGAAAAATTATGATAAAAGTTAAAAAAGTATTTAAACATTGTATTTGATAAAAAGAGAAAAATTTTGATATGATACTACCCTGCGCTATTTATATGGTACGTACTAGAGACAGTTTTCCAAATACGTTAACTTATATCTGTGTGTAACGTTACACGTTATTCATTGTAGTATTTTATCCTGTTTAAACAATTGACATTTTAATAAATTGTAAATATATGGTTAAAATATAAAGGGTTTATATGACCGTGAATTTGGCTGATTTATTGAATGATTTACTTGTATCGTTTAGACATTTAAGCTGTTTTACAAAGCTATTGATATCTTTCAGGTCAAATCTCATTTGTTGTCATTGCGAACACCATGTTAATATATAAAAGGTATATATGACCCCTCACTGGTCGATAGAAGTTAATGATATGATTGTAAAAAATAAATATGTTGTTTGACAAAGTTATTCATATCAATTGTCATCTTTAGTTGACGAATATAATTGTTCAACTATAGAAATTTAAATTGAATAGTAAAATATCGCAGTGTAAAAAGGGGGGATCAAACAATTACATGTTATTTACGAGATACATAAACGAAATGGACAGACAATGCTAGAAGATTTTTTTTAATTGCCATTCCATCAATTTGATGATATAGTGGTGTCACAAAGATACACAACACTGATAAGATAAAAATTAAAAAAGAAATATCAATTTAATCGACCGGCCTTTTAGATCATTATAACATGTGCGAACACTGAATGTCACTTTTTAGTTGGTAAATAGATAATAACAAATGGCTTTACTCCTTTCACATGATATCATATAAAATATTATATAATCGACATGAAGTTTAGCGATTAACTTTGTATTTCGTTGGGTTTTTGTACTTTATACATAATTGACTTGTATTATTACATATGACAAAACATCGTCTTTTTAACAGGGGTGACCTTGCTTTTAATTTATTGTAAAATATACTGTTCGTACTCGTTTAAAGACAAACGTAACAAAGACAGAAATATGCACATTTTATATGAAAAAACAAGTTGTTTCTGTTCAAAAAGTATTGAGGATTTAGTTTTGTATTTATCCGTGTATTTTTTCAATAATTTATTTAAAACTGTTTTACTACAAACAATTAGCTTGAGATAAGCGTAGCTACACTATAAAACCTGATCTGGTAAATGACAGATTTCCTATTTAAATGTTTTAATATTTCCTATTTAAATGTGTCTCCTCTTATATTTAATGCGTTTCCCTCAGTTTTAGTTTGTCACCCCGATTTTGTTTTTTGTCCATGGATTTATGAGTTTGAACAGTGGTATACTACTACTACTGTTGCCTTTATATAGATTGTGATATGCCTGATCACATAAAAGGGGATACACATCAGTAAGAATTGTAAAGTAAATGTTTTCTTGTGAACGTGTTTGTATTTTAATATGTTCAAACTGTTTGTCATTTGTTTCATATCAGCTAAATATAGCATCGTCTGTACAAAACTTTTTTATTTCAGTTACCGTTGGGAAGAGTAATACTGTGAATGAAAAGACGAATTTGAAAATTTGAAAAATATCAGTGAGTACATTTTGTTTTCTTTACGAACGAAGAAGTTTATATAAATAGTCAGATGATTGAAAATTATGTTTCAAATATGAAACTTGATTTACCAAAGAGTTTTGCCTGAAAATACTTCTATAGGGTGTTCAACTTTACTTGCGTCCAATGACTGCTCTTGGAACAACCAACATATTTAGTCAAAATATGCAAATTACCAGCGCCAATCCTCGTAAACATGGGCTGCTTTCAAGATTTCAATTAAATACGAACCCCGCGTATTGAACAAAATATGTATCTATAGTTGAAAATATTATATGTATTTAAAATGTCTGCATATCTTCCCAAGCCCTAACTCGTTCCAAATCTAGAAAAGACTTGCTTGTCATATATTGAAAAGTGTACAGTCAACAGACAACAATAGATTTGTTGCAAATGAACTAAGAATGTTTGGGAAAGCATTTTTTCTCAATATTATAACATTCCACTTTCAAAAACTGTTTCTACTTATAAATGGTAACAATTGGAAAGTAGAGTTCTTGTTGTAAAACCAGTGTAAATACAAAATGAAATAATCATTTCGAAATAAATCTTATGCAGGTGAAATACATTCACAGTTCTAACTGGTTTACAATGGTTGAATCCATAAAAAAACGCGATTATGTGCAGTTGTTAAACAAAATATATACCAAGATTGCTGGGTTAAAAAAGTGAGAAAACTAGATATTCGTGTCCAGTCAGTAATAAATATCTTTTTCCGGACCGTCAGAAATAGTATGTTGGTATTTATTTTTTTATTTTTAAAATATTTGAAACAAATTAAAACAATTTCTAGAGTTGACATAAAACTTTAGAAGAAACATTACTTGTTTCAACATATAATTAAAAGACGTTTGTTTAATGTCGTAAAAAAATATATTGCACTTTAACCTTGACTTCAGTTTTAGAAAAAGTGGAGGCATACAGTTTACAAGGTATTGCATTGTTTGCTTTTCATACATGTTATAAGCAACAACGATTTTTTTTTGTTGGAATTTCTAATTTTTATCAGGTGTGACATTGCTTTTAATTCTATGTAAAATAAACTTAAACGTACTCGGTTTAGGACAAACGTTACATAGACAGAATTATGTCCTGTTGAATAAAGATTTAACCAATAAGGCTTGTGTATTGAAATATACTTTAAATTCTTCAAGGATATCGTCTTTCCGTCCTTTTTGTTTGAATAATAAAAACGTAACACAAAGAGGACAAAGCCTTATTTGACAAGCAAAATACAGCTGTTGTAAACATTTTCATTATATTAATATTTTTTTGTTCATTTTGTAAATGTTTCAAAATATTTTAAAGTATTTAAAGAAAAAAAGGAACAGTTTCTTTTTCAGAAGTATCATTCAATTTGTACTTAAAACCTTATTTTTTTAATTTGAGGAGGTTTAAATATATGAAGAAATACAATTGTTACATCTACAAACAACACTGATAAAATAACATAATGTTCTGAACTTCTGATTGTTGTCAATAGTCATGATAAATAGCTACATAGCACACACTCGATAATTGTATCTTTATGTACGCATTAAATTACCTAAGTCATCCGTTGATTGATTACATTATCGAAACCAAATCTTCAAGAACTTAAAGCCAACTGATTTCAAATGTGCACGTGTTAAACATCCTTGGTTTTCACACTTTTTCATATGAACACGTTACAAGATTTTCTACATTGTTATACAAAGTATATCGTTTACATGGCATTATATTAAATAAAGACAACATAGCGGTCAAGGCTTGAATAGAAAATTATATAAAGATAATGTTATGAATAAAGAGAGAAGCATATTGAGATGTTTAAATCCTGAACAAGTATTATGTTACGTGCTGTAGACAACTTTTTAAATCATTTTTCATTTTTTTGTGTGTGTAACATTATACGATACAAGTGATAGTCTTTCAATTTGTATAACAATACCCTTTGGTGAATATATCCAAGATTATTTATCCTGCACCGCGGCAGATATGAGTTAAAGATACGATTGTGGTAATTAAATTAATTGTCATTGATAGCTATTGATATCTGTTAGGTCAACTGTCATGTTCTACTGACGAATATACTAGTACGACTATAGATATTTAAATCAATCAGTAAGATAAAAAAAGGAAATCAAAGTTACGAGACACAACATTAGAAAATAGCAGATAGCAAAATAGTTCGGTTCACCAAACAATCGAGGTTAGTATGTAGTAAGTATATCATACGTAACATACTACTTTAATACAAAATAAAAAAAAATGAATGTTTAAATAGACTCAACATAGGATTCAGTCTATGGAAGAAGCGAATCGATAAAAACTTTTCTTATATCAAAGAGGATATTGTCTTATATCAACGAATTGCATTGTGGGAAATTTCAGACGAATGCTAGCATTTGTACGAAGAAAGGCTGTATAATTTCCATGAACTATTTTATGTAATAACAAGCACGGTGTATTTAAACGAGAACATTGAATTGTTGAATAAATGAAACATAAATGCACGATTTATCATTTGTAGATGTACTCGTTCAATAAATACCATGTAGCAAATTCAGTGGAATGCAATTGAGATGAATTTAATTGTTTGCTAAGCCAAAATCACATATAAGTCAAAGATACTGCTATATTTTATTATATGACTGCCATCTTTGTCTTAAATCATATCGATGGTTTTTTGATATAAAAAATTCAGATTTCCAAAAACATCAATAGAACACATTTTATACCCGATTGAATTTAGTGGTCTCTTATGAATTGATGTTGCAATCTTCATTGAAGATTTATGAGAGAATGACATGCAATAGGATAAATCTGAGACCCAGTTTTGGAGGTCCAACTGTGTTTTACAAGAATCTTTAAAATATTTTGGGATGCTATGAATAACAAAGAATCTAACTTCATTTAAGTATGGACATCACAATATGGCAACTTATTACATAACAATTAATTATATTACAATTATGTCATAATGAAATTAACACAATTTGAAAGATTAATCCTTCTTCTTTCTTTTCGTACCTCATTTATAACATTTAAAGAAAGATGAGTGGAATTACATCAGTTTAAAGGTGTCTGATTGGGAATGAAAAATCTTTGTATTGTGCTACCTTAAGTGGAAACATTTATAAACTCAAATTTTTCAATCTCAAACTCAATGGGCCTTGTGACATTACTTAAAATGCGGGAGAAAAAAAGAAGATTCGTTTTGTTTAACTGTAGAAACACATGTCTCTGATTGTTCAACTAGTTAAAAATTTGCGATTGTATGAGGACTACAATTCCAAGTTTTTAAAATGAATATTTCTGACATATTTCACCCTGGACGATACAAACAGTACATTAGAATATTAACCATTAGAAGACCAAATCATATAGGAAATTGTAGAGATTTATTAAATACAGCATTAGAGCTACATCTAACATCTATAAACATTTACATGATCCCACTACGTTTTTCACACATTTAAAATAATGACTTGAAATTATTAAAATTTTTCAGAAGAATTAAAAGTCTGTGCTAAAAGATTGACAACGTCCCAAAGTAAAAATTACTCGATAACGTCATAATTTACTCTGTCAAGTTTTTGTTGATTTTTCCATGCAACAAGATAAACAATGTATACGGAAAACATGTTGCTCTGGTTAAGAGAATACGTGTTTAGTATGTCTATACATTTTAGAATACATTATATATTATTTCTTAAACAATTGGCAATTTAATAAACTGTAAATATATGTTAAATATATAAAGAGGGGGGGGCAAGGGGTTTAGCTGTTTTGCTGTTATGGGGCATTTTAATTCTTTGTTATCTGTTATTCTGAAAATATATTTGCTGTTATTTGTTATTGTCTTATTCTTTGTTAGCTGTTATTGGGCTTTTAGTTTTTTTGTTATCTGTTATTGTGATAATGTATTTGCTGTTAACTGTTATTGAAAATTGGAATGTTAGAATTTTTTTGACAGCCACGAACGAACATATTAAATTAAAACAATTCTTAATATGACAAAAAGGAAAACATATGGCCAGGAATATCTGACAAGGATCTCAATTAAGGACTAGGTCCTTACAACCACTTAACCTTTTATATTATATAGTACATAGACTCAGCTCTTTTCATACCAGAACCAAATACATTGTACAATGAAAGTTCCCACCGTGTACTAGGTTCCGAAGCTGCACATACCTCATTACAAATAAAGATTTATTTCGTTCAAGCCATTGTTCCACTACTGAACTATGTATTCTACTTATTAGTATGCTTGGTACAATCAAAAACCTGATAAAAAATTGTTCAAATAAGGCCTTTGAAAATAGTCGAATAAATTACTTTTGGAGTGTCAAAATTGTTTCGAGGTACTTGATAAATTGCATGCTTATAATTGGGGCTTTTGATTTTTCTACCCTATATACAACTTTGCCTCATAGTCTTAGTCAGAAAAAATCACACACCTCATTAAATGGGCATTTAAAAAATTCAGAATGCGAATATATATATTCAAACTCTTTTAGGTCATTTTTAGTAGCAAACAAACACAAGAACTATGTCAATTGGACCTACTTTGATACCATAACTGCCCTTGAATGATTACTAGATATCATTTTTGTCTCTTTGACATATTCCTCATTTTCATTCTCAATTTTATTACTCACTATTTAAATTACAACCTTGTGTGAGTTTCTATAACTGTACAAAAAAATGCTGAAAAAGTATACTATAACAAATAAACAGCTACGCCATGAACGCATTATACGCCCGTCGCCTTTGTGAAATATTCAATAACTTCTCAATGTCATATCAGATATTTATAAAAATCAGTCAATATATATCATGTATATAAACAATAGACCATAGTTTCATAAAACTGCTGAAAACATTTTTGAGTTATTGTCCGAAAACTGGAAAATATCATCTTTTTTAATGAATCTACCCCTTAACTGAATAACATAAAATCGAAAAAAAAAATAAAAATCGAAAGGTTGCTTACAACAATAGATATAAACAATAAAGCAAAGTTTCATGAGAACTGATAAAAACGTGTTTGTGTTAATGTCCTAAAACAAGAACCCCCCTTTTAATTAATAAAACCCCTTAACTCGGAAATGTAAAATCTAAAATTTATAAAAATTAAAAGGGAGCTCATGTCAATAGATATAAACAATTCACTAAAATTCCTTGCAAATTTGTGAAAGGATTTTTGAGATACCAGAAAACTGAAAAAAAACACATTTTTATTGAATAAAACCTCATTACTCAGATATTTAAAATCTAAAATTTATAAAAAAAACGATAGGGAGCTCACGTCAATAGATATAAACAATTTCCCAAAGTTTTATGTAAATTGGTTAAAGAGTGTTTGAGTTAATGTCCGACATGTTGACGACAGACGGCCAAGAATATACCAAATACATATCTAGATTCATAATTCTAAAAACCATGTTCATAAAAAAATGGAATTCATTACAAAGGATTATACCCGTCATGAGAAATACTGGATTTGTCAAGGACTCGACTTATTTTAATATTTCATTTACTGTTATCTGTTTTTGTCCATTTTAATTTCTTGTTATCTGTTATAAGCCAAATCAATTTGCTGTTTTGCTGTTATTGGGACCCCCTTGCCCCCCTCTATAAAGGATTCGTATTACCCTGAACTATGGCCGAAAGCAGTTTGTTTAGCAATTTAAGATGTTTTACAAGGTTATTGATATCTAAATGCTATTTTTTGTTGTAGATTATAATGATACGACTATAGAACTTTAAATTGATCAGTACGATATATGTCGAAGTGTTTATGTGGAAAATTGGATTGATATTTGAAAATTGTTAATTAAGTGATACCAAAACTAAAATAAAACAAAAACAAAAAACAATATTTTGCATTGTTGCAAAATTGATAGAATTTCATTGCATCAATGCATGTTTATAATGCTTTCACAATCCACATATTATTGCAAAACAGTCATAGACACTTCTAAAACGAAATTAACATTTACATATATAATTCGTATGCCGTAATACTGAATCATATGATTACACTCCCACCTTTGTAGAAAAATATATCACATCCAAAAACTATTTAATATGTATGCGTGTTTATGAACATTAAACAACAAATATGTGTACACTTTGAACCGGTATAAAATGTGGTATAATCCACAAGAAAATAACGTTATAAAGCTTAGGTTTTATTTCTTTATCGACCTTTTACATGCTTATTATTATTGAATTTCATTGCAAGGGACTATACTATTACTTTTTTTCTCATCGGGAGTTACCATGTATCTATGATGAGTTTCATTATTGAACATCAATAAACGTCAATGTATTTTTTTTAAAGAAAAAATGTAACAAGAAAGACATATCCCTGTTGAACAAAGCTTATAAACAATACGGTTTTGTATTTAATCAAATATTCTAAAAGTCAAACAGACATCTACTTCCTGCTTTTTATCGAATGAAACAATAGTTTATAAACACCTTACCAATCCCAATTTAGGATATAACTGTATTTTATTTTAAGTTTGGCCTTTGCAAAACGTAGATTTTACTGTCGCAAGTAGAGTTTACCTAGCGACTTCTAAGGCAAAACTGTTGCATTGTCTTAAGCAACTAAACAATGTGGCGTCATATGAATACTCACGGTGTCAAACATAACAACTATACGTATTTGTACCTTGAATACGCGTCAGAATGGTTTCAACGTTGATAAAAAGAAGATGTTGAGGCTCGAAATGTGACTGTTATGTTTATTTTGCTTTGTGAGAAATTACATACAAAAAAAAAAATCAGAATTCAAAATGTTGGCTTTCTTAGTTACGGACTGGTAGAACGCGGAATTTACCCCTTCAAAATATTTGTCAACGTCCAATGAAAGTTATCGTTACAAACGAATTGCATTAAAATGAATCAAAGCTGTGATAAACCAAGTTCGGTAAGGCTGTAAACAGCGAAGAGCACAGCTCCGATTTAACCAATCTGATTATAATTTCAACAATTCGTCTGGCCTCCGCTCCATTTATTAAACGTGACGTTCGGTCATTTCCTGGACTTGTAATACATTTTCCTAATACAAATTTTTCTCAACATAACAAAAACAGTGTGGATAAATAATACGAAGCTATTTTTGTTTTTTTTTCCCCCCGCTAATTGATTTGGAAGAGACAAGTCAAGGTTACAAAAAGAAACTGACTGAGTTCCTTTAACACATAAAGCAATACACGTACATTTGGAAGCTATAAAAAGTGGTATGATAACTGACCGAGTCCCTTCAACACACAAAGCAAGACGCGTACATTTGAAAGCTATAAACAGTGGTATGGTAACTGACCGAGTCCCTTGAACACAAAAAGCAATACGCGTACATTTGAAAGCTATAAACAGTGGTATGACATCATTCTTTAAGATAGCTGTATTTGTGGTTCAAGATACAAGAAACAAGAAACGACGTTTTCCTTAACACGTCATATAGTGTTCAAGTAACATTAAGTGAACTTATTTTATTTTATTTTAATATTTACGACTTATTATATATCTCTTAACTTAATGTTAAAACTAAAATATGGACAAGGAAATACAAGAAGGGCTAAGGATACCAGAGGAATAGGCATACTCATAAATCGAAAATAAACTGACAACGTCTCGGCTAAAAAAGGAAAAATATACATAAACACATATTAGAGATTTCCAATAAAATGAATTTACTCTACATAACCGACCTTACTCAACGTATTTCGTCCTACTGCATTGAAGCATGACGGAGGGGAGCATACACTGCATGCATTTTTTACTCTTTGAACACGCATTGTTTGCTGGAATATAGTTTAAGTAAAAATCAACCCTAACTACTTTTTTTATGCTTAAATATTTTGTGATTAAACTTTGAACGATTTTATTGACACAAATATTATGATGGAATAAGTAAGTTAGAAACTTGTAATCAAATACACCCATCATTTCTTGTCATTTCACTTGACCCATATTTTAATTCTTCTCCAATTATGAATTTTAAAAACTTCCAAGACAAAATTTAGCATGACAAAATTAAATATAATGAATTCCGAAGCGAGAAGGTTGCCTTTTAATTGTTTTTACAAGTTTTAACATTTAAAGAAGATGCAAAACACCCGAATGTAAAAGGTGTACTCAACTTTTTATAATTAACTTGAAGATAATTTGATGTGGACGTTAATTCATATCATTTATATACTTATCAAATAGTGCTTTTATTGTCTTTACCTATACAAATGTACTATGTTCATGTATACCTTAACGTGCATTCGAGATACATGATAGAGGGCGTACCCCCCCCCCCCCCCCCCTTTTCGATCGTTGAAAATCTCATGTTTCCACAATATCTATACAAATTTTCCACATTATTTTTCGCATCGCTCCGCTTGTCAGTATGAATTCAATTATCGACAACTACAACATCTTTCCAATATCTTGGATCCGGCCATAACCCCAAATTGTATTGCAAGAAAAAACTTAAACGATTGTCGTTCGACTTTGATAAATGCTTCTTAAAACAACAATGTCTGAACATTAGGCATCTCGCATGAAATTTAAGAGTTAAGACTACATACTGAATTGGATTTTTTCCGTGATTTATTAGCTCGCTGAACACAAAAATGTGACAGTCACGTGTAATCTAATGGACACATGGAAACTACATATGATCTGCTATACAGTTATGACCACTAATGGTCCTACAGACACTGTGCTTTTGACATGACGAAAGATCTTGCTTTTCTAGACTGTCAATGAATTTTGTATACTTAATCTGTGATATGTACAAAAACCAAGGTCTAGTATGATTGCCAATGAGTCAACTCTTCACAAGAGTCCAAATGACACAGAAATTTTAACAACTATAGGCCACTGTACGGCTTTCAACAATGAGCAAAGCCCATACAACAAAGTCAGCTATAAGAAGCCTCAAAATGACATATATAAAACACCTAAAACGAGAAAACTAACAGCCAAATTAATGTTAAAAAAAATTAACGAAAACACATCAAACGATAAGCACTGAATTAAAGGTTCCTGACTTTGGACAGACACATCCATACTAGGTCAATGGTGTAACAGTACGAAATAATTGATCTGTATTATAAACTTGATAATTATTCTTTATTTATAAGTTGTAGTTGTTTCTAAAATAGTGTTCAGCAGCTCTGGATACTATCAGATCGATACATAGTTTATTTGGAAATACTAGAAATTGCTGTTTTTATGCTTCGATTCAGTCTCACGAGTCAGCCCTTTCTTACTGTTTTAATTGTAACATGACCATTTGCTAAACATACTTGTATTATCTCTATTGGCTTTAACTTTGATATTTATAAATGCTATGTAGCATAGAGATGCATGTGTACAATAACTTCTCGACATTAATTGGCTGAAATATCAGATTAGAATTAAGCCTCAAGTTATAATACTTACGACGAAGAAGCCTCAAGCTATACATATAATACATGTACTTACGACGAAGATTAAGCCTCAAGCTATAGTACTTATGAGGATGATCATACTTATGTATGTATTTTATCCAGCGATAGATATTACATACTAGTATATATTAAGGATTATGAAATGATAATGATAAATGCATATCCCTTTTTATACATGCCCAATACTTAGAGCCGCATTTTTATATGCTTAGGTAACAATAGATCGTAACCACTATAAAGACACACTTGTCTTTCCACGAGTAAACCAGCCAGCCTGTTACCAGTCAATCCCATGTACAAGTATATAATTATAAATATAAAATGTTTTGTTCAGTCGTGTAACACCTTCACTGGTGAGCCTGTCCATTGAACTGTGGTATAGGTGTCACTTTTTTATTTATATACCCCCAAAGCGAAACAAAAATGGAAATTAAAAATTTCCGCAAAATCAATCAATATACGTAATAACTTTAAAATCTACTTCTATTTGGACAAGTAAGAGTACAAGAAAAGTCCCGTCAAGACTGAAAAATGTAGCAACTATGTAAATTGGCATTTTCATTCATTTTTAATCAGAGATACTTGGGGACAGGATTTTTTTAGCAAATTACTATGTACTATAAATTGATAGTTTACTATCCACAGTGGTCAATGTTTGTATGCGGATTATTAGTCATCAGTTGCGAATCAAGTACACCTTCCAGATTACAATCTATATAACGAATTGATGTACATATGTATTTACATACATTATGTTTTAATGTTCGTTGACTTTCATTTGAAAGAAAAGTGTCAACTATTAAAATTTAAAAAAGTACAAGACCTGTATTATTTTTTTTAATATACATTTCCCGTTGACGTATGTTTTCCCTATCGAAAAAAAAAATCGGAGATGGTAAATTATGGAGATTAACTGCAGAAGAAGCGAGCGTTTAAAATGATGCTTACTAAAGTATAATGCCATCCCAATTATCAACTTTAACAGAGACGCATTCTGATTAACACTTTGAGTTCATTTTTTTCTGAAATCGCTAAAATAAATCGATCTTATAATAAATACCCACGGAAGTTAAATATTATAAAACATTAAAAAACGAAAAGAAGAAGAGACATTAATCTGATAACGACAAACAAAAGCAATACAAATATCAAATAATGAAAGGTTCATTAAATTTTGCAAAAGTATAACGCAAAAACAAAGTCATGGTCAAAACCATGAAAGACAACTCAAATGAATCGTATGATAGGCAAAGATGCGTATATATACGTGGTCTTATGACAGTGAAGCTTAGGCGGGAAACTCAATAATCACGTGATACATAAAAATCATGATTTCTTTCCTTTTTTATCATTTTAGGAATATTTGATATTGATAAAATTTATTACGAATGGGTATCATAGTTTAGGAATACTTAATTAAAACCTGAGTAACGCATTTAACAAAATTATTGGTTAGCAATAACCAGTCCCGTTACGTGCGTACGTCGAGTAAGGTACGTATGTCAGTTTATTGGAAATCTCTATCAGTACACAAGACACAACATAGGTAATTAATGCGAGAATCCTTTATACAAACAGACAAAACAGTAACATGGTGTGCACCCTCGATCGTTTAGTAACAAAAACATTTAATAACACTGTTATTTTCGTGTCTCTAAACTTGTTATTGACAATTGCTGGTGTTATTGAAAGGTACCATTAGGTATTAGTTAAATGAGAGTCAATATCTTCCTAGGTTTATAGCTTTAATAATAAGGATGACTGATACCTGAAATGAATGTATACAGTATATTAGTAATTGATTAGTTATCTCCTCCCCCGGGGACAAGTTTTTTTTGTATACGAAAAAAAAAACTTAATTAATTAAAGTCAAGTCTATTAGAAAATAGATCTTTAGGAATGTTCTGTTAAAGTCATCTGGAAGCGAACAAGATTAAATGTATGGTGTCCTTTCACAATTTTAAACATATGGTGTCCTTTCACAATTTTAAATGTATGGTATCCTTTCACAATTTTAAATGTATGGTGTCCTTTCACAATTTTAAACGTATGCTGTCCTCTCACAATTTGAAACATATGGTGTCCTTTCACAATTTTAAATGTATGGTATCCTTTCACAATTTTAAACGCAAAGTCTCTAGATTCACTTATCAGTGTCTTTGCATATATATTTCATTAATCAGTTCCTGATTCATCAATGTTATGTTCTGTTGTGTTGCGGCGGCTCGGTCTTCGTGTTGTCAATAGTTCCATTTCTCCAGCTTTATTATGTGGCTGAAGACGGGATAGAGCACGTGGTATTTTAGACATTGAAGGTACATCTGGTTCAAGGGTCTGGTGGAATGACTGGTCCAAATCTATTTGTGAAGGCTGTTGAATTGCCTGAGTCGGCGTCGCCTGTTTTTGAGTGGGGACTATAATTGGTGTCTCATTCAATGCAGCTGGTTGACTTAAGATTCTTGTTGGTGATAAAGACACTGGAATCTTGGGCACTTGTGGCTGTGTCATCTTGAGTGTAGATGGAGAGCTCAATATCACTTCTTGATGTTGAACTGCAGTAGGTGCCATCAAAGTACCTTGTGTTTGGTTGGTTTGAAAAGGAGTGAACTTTCGAAGGTGTTGGCGGTTGTGGATAGTTACTCGGCCTGTGCCATCTACACATATAACATACTGGTGGTATTGGCGTACTTCAACAACTGTTCCTGTACGTTCCCATCTCCTGGGATGGTTGCCTACCAAGTTTTGTATGTAAACATGATCTCCGACCTGCAGTGTTGGCAGGTGATGAGTGTGTTCATTCCACCGTTCATGTTCCCTTGAATGACGTTTGGCTAGAGCCATCTCTCGATGAGACATTAACTTAGTCCATGTTTCATGTGGAGAATATCTACCCATCAGTATGGGAATGACATCACGAATGGGTCGTCCAAACAGAATCAATGCTGGTGATGCTTTGGTCTCTGGGCCAATAGAATTTCTGTACATTAGTAAGGCTCTCTGGAATTTGTCAACATCCAGAGATCCAACAGCTGTAATGATGTCCACCAGCATGCGTTTTACTGTTTTTAACCGCTATCTCAGCCCTGCAGTTAGCGTGTGGGTTTGCAACTGATGAAAGTCTATGACGAACTCCCCAGGCCTTTAAAAACTCTTGAGTCTTCCCTGCTGTGAACTGTGGACCTCCATCAGACGTCAACTCTTCTGGGATTCCAAATGTCACGAACGTCTCACGAAGTCTCTTGACAAGTCCTTCGGCACCTGATTCAGACTTGTATACCATTGGCCAGTTTGAATACCTGTCAACGATAACTACATAGTCATTACTATGTGAAGTAGTCACTGCAAAAATCTGGAATGGATAATCTGGAGGTGTTATGTCAGACGGTGGCTGCATAGGGTTTGATTTAGCCATCTGATGGCAGTGAACACACTGGTCTCTCACCCGGGCAATATCGACTGTGATCTCAGGCCAATATACAGAGTCCAGGGCCCTCGCACGCATAGCGCTGACTCCTTGGTGGGCTGCGTGTAAAGCATTGAGTACTGGTTTGCGAAGAGCTGGAGGTATAACAATTCGTTGGCCCATAATAACTACACCATCCACGGTGCATAAACTGGATGCAAAGCGATGGTAAGGACGCAAGTCTGTTGGTAGCTCCTTGTAGTCTTCTGGGAACCCTGCTTCCAGCTGCCTGATTAGATTTACAAATGTAGGGTCTGATGCAGTGGCATCACGAACCATGTTCCAAGTAACAACTGTGATAAAAGCATTCAAGGCACAAGTGGCAGCAGCAACTGTGGAGGCGTCATTAGCTGTATCATTATCCTCTGTATGTAGACATAGACTGGTAAGTGCATCATGATAATGAGCAGTCATGTTAACTAGGGAATCAAGTTCAGGTGTTTCACCAGGTAAGTTCAGACGATCCGGTGGTCCAACAGGATACCGTGACGCTGCATCTGGCCCAAGGTTCTTTCTGCCTGGTACATGAAGAATTGTGAATCTGTACCCTAAAGTTTTCTCTTTGAGGTTGAGAAGTCGTCTGTTGTCGATGTCTGTGAGTGATCGATCGTTCAGAATCTGTAGTAGTGGCTTGTGGCCAGTTGCAACAAGAAGGTCTATGCAACCAAGAACATAGTAGCGTGTTTGGTGAAGTGCATACACAACAGCCAAGGCCTCACCTTCAATAGGAGCATATCTACTTTCTGCTGGATGTGTGAATCTGCTGCCAACTAGACATAGTTTCCAACCGTCATTACAGCAGGTAGGGGTTTTACTTGAGCACTGACAGTACTTCTGCATCAAAAAGAATCCAATTCCGTCAACAGACCAGTCGGTAGCTAGGCATGTCATACGAGCAGGGTCAAAAAGACGAACACCTTCCTTCATCTCCTGGATAATGATCTCTTTTGACTTGTGAAATACTTCATCTAATTCATTTGTCCAGCAGAATGTGGTGGATGGTTTCAATAGAGCACGAAAAGGTTTCATTTGTCTTGCCATGGCAAATGCATATGCTCCTTGGTTTATTAGCCCAAACCAAGCTCTTGCACCAGTAATGTCAGTTGGTGTTGGGAAGTTGCTAATTGCATCTAGGAACTTAGTACTTGGTCGTATGTTTGTTGGGGTGATTGTAAGTCCTGCAAAATTGACAGTGTCTTGAGCAAATTGAAACTTCTTTGGGTTTAATGTAATGCCGTTACGAGCACACAGGTCGAGCCATTCACATGCCTGAAAAAATGTTTCTTCAATGGAGTTTGCCCACATACATGTGTCATCCACACATTTAACCTTGTCGTTGAAGTTTGATATTATAGCATCAAATCGTTGATTGTAAGCGTCACCGCTGGCCATAAATCCCTGTGGAGCAACCTTGTACCTGTAGCGCCCCCATCGTGTGATGAATGTTGTGAAATGGCGATCTTCTTCACGAATAGGCACTGAGTGGTACCCATTCCAAGCGTCTGTCACTGTTTTGTCATACCTTGAGGGACACGGTCAGCTAGATGAAAAGGACTTGGGACATGATGTGTTTGCCGAACAGAATGTCGATTTTGTGGTTGTAGGTCTACTGTCCGGCTTAGAGTGCCATCAGCCTTGCTGGTTACAACCATTCTTGAGCACCAAGTTGTAGGTGTGTTTTGACTCACTTGTTCCAGTACACCAATGCGAACATCCCTCTCAAGATCAGCATAAACTTTATCCTGCCAATGGATAGGAACAAGTGCTGGTTTGTGGACGGCTACCGGTGTGGCATTAGGATCAACATGGAGTTGAAGAGGCTCACAATTCATAAGTGATAGAGGTTGATGTTCACATACATTAAATGTTGTAACACCATAGTAATCAAGAAGCCACTCTTTTAGTGACTCTACATGTTCCTCTGTGACCTTCAGACTGGGTGGTAAAGATGTGGGAACAGGTGGTGGTGAAGGTCGACGTCTAGGACAAGAGCAGGTTACATCTTCAGAGTTTTTCATAGATGCAGCAATGTTTGGAGATGTGACTGTTGATACATTAGGAAAGTTAGTGTGAATAATTCCCAGAGATATCAGAGACATAACACAATAAACGTGTTGACATGGCACTGCTAGTAGTGTCTTTTGTCGTAACACTTACTGCGACTGCTCCAATTACACCGAGGTCTTATAGCTCCATGCATCACAAGTTTTACTGGAAGGAGATCCTTTTCTGTTATTCCAAGACTGTTTGCAGATTGTAAAGGTATGATTGAACTCTGGCATCCTGTATCAGCCACCATGGACTTTTTTGATTGAGTAAAGTCTGCCAATTGATATTTTATCGTATGTTTTTGTTTGTTGTGGTGTTATGCTATTGTTTCAGAAAAAGGGAGAAGGTTTGGATCCATTAAAACGTTTAATCCCGCTGCAAATGTTTGCACCTGTCCTAAGTCAGGAATCTGATGTACAGTAGTTGTCGTTTGTTTATGTAATATATACGTGTTTCTCGTTTCTCGTTTTGTTTATATAGATTAGATCGTTGGTTTTCCCATTTGAATGGTTTTACACTAGTAATTTTGGGGCCCTTGATAGCTTGTTGTTCGGTGTGAGCCAAGACTCCGTGTTGAAGGCCGTACTTTAACCTATAATGGTTTACTTTTTAAATTGTTATTTGTATGGAGAGTTGTCTCATTGGCACTCACACCACATCTTCCTATATCTACATAGTGATTGTCTTAAGCTGAGAGGTGTCTTGAATGGGATGTCCAAACGATGAATGGTCCTCAGGTAGGGGTGTCATGTTCACCAGGAGCATTGGGGTGGTTTTGAGGGTCTAGCCACCCAGTGTCCATCAAATATGTGATGTTCAAGACGTGATACTTGGTTTGTCTGTTCAGATGTAGTGCACAGCTGCTCATAGATATAACCAACTTGTTATTGTTTTTGATCTTTGGTTGATTTCCCTTGATTGGGCGGGTTCCTGTGGCCCTTACCTTGAGTGCAGATTCTAGAAGATGCATCACGGTGGCCCCATACGCCACAGGTAGTGCACTTGCTGCATGATTTGGTAATGACCTTTGACTGTACATTTAGAACATGTGAATGTCCAAGCTTCACAGTATCTAGACCTGGCCTTGCGATCATTCCTCTGTCCATGAGCAGGACCACCACAAGCCCAACATTTGGCTCCAGCTGCTTGCGGTCGCTTCTGAGTATTACATGTGGCACTCATGGCACTAGCTGAATCTCCTACTGCACTCCTTGTGACCTTACCCTGCTCTTTCTGAGCAATAAATGATACAGTCTCTTCTTATGTTCTATCTGTCTTGGAGTCACCTAGCAGGTCAGACATAATTTCTGGGTCTGCAATACCTCTTACTAAATTGTCCTTGATTATCTCATCACTATAGTCAAATATATGGTTGCAACCTAATTCTTTACACGTTGCTTTATACTGGCACAGTGATGCTTGGCCTCTGAGACTGGCCAAAAAAGTTCTGATGTTTGAACCAGGTGATTGAGTCATCCTGTTCAATTTAATGCGTTGGACTAGTGTGCTTTCTTCTTTGACAGCGAGCCTTTTGATTGCCTTTAAAAGATCTGTCTCTAGCATACTAGCAACATCACCTTGAAGGTCACGCATAATATCTGTACGCAGATAAGTGTCACAGCAGTAGAAAAGGGCTGTAGGCAAGACATTGTCTGTGATCGCCATCCCTGTTTTATACATCTTCCACTGTCTGGTGAATGCAGACTATTGATCTGGATCACATCCTGTGGCTATAGAAGGTGGGTCTAATTTTAACTTGTGCGTTGACGGTTGAGCCAGAGGTGGGTGGACGGTTCTGTCATGAATCTGTAGAGCAGTGGTTAGAGCAGCAGCAAATGCTTCATCCAGGTCCTGAGATTTCCAATTACAGCCGTCTATAGGGCACTGTAGAACTGGCATTGTAAATTCACTGTGGTTAAGCTGTTAGTTGAGTATCAGTCATAAATGAGAGTCAACATCTTCCTAGGTTTACAGCTTTAATAATAAGGATGACTGATACCTGAAATGAATGTATACAGTATATTAGTAAATGATTTGTTATTAGTGACATCATCTTCATCACATAGTTTATCTTTAACAATGTGTATACGGAAATATGATTGATCAGTTATTTTCTACTCCAAATTATATTAACATTAATAAGATTATAATTAAAAAACTATTTACGTAATACCTAAGAAAAAAGAGACACATTTTACGATAATATTACTATTAGCTGGTCATATGTTTCGTACTTTTTTTTTAAATTGATAACTTATAAGTGCGTGGTAGTCTTTTATCTTTTTAAAACAATTGCCATTTTCTTTACTAATGTGAACACCATGTTTATATAAAGAAGATACACATGACCCTTGACTGTGGTCGATAGAAGTTAAGGATATGATTGTAAAACATAAATATTTGTGTTTTACAAAGTAATTCATATCGTTTAGATCAAAGGTCATCTTTAGCTGACGAATTTAACTGTACAATTATAGACATTTAAATTGAACAGTATGATATATGTTACAGTGCTAAAAGTGGGATCAAACAATTACATTTTATTTACGAGATACATAAACAAAATGAACAGACAATGCTGCAATATTTTTCGATTTGCGATTCAATCAATGTAAGGATATAGTGGTATCAAAGACGCAACAACACTGATAAGATAAAAATTTAAAAAAAAATCGATTTCAGTGAAATAACCTGCCGACCGACATTCTAGAACATTATATCATATCACACACTGAATGTCATATTTTTGTAATTTATAAAACGATAATACCAAAAGTATTTACTCCTTTCACATGATATCATATGACGTATCACAGACAAGACATGAAGTTTAGAGATTAGTTTTGTATTTCTTTGTATTTTGTTCTTTATACAAAATTAACGTGTATTCTTTACATCTGACAAAATATCGTCGTTTTTATCAAGATGACCTTGTTTTTAATTCATTGTTAAATAGACTATACGTACTCGTTTAAAGACAAACGTGGCAAAGACAGAAATATGTCCTGTTGAAAAAAGTTTTTAATCATAATGGCTAGTGTTTTTAAAGATACTTCAAAATTCTTCAAAAATATTTTTTTCAGTCTTTTTTGTTTGAATAATATAAAACGTAAAACAAAAAAAACAAAGCCTTATCTGACAAGCAAACGAAGCTGTAAACATTTTCTTAATCTTTATTTTTTCGTTTTGTGAATGTCTCAAATTTTTTTTTAGAATTTACAGAAAACTAAAAGAACAGTTTCTTGTTAAGAAATATCATTTAGTTTGTACTTAAAATCTTATTCTTTTTGTTACCCTCAATATATGAAGAAATATAATTGCTTATGGTGAATGACTACTTAGCACACACTCGTTCATTTACTTGTTGTTGGTATTAAAGTTCCTAAGTTATCCATTTATGAAGGATGTTATAAAAAAAGCTTCAAGTAACAGAAGCCAAATAACTTTAGCATACGCCGTTTCAAATGTGCACGTAGTAAAGCTGTAAGTACCAAATAGAAAATTAACTTTACCATACGCCCGTTTCAAAAGTGCACGTAGTAAAGCTTTAAGTACCAACAAGCCAATTATCTTTATCATACGCCGTTTCAAATGTGCACGTATTAAACATCCTTGGTTTTCATACTTTCTAATATGATTGCTTGATAAGCTTTACTTGTTGATTGACATCATGCACTACATTGTTGTTCAAAGTATAGTGTTGACAAGGCATTTTATTTAACAAAAGACAACATAGCTGCCAAGGCTTGCACGAACGTTGTTAGAATTTCACATAGAAAGCAATGGGACTATGAAATCCTTTTGTTTATTCATTGTTTTTTATTCAAAACGCAAAATAATATAAACATGATAAGTATGGTTAAAACTAGTCACATTATATCTTGAATACAGAGATAAAAAAGTTTGAGATACTTTTACCCTGAACTATTTATATGGCACGGGCTGTAGACATTTTCTAATTCATTTAATTTATTTTTCTGTGTGTAACGTAACACGATACACGTGGTACTCTATTAATTTGATTAAATATATTCGATTGTAGTAATGAAGTTAATTGTCTGTCAAAGCTATTGATATCGTTAAGGTCGAATGTCATATTTTACTGGGGAATATAATAGTATGACTATAGACATTTAAATTGATCCTTACGATACAAGTCGTGCTAGTGTATTGAATTATAGTTGTTAAAAGAATATCTCCTTCCCGCCTTTTGTTCGAATAAAACAAAAATATAACACAAACAATTAAAAGCCGTCTTTGACAAGCAGAAGATTTAATCATAGCTGTCGTAAAACATACTTCTCAATCTTACTTAATTTTTAACATTTTGTGATTGTATAAAAACAATTTCGAGTACTTGCATAAAACTGAAAAATAAAAAATAAAACGTTTCTTGTTTTTAAAACATAACCAAAAGGACTATTGTACTTAAACCTTGACTTCAATATTTGAAATGCAAGATGTTTTAACTTCTGAACGAATATTGCTGACTCTACAAACAACGTAATATGTTGTTTAAAATTTCTATTTGTTGTTAAGAATAAGGATAAAAAGTAACATAAACACACATTCGTTCATTTAACTGGTAAGTTATCCGATAAGATAAGTTACGATAAGGAGAGTCAAGTATGTGGAACCAAATGTAATTTATTTCTTTCAGATAACGTCTCAAGTGTTCACGTATTTACACATCCTTGGTTTCAATATTTTTGGATTTTAGTGCTATCAAATTATCAGCCTGGTACATTTGAAATCTATTTACACCACTAGCTCGATACAACTGCTGGTGGACGTTTCGTCCCCGAAGGTATCACCAGCCTAGTAGTAAGCACTTTGGTGTTGACATGAATATCAATTATATTGTCATATAAATGTCTTGTTTACAAAAGTATAGATTATTCGAAATAATAAGGATTTTATTATCCCAGGCAAAGATTACCTTAGCCATATTTGGCACAACTTTTTGGAATTCGTGGTCATCAATGCTCTTCAACTATATACCTGTTTTGCTTTCTTTTTAATTTGATATGAGCATCACAGGTGAGTATAATGTAGACGAAACGCGCGTCTGGCGTATCAAATTATAAGCCTAATACCTTTGATAACTATTGACATGTTGGTTAAAATGCTTTGGTTGCACTAATTTAATAACGTGTCATATCTATTGTGTTATACCACTATCTTCCCCTAACTTAATTTCTCCCCTTGAGACAGTTTAATTTTAAAATATGAAACGAGAGGCTTGCCGAGTTTTTAAAATATTTAAAATTCATCTCTCTGGAGAGAGATATCGTAAAACACAAGATAAAGTGATGAAATCTGTTTCTCTATTGATTTTTAGACAATGCTTAAACAATGTTTATTTTTCCTTTTCAACGATCTGGAGAAAATTGTGTTCAGTATATTTGACGTAATCAGGCATGTTCACCTTTTTAGCTCACCTGGCCCGAAGGGCCAAGTGAGCTATTCCCATCACTTTGCGTCCGGCGTCCGTCGTCGTCGTCCGTCGTCGTCCGTCGTCCGTCGTCGTCCGTCGTCCGTCGTCGTTAACTTTTACAAAAATCTTCTCCTCTGAAACTACTGGGCCAAATTAATCCAAACTTGGCCACAATCATCTTTGGGGTATCTAGTTTAAAAAATGTGTGGCATGACCTGGTCAACCAACCAAGATGGCTGCCACCGCTAAAAATAGAACATAGGGGTAAAATGCAGTTTTTGGCTTATAACTCAAAAACCAAAGCATTTTGAGGAAATCTGACATGGAATAAAAATGTTTATCAGGTCAAGATCTATCTGCCCTGAAATTTTCAGATGAATCGGTCAATCGGTTGTTGGGTTGCTGCCCCTGAGTTGGTAATTTTGAGGAAATTTTGCTGTTTTTGGTTATTATCTTGAATATTATTATAGATAGAGATAAATTGTAAACAGCAATAATGTTCAGCAAAGTAAGATCTACAAATAAGTCAACATGACCAAAATGGTCAGTTGACCCCTTAAGGAGTTATTGCCCTTTATAGTCAACTTTTAACAATTTTCATTAATTTGGTAAATTTATGTAAATTTTTACCAAATATAGTTCTCTGTTACTAATGGGCAAAGTTCATTATAGATATAATTGTAAGAAGCAAAATCGTTCAGTAAAGAAAGAACTTCAAACACATCACCATCACCAAAATACAATTTTGTCATGAATCCATTTGTGTCCTTTGTTTAATATGCACATAGACCAAGGTGAGCGACACAGGCTCTTTAGAGCCTCTAGTTTCATGACGTCATAATAGGAATGTGTTTCTCGCTCGGATCGAGAAATGTGAAAACAGCAAGAAAATTAAAGATATAACGAAACACTATAACGTTTAGGTTTAAAATCAGGGAATGTTGACAAAATATTGACTTGATTATTCTTCAAAGGGGTCCTGCTGTATTTGAGTATTCCTGATAAAATTAAACCCTGAAATGAGATTCAAATGCACTAAATTTATAATGTATTATGTGTAACAGCAAGTCCTTTGTCATAAGAAAATGCTTGTATCAAGTCAGGAATATGACTGTTGTTATTCATTTGTGAGCTGTGTTTTAGGATTTGGTTTGCCATTGATTAGGGACTTAACGTTTTGAATTTTCCTCGGAGTTTAGTATTTTTGTGATTTTGCTTTTTATCAACCCTATACATGGGCTATATATTAATACATAGTTATTATACTGTTGTCCAGTTTATTGTTCAATTTTGTTGTTTTTTGTTTTTGTGTTGAATACGTTGCATCTTTTGATTGTATTTCAGATAGGGGCTGTCGCGTTGATATCTATTCGTATAGATAATTTATTTTTTTAATTTGACGGTAAATAGCAAAATAATGTTAAAAAAAAAAAAACCAAACCAAAACGTTAGAAAACAATTGCATTCGAAATACTACCATGCTTTATTAAAGTAACTGTTTCCATATATTTTTAACTGAGAGTTTTGCGATTTGTTATCACCATATATCATGTATATGGGAATTGTGGTATTCGCTCTTGCATCAATCGGTTGTAATAACGATAAGCTCACCATTGTGAAAAATAAGAAAATCTAATATTTGTGATGTTCTTTAAGATGAATGTTGAATTGAGAAAGATATCCAACGACGGATAGGAGAAACGGATGAATTCAATTGAACAACGATTTTATAATAGTTCAATTTTATATTGAAAAGTTCATCGAAGTTAGGTTTTAAAAATATCAAGTGTAATGCAGTAGTGCAATTATAGAATGTAGTCTTATAAAATTCCAAACCATTAAAAGACCTGCACGTAAGTTATTACATGTACAAAGTGTTCTGAATATAACAAATGCATTTATTTTTAAGCACATTCTATATACTAGTTTTATTTCTCCATGTTTAATGCCTCAAATTGCAAGAAGGGGGAAAAGGGGGGGGGGGGGGTAAATTACACTGTAAAACAAAATTGGGTTCCGAATTTTAAAGGAAAGAAGTGATTTGGTCCAGCTGAAAAAGGTGAAAAATTAGCACTTCGGAAGCTGTCAAAAGATTACAAGACGCCCTAAACAAAAAATTGTCCATATCTTGAGTTACAGGTGATGAAGTTTTCTATAATTTTGATATAATTTGTCTCAAAAGTGGTACAACACACTGTAAAAAGTTCTTTGAGAAAGCGCAGGTGGGATTTGTTTTATTTTCATTTATGTTCTAAAAGAAATGCTCTACGAAATAATTGTGCTCTCGGACCAACTGGCCAAGGGACACATTAAACCAATATTTACCTAACTGCAAAGCATAATATTTGAAAGCCAGTGATGTCTAATAACCTAAACAGTTGAAGATCTATATCACCCACCAAAACGGACCTCAAAATATGTCAAATCCATCTTAGGTCAACTTTGCAGGAGGGAGTTGAATCCTTAGATTCTCATTACTTTGAAATTTATCAACACATAATTTAATAACAGTTAATAATATCTTGTTGTTAATTAAATACTATAGATACAAATGTAGATGTAAGAGCATATTGCCCACAGATATGGTGGAATAGAATATTTAAAATATTGGATTCTTATAGAAAAATACTCTGTATGTTTCTTAACCTCAAAAGTAAAAATGAATCAGCCGTGGCAATTGTTAGAAGCAGCATTTAGTTAACAAAATAAATTGTAATATATTTATAACTTATTATACCTTTATGATTTGATCGATCTTACAAGTGTCACCAATTTTTTTTATAATTTTTATCTAATACCGTATAATGTAATTTCACATGTTTCATCTTGAAAAATACAAAATTACAAAAAAGGACTACACTACATCTCAGATGGATTCATCGTTCCAGCTTTCTATTTACTCAAATTCCAAGTCAAGCTTTAATATTGAATACAGCAGTCTACGCACATTTTTTCATGGTTTTTCTTTATCCATGAATCAGTCAGTATATGGTATATTTATTATTTAAATAATAGTATATTATATTTGTATGACGGCAGAATTGAAAAACTCATTTCCAATTTTGTAGGAAGGACCAAAACAATTAATATGAAATTAAGAATTTATCAAGATCTTCAGAAACTCATTTTTATTGGTTGATGTAAAAAGAGAGCACTGCCAGATCCTTGCATGATCAAGTCTGGTATTTTACCCAAAACCAGAAAGCTCACGTCTGAAAATATTGTACAGCTTTCTGCATGATCTGACAAAAAATAAATGTTCAATTGGGAGCAAAGTACCAATATAATGGCACTAGATTCAACATTTACGGTACTTAAATTATTTTGATATTTACCCTTTATTTTAAGCTGGAGCACTTGACGGACTATTTCTAATGTTTTTCCTAGTGAGTTATTGCCGCTGTTGTTACTTTCATTTTCTCCCTAAGAGTAGCCTAGTCCCATCTATTATTATTGTCTGCGATAATTTTAGCATCTATTTTTGGTTTGTTACCTGAAGGTGTTCTGGCTGGATATGTTGCTGACATGGGTCGTCTCTTGCTATATGTATATTCTGATGCTGAAGAGACACACTGAGCATAAGGTGATCTTGGAACACTGAAACAAATTTCAAGCTTCTTTATAATGAAACATGTGCGAGTCTTTCAAGAGTCAATTCTAGTTAACATACTTCTCAAGAGTATCATGGAAATAGACCTCATCATTAAAAACTAATTGTGACCAATGAACCATGAAAATAAGGTCAAGATAATTTAAGGTAGAATGCGAGTCTTTTGCCATCTTGGATTGAAAAAAACATAGATCCTAAGGTCCAAATTTTCAATCAAGCTAGCAAAATAAATAATGTCAAGCATATACTTTTCCTGAGAGATGATACATAAGGCAAACAACACTATCTGTGTGCCCCCCCATTATTTACTCTTTCTTCTTCCTCATTTCTCCTTTCGTTTTTCTTTGTTTTTACAACCCTTCATGACTTACTATTTCTTCTTCCTCATTCTTTTTTAGTTTTTCTTTGTTTTTACAACCCCCCATGATTTACTCTTTCTTTTTCCTCATTTCTCCTTTCGTTTTTCTTTGTTTTTTAAAACCTCCCATGATCTATTCTTTCTTATTCCTTAATTCTCCTTTAGTTTTTCTTTGTTTTTACAACCCCTAATGACTTGCTCTTTATTCTTTCTCTTTTCTCCTTTCGTTTTTCTTTGCTTCTAAAAAAAACCCTTATGGCTTATGTCTCTTCTTTGGTTTTTCTTTGCTTTTACAACCCATCATGACTTACTCTTTCTTCTTCCTCATTTCTCCTTTACTTTTCCTTAGTTCCTGTAGATACTGAGCAATCCATAGACCTTCATAACTGACCATGTCTATTGGTTCTACTAAACTGGACTGATTGTTTCTTTGGTAAATGGATCTTAGGTGGTTCTTCTTTCTTCTTCGACATTCTGTAACAGAAAAAAACCAAGTCTTTTAAGGGGGTAGACCTTGGTTCAGGGAGATAACTCTTTAAATCAGTTAAGCGTTTGTAAAAGTCAAGTTCATCAATGTATTTTAAGCATTTACCGGAAACAGATTGAAAATAATCTATGGAACCGAGAAGCTTAGAATGTATTTTTGAGAATGGTTGACACAAACGTACTGATGATTTTAAGAGTTATTTCCCTTAACCTAGGTCTACCTCCTTAATAGAAAAATGTCATTTTATTTGCTAGATATATGTACTTTAAATACATTATTATTTAGGAACAGATGAACCACGAATTGAAATGTTCAACGTACTCCAAATTTTCTTTATATTTTATATATACAGAGGTTGGCAAAACCATGAAATCAAAAATCCATGAAAATGCATGTTTTTCTCAGTCCACGAATATTGATACCCCACGAAAATAAATAAATCTACAGTATACATGTACATAAATTAAAAGAATTTCAAGATTCAATGTTTTGCAAAATTTTATGCATTATTCAAGTATGAACTGCAACAGGTTATCGCGTGTACTAATATAAAATGTTTTACAGAATTCAAGTTAACCCTTACCTTCTGATTCTATAACAATCTGTCCTGTGACATAAGAAAAGATTGACAGTTTATTCAAATTTTCTGATCTTTTTTTAATTTGATCCTTTTAATTCAAATATGTTTTGTTAAAGGGCTACATGATGAACATTACAAAATAATTTAAATAATTCAAAACAAACCGGACACATATATAATATAGTTAATTGCTATTGATTAGTATTGCAATGTGCATTGTGTTTAAATATAATATCAGTATTTAGTTCTATTATAATCTTAAATCAATCCTATTTCTATCTTATTTTTTAGATATAGTTTTTCAAATGTCACGTCATTTCCGTGCTGTGTCAGAAATTCAAATGTCTGCGTGACGTAATTGTTGTGCCTTTTTACTACTTTGTATAAGACGTCATTTTATGACTTTTTGCGTTCAGACCTGGACCAAGTCGAATGTGTCTATTTTCTGTGTTGGTCTTTAAAGTATAATTTATTCGGGTTTTGTTTTCTGTAATTAGTTAAGACGTCAGTTTTATCATGTAAATCTTTTATATTCATTTGATAACATTTACTGTTTGCAATAGCATTAATTGTTCTAAATTATAAGGCAGTTATTGTCACAGGCAGAAAACCCTAGCCGTATTTGGCACAACCTTTTTCAACTTTTGATCCTCAGAGCTGTACAACTTTGTACCATTTTTTTTTACTTTCGAACTTTTATATCTGGGCGTCACTGGTGGGTCTTGTGTGGACAAGGCGCGGTTTTGACGTATTGAATTTTAAACCTGATGCCTTTTGTTATCTATAATTCATGTTTTTCTTTGCCTAATACGTTCTCCTATTTATCTGTATTGAAGTCCTGTATTATTATGTTGTCATTTTAATGTTATATTTAACGATGCCATGACAGTGCGAGGTTTGGCATGCCACACAACCAGGTTCAATCCACCATTTTTTCCTTTAAAAATGTCCTGTACCAAGTCAGGAAAATGGCCGTTGTTATATCATAGTTCGTTTCTGTGTGTGTAACATTTTTACATTGTGTTTCCGTTGTGTAGTTTGTTTTCTCCTATATTTGAGTGTGAATTCACATTACTATAAGACGTGTCACGGTACTTTTTTTTATCCCAAATTCATGTATTTGGTTTTGATGTTATATTGGTTATTCTCATCGGATTTTGTCTTAGTCCGTTGCTATGTGTGATACATTTGAATGTTGTGTCGTTGTTCTCCTCTTATATTTAATGAGTTTAATTCCCTCAGTTTTAGTTTGTTTCCCCGATTTTGTTTTTTGTCCATAGATTTACGATTTTTGAACAGCGGTATACTACTGTTGCCTTTATTTACGATAAATTCAAATAGATCTAATGTGGCGTTCACTTCGAGATGGCAACAAACAAAAAACTAATAGGCAAAATAAGAATCATGCTTAGAAATTTAGAGTATTTCGTTTCAAAGTGGACACAATCTGTTGGGTAGTGGACAGATTCTTATAGAAAAAAAACATTTACTCTAAATTTCTTAGCATGGTAGAGCCTTAAAAATCATTGCAAAAGGGACATTTTGTCACATCATGTTCACTTTTACTGATTAGTTGTCAGTTTACCATTCAGTTTAAGTTAACATAGTTTGTTTTTTTATGCTGATGGTATGGTTCGATCATCATTACCTGTTTGGCTAATATAAAAAAAAACTTTTTCATATCAGGACATTGGAGCCCAATTTTTATTGTTTTTGCATTTAATATTAATAGTTTGTTATGAGTTTTGGTAAGTGTATCGCGATATATATATTTTTTCTTCATTTTGTCTAAATAAAGTGAGATTCTGAAGGTTATTTTTGTGTCATGGTAAGCATATTGTTATAAATATTTTTGACATTATTTCTAGTAAACAAAGTGCGATTCTGACAACGTTTTTTTTGGTGTTGAATAAATGGTAAGCATGGTTAGTGTATTGCTATACTGAATCTTTTTTGTTTCTCTTCATTGTTTCTAAATATACTATATAGTGAGATTCAAAAGGAATTTGAATTCTGACAATGTTTTGTTTTTTTGTTGAATAATTCATGTTTTTGGATAGTGAATTGCTATACAAATATCTATTAATTCATCTAAAATTCGAATAAAATTGGGTGCAAACAAACTTCGGGGGAAAACATGTGAGGTGCGAACTTCCATTTAAGTGTATTGGGCGCGAATGGACCTGATACCGGTAGTGTTAGGGCAAACAAACATATTCTTTTAAATGACCTGAATGTTGTATAAAGCAAACTAAAATAATCAAAAAGAAGGCCATGGCTCCTAAACATTTTAAGAAGAAAGCAGGTGTTCTATCTCAGAAGAGGAAATTGGTATCAGGTCCGTTCGCGCCCAATACACTTTCGCACCCTACATGTTCGCACCTCGCACGTTCGCACCCAAGGTCCGTTCGCACTCTACACGTTCGCGCCCAATTTTAATTCCAGTTAAATAATTGGAAAATCATGATTTTTTTTTTAAATTGCTTTGGTGTAAATACTGAATGTATTTATCATGTTTATAGCTTGGTATGAGTAAAACATTGAAGATTTTAAATGAATAACACAAAAGATAGCTTGGTCCCTTTGATCTGAAACAATGAAGCAACAAAATAGAATCAAAATATAGCAATACCCTATTGTAACCAAAATATGATAAAATTTATTCAACACAAAAAAAAAAACGTAGTCAGAATCTCACTTTATTTTGAAACAAGTCAATGCAACAAAGTTATAGAAATACACTGACCAAAACATGATTAAGTAACAATATTCAAAACAAAATGAAACGTTGACAGAATCCCACTTTATTTAGAAAGGATTATTATTTTTTTAAACAATACATATCCAAAACATGATGAAGATTCATTCAATACCAAAAAAAAAATGCTGTTTCACTTATCAGTTTGAGACTATGACAACAATTATACTTATAAGAACACACTTGCCAAAACTTGATTACAAAGTTATTAAACACAATATCAATTAAAATTGGGCGCGAACATGTAGGGTGCGAAAGTGAAAGGGGGCGAACATGAGTGGGTGAGAACGTGAATGGGCGCGAACGGACCCGGATTCGAGGAAATTCATCAGAAGACATAAATCAAAAATTACAAAATATATGTGTAATTTAAGTAACCTGTATTGAGTGAACTTGGTTTTAAATAAAACTCCTTAAGCAAACATTTCTCTAGTAAAGTGTCTCTAAAAATTTGTAAGATTTGGATCATATCGAGACATGGCGCTGATCAGCTGAACGAGCACCTGCTAGAATAGAGCGGTAAACTTGTTCAATTTCGGATATTTTTTCTTACTTACTCGGACTGTAGATTTTATGGTACCATGTAACAAATAAATTATAAGATATGTCGCACTTCTAAGGACAAAACTTGTTAAAACGATATTGTTTTGGCTTTATTTACACTTGGCTGCCATCTTGAAATATTTAGATATCACCAAGGCGACTACGTCACTAGAGTCGGATTATCGCCCCTGATTTTCTAACTTTATAAGCGATTTTTATAAAAATAGATACATGTATCGTAAGAAGTAGAAATGTCTGAAGTTTTATTGTTTATTTGGTCATAACTTCGTGAGTTTAATTGTTTTCATTATCTGATGGGATGAATTAAGAATACATGTGGAAGTTCGCTTGTCATGTTTGTCAGATTTTCGGAATCCTCTGGTCTTATCATTTGAAATGCTTTTAAAAAATTGCCCATTCAGAAGCGGATTTAGGAGGGGGCAGGGGGCAGGGGGCCCGTCCCCCCCTTTTTTGGGAAAAAAATTGGTTGCTCATATAGGGAATCACTGAAGCGTGACTGGAACGGCCCCCTCTTAATAGGTCAGTCAGTGGGCCCCCACTTATGAAAATTTCTGGATCCGCCACTGCCATTGACCCCCATTTAGTTTTTTTATATAAATCTTTAACATGATTTTAAAATCCATCTGTAAAAGTCTTATAAAAGTCTTATATCAGTGCTTCTAACCACCTCCCTTACTACTATCAAAGAACTGGTTATTAACTTTTGTAATAAAGCTTATGAAAATAATGGTATTAATTATTTTTGGAGTGTTAAAAATTCTTTAGAGGTTTTAGATAAAATACATGCTTTCAATGGTCCTTACAATTCTGTTGACAGTTATGATTTTTCTACTCTGTACACTACACTTCCACACAATCTTATAAAGAAAAAGTTTTTGAATTTGATAAAATGGTCTTTCGAAAAATCTCATTGTAATTTTATTTGTTGTAACTCGTTTAAGGCCTTTTTCTGTAACGAAAAAGGAAAGTATGCTAGATACACTTACTGGAAATGTGAGGATATGATTGAAGCTTTAAACTTTCTGCTTGATAACATTTATGTACGTTTCGGCGATAAAGTGTATCGTCAGGTAGTAGGTATTCCTATGGGCACCAACTGTGCCCCTTTAATAGCAGATTTATTTCTATATTGCTATGAATCTCAGTTTATGACCAAACTCAGTAAAGACCCATCATTGTTACATTTGGTTGATACATTCAAAAATACCTACCGTTATCTGGATGATATTTTTTCGTTGAATAATCCAGAGTTCTCTAAATATACTTCAGAAATTTACCCAAACGAACTTACTTTAACTAAATCTAACATAAACAGCAGCAGTTGTCCTTTTCTAGATTTAGACATTTCAATTTCAAACGGGAAACTTCACACTAAAATTTACGACAAAAGAGACGATTTTTCATTTCCTATTGTTAATTTTCCTTTTTTAGACGGCGATGTGCCTTTGGCTCCATCATACGGTGTTTATATATCGCAACTCGTTCGGTTTGCCCGTGTGTGTTCTGATGTCATAGATTTTAACGAACGTAATCAATGCATCACTGGTAAATTGTTGTGTCAGGGATTTCGATACCATAAATTACTTAAAACTTTTACTAAATTCTTTCATAGATACAAAGATTTGATAAGTAAATTTGGCTATACCTGTAGAAAGCTTATTAAAAATGGTATTTCACATCCTAAATTTTATGGTAATATTGTACTTAAAGCGAGGAAATCACTATGTGATCCTTGTAAACTCATCGAACCTTTAAACAAACTTATAAGTAAGGGTTATCGTACCAATATTGTAATTAGATCTCTGAATATAGTTCACATTGGCACTAATATTGATTTTGTCATTAGCAAATTAAAACATAACTAAATTTCATTATCTTTTGAGGCGAGATGTATAGAGACACAGACACGTTAACTTTTATTTCTATAGAAGTCGCTCTTCACTATACTACTACCTGTCGATACATTTATTTTTGGCATTGCACAAGTCATGTCTTCTTTGACTATTAATGACGTTAAAATACTAAATCCCTGTGATGTGTTTTAGTCGATTTTAGTCTCTAATGCATGATTTTTTACTATTAATTGGTTTTGGCTTTTAACTAGCTGTCAGTAACTGCGAGTACTCTCAAATCGTATTTTCTTGTTAATTCGACCTGTTGATACTGTTTATAATGTTTTTTTGTTATTTTTTATTTATATGGATCTTGTCTGTACACCAGCTTTGATTATTTGTAATATCCTCAATTTTTTACTTATTCTTACAACATTTGTATAAACTTCAAGATTATAAAAAACCGGTTTTTTTCTAAAGTAAACATTGATTGGTTAAATATTTCTCAGTGTGTTTGAATTTGTTTGTCAGCTTTTTGGTCATGAATGTTTGTCTCTAATATTTAATTAACTGTGCATTTGTATTCAGATATCGCAGATCAAATTTATTCGTTCATTGTGTAATCATACATTTTTTGATTGAGTTAAGTCTGCCAATTGATATTTTATCGTATGTTTTTCTATGTTGTGATGTTATGCTATTGTTTCAGAAAAAGGGAGAAGGTTTGGATCCATTAAAACGTTTAATCCCGCTGCAAATGTTTGCACCTGTCCTAAGTCAGGAATCTGATGTACAGTAGTTGTCGTTTGTTTATGTAATATATACGTGTTTCTCGTTTCTCGTTTTGTTTATATAGATTAGACCGTTGGTTTTCCCGTTTGAATGGTTTTATACTAGTAATTTTGGGGCCCTTTATAGCTTGTTGTTCGGTGAGAGCCAAGGCTCCGTGTTGAAGGCCGTACTTTAACCTATAATGGTTTACTTTTTAAATTGTTATTTGGTTGGAGAATTGTCTCATTGGCACTCACACCACATCTTCCTTTATCTATTATAAAAGTTTAATTATTTTTCAATAGTTTTTGAGAACTTAAACTTGTCAATGATAGAGCTATGAAAAGTCAAGAGAGAATATTTTCCCCCCAACATTTTAAGCGTGATAAGGGAGCTACCATTTGATTTTTATGGAGGGAGGGGGCTAGGATGAAATTTGAAAAAAAATAGGCAGGACAGGAGTTTTGAGTAAAAAAAAGTCAGGATGAGACACTTACAAAAAAAAAAGTCAGGACTACAATTTAGGTAATAAAAAGTCAGGATAAACTAAAAAAAAAAAGCAGGATCGAACAGAGTGAAAAATAAAAAGGCAGGACAGAGATTACAGCTAAAAAAAAAATGCAGGACAAAATTTTTCATCCTAAAAAGTCAGGATGAGACACTTACAAAAAAAAAAGTCAGGACTACAATTTAGGTAATAAAAAGTCAGGATAAACAAAAAAAAAAAGCAGGATCGAACAGAGTGAAAAATAAAAAGGCAGGACAGAGATTACAGCTAAAAAAAAAATGCAGGACAAAATTTTTCATCCTATAAGAAATTTGTTAGACCGTATTGTCCCACAGTCTTAATTTGTTAGTTATATAAGAAGGCTAAACAACCTAATATATTTCTTATATTATAAGCTAAAAGGTATAGGATTGGGTGTATCTGTAGATGAAAGCCGGTGAAGTTGTGAAAACTCTTTAATTTTCGAATGTGATGTGTACACTAGTCTCTCGTCATCAGTGAATGGAATATTGGATAGAATTGAATGTTTTTACGATTTTATACCTTATATGAAAACTATAAACTAGAACTTTGGTTCAGATCATTTCACTTCTATCAACAAATACTTGAATGAACCTCAACTTAGACACGTGAGTTTTTTAATTAGTTGTTGTTAGTTTTCAACTAGCTTTCCACTTTGTCTTCATCCAACTTGTCAATTTTGGTCGTCCGTTTGGCTGTGCAGGACGTATAAATACGCAGTTACGTCTGGTCAGAATGGGGACATTAAATTTGATGCCTAGTTGTAGAGAGAATGCAACTGTTTGAGGAGTTCGTAGTTGGTCTACTGAAAGGCAAAATTTCTGCTCCTATAAAATAATCCTTCATTTTCAAATGCATAGCATTTTTAAATTTACTGACCTGGCTTCGTCCTTGACGACACCGTGACTATTACAGGACCTAGCTCCAAGTTGTATTTATTGTAAAAAAAATAAATTCAACGGTCCTTAACTTGCATAAATATTTGACACTGGATGTAAATAAATACAATCAATCGCAAAACTCTCAAATCTGCGTGTAATGGCCACAACTATTAAATTCCTAAGCTGGTATGGATTTTACAGTAGAGGATATAAAGAAATACGAATTTCTTGAATTTTGTTAGGCATCGGCTATGTCTGTATGTGTTTGTGTGGCTAGGGATAGATATAATAATACCGAAGGGGTACTGCTTAATTAAAGGGATACGCTGATCTACGCTGGGCAATGCATATTGTAATTTTTTATATACATTACATAGTGTACATAATTCTTCAAACTTTTCATCATATAAAAAAGAAGATGTGGTATGATTGCTAATGAGACAACTATCCACAAAAGACCAAAATGACACAGACATTAACAATTATAGCTAACCGTACGGCCTTCAACAAAACCCATAACGCATAGTCAGTTATAAAAGGCCCCGATAAGACAATGTAAAACAATTCAAACGAGAAAACTAACGGCCTTATTGTTGTAATAAAAATGAATATTATAATTATCATGATTAAATAACCAGTAAATTCGATATTTTTGTACGTAAAATTTTGCAGCTAAAACGCTGAAAACCGGTTCCCGGTCCCCAGAACCCCTGCCGATTGGTGCCTACAGTTGACTAAATACTATAGCTACGCCCCTGACTCCGTAAATACTATCGTTGACTTCGTAAATCTGATATTGTTTACTAATGTGGTTTTCCCGTTCCATAATGATCTTATAACTTATTACAACAATTTAATAAATCAGCGACAGAACTTGAAGGTAGAGCTTGTAGATTGAATTATTAACTAATGGAAAACAATTATATTAAACGTTAATACTCCTGAAGACCCATTGGTGGCCTAACGGTGTTTTCTACTCTTTGGTTGGGTTGTTGTCTCTTTGACGCATTCCCCGTTTCCATTCTCAATTTTATTCATTCATCAAGCATCATTTAACGATTCATTTTCACACTATGTTCACTCCTTCTTGTAAATCCACGGACGTTTTTCGCGATTTCTTACACATGCATAGTTTAGTACACACAAATATTTAAATCTTATCTAACTGCATGTATTGTACTAAGTAGTTCTTTGTCAATTCGGAGACATGTATAACCAATATTATCTTCTCGACTTGCGACCCACCATTATAAATAATGGGATAGCGACCGATAACTTATTTGTATACAATTTACAGGATGACGAATTGCAGGATAGCTATTATGTATGTTAAGAGAATTGCAGGATAGCTATTATGTATATTAAGAGAATTGCATGATAGCTATTTATAAAGAGAATTGCAGGATGAGAATTGCTGGATAGCTTGACATTAGAATCTAGAGGCTGACAAATGACTTCATCTGAAAAAAGGAGAAAATGAGATGTGGTCACAATCTGCTTATGTGTAAACAATTTTTTTTGCAAATACTTACTTATCTGAATAAGATTTTACTAGTCTATGGCATCGGACTAGTGGCTAACGTGCAGACAGTTGTCATCAAGTTAGTTATATATTTTTTTAGTTGCATGGCAGTCATAACAAGTTTCATATTGTTGTAACATTGTGTTATGGTATACAAATGTAGTTACATATTTTTGTGACCGCGTAAATTTACATTTTTATTACAGAGTAGTTACATATGTTTGTGACATGGTGCATTTATATATGTAGATCTGTGATAGGGTTGATGAGTTCTGTGACAGCGTAAAGTTACATATTTCTGTGACAGCGTAAAGTTACATATTTCTGTGACAGTGTAAAGTTACATATTTCTGTGACAGCGTAAAGTTACATATTTCTGTGACAGCGTAAAGTTACATATTTCTGTGACAGCGTAAAGTTACATATTTCTGTGAAAGCGTAAAGTTACACATTTCTGTGACAGCGTAAAGTTACATATTTCTGTGACAGCGTAAAGTTACATATTTCTGTGACAGCGTAAAGTTACATATTTCTGTGATAGCGTAAAGTACATATATTTCTGTGAAAGCGTAAAGTTACTAGGCTAGGATGAAAAATTTTGTCCTGCTTTTTTTTTAGTTGTAATCTCTGTCCTGCCTTCTGATTTTTTACTGTATTCGGTTCTGCCTTTTTTTTTACTAGTTTATCCTGACTTTTTTTACACAAATTGTCTTTCTGCCTTTTTTTTTTTACCAAGTTGCTCATCCTGCCTTTTTTTTTTACTCAAAACTCCTGTCCTGCCTATTTTTTTTCAAATTTCATCCTAGCCCCCCCCCCCCCCCCCCCCCCCCCATAATAATCAAATGGTAGCTCCCTAAGTTTTTTACTACTAGAAAGTGCAGCCTGGTACAACTTGTGGCACATTAACATATGCTGAAACATATTTTCACCACACAGAGGAAACTCTTGAATAGTTTCTCCCCATACAACATGTACAACATCACTGAGGTTATCATCATTAAGTTCTGAAAAATGTACGTTTACTCAGATCAAACTGTGCCATTCTTCGATATATTCAGTTACGAGCAAAAGCTTAGAACATCCGAGATCAAAATCCATTATCAAGTAAATTTACAAGTGTTGATTTGTCTATGTCAAATTTAGGAGGTCCGGAACTTCCTTGAATTTTCGGAAGTTTACTAGTCCCATATTTAATACAATTCGACGCTACATCATGTCTGCTGCATTTGAAACTGCTAGAGATTATAATTCATGTCTCGAAAGCATACCCACAATGTTTGGTGTTATCTTTTCTCTTTCAATATGTACAAACGCATGCTTCAAATCAAATCTCTTTAGTATACTCAACATGAGTGGTTCTTGCATTTTGTTTTTCTGCTCCATTTATGAGCATTATATGTTTTCTGGTCCGTCCGTGCGTCCGTCCTTTTGTCCCTTCGTCCCGCTTCAGGTTAAAGTTTTTGGTCGAGGTAGTTTTTGATAAAGTGGAAATCCAATCAACTGGAAACTTAGTATACATGTTCCCTATGATAATTATGATCTTTCTATTTGTAATTCCAAATTAGAGATTTTCCCTCATTTTCACGGTTCACTGAACATAGAAAATGATAGTGCGGATGGGGCATCCGTGTACTGGGTACACATTCTTGTTTTTTTTTCTAATTTCCAATGATTCCTTTTGTCTTTACAAAATGACAAAGTACCATCATATAATGTCAAAGTACCATCATATAATGTCAAAGTACCATTGTATAATGTCAAAGTACCATCATATAATGTCAAAGTATCATCGTATAATGTCAAAGTACCATCATATAATGTCAAAGTACCATCGTATAATGTCAAAGTACCATCATATAATGTCAAAGTACCATCGTATAATGTCAAAGTACCATCATATAATGTCAAAGTACCATCTTATAATGAAAGTTTTTAACATAAGGCAGTTACGTCGTTCAATATAGATAGTTGTAGTTTTTAATATTGCCGTATTGTTTGTGGACAACTTGGATGCAAGTATTTACTGGAACGTTCGTTTAAGATATAAACGCCTGGTTACACGTTACATATTTGGTGCCTAGCGGTTGGGATTCAAGTTGTCCATATACTATTTGATTTATTGATTGATTGTCATTTAATTTATTGTCAGTGACATGAGTGTTTATGCATAAGATTAAAGTGAATTAACCGTGAGGCATACTAGTAGTTGTTAGTCACGGCTGAGTTGTAACACGAGTGTATTATTTAATATAAATTGTTTCATTTTGATTACACTGTACTGCAATAAATATGTCAAATATTGACGATCAGATTGCTGAAATAAGTAGACAAATACAGTCTCTTAGCGAAAGCACAATACAACATGGACAAGGTTTTATATCTTCTCCGGGTGTACGTCCAAACGTTTTTGAAAACAAAGAACATGATTCAGGCGTAGGGACGACAGGGTCGTCTCTATCAACACCTGTAGGATTAGCCGTGGGTGATGCATTACCTTTGCCAGATAGGGATACCATGACAAATCCTCAGGTAATTAATAGAAAATCCAAGGGCAAGACAAAAATCAAAATATAAGTCCTAAGCAGGAATCAACAAAAAATCAAAGCACTGATCATACTGTAAGCTCTGGATCAAATGATGTTAAAATCAAACCTTCAAAATATGATGGCCTTTCTTCTTTGATGGATTACTTAGCACACTTTGAGATGTGTACCATAGTTAATATGTGGTCTGAACACAAGAAAGGTTTGTACTTGGATGTGTCACTGATTAAACAGGCTCAATCAGTCCTTGGTGATTTACCAAAGGAAAAGAGACAAGTATTTTCAGACCTAGTAAGTGTACTAGAAGAACGCTTTGCTCCATCCAGTCAAACGGAACTTTATCGTGTTCAATTCAAGGAAAGTCGACAAAAACAAAACGATACTTTGCCGGGGTTAGGTCAGTCAATACGAAGACTTTCTAATCTGGCCTACCCGACTGCTCCGTTAGACTTAAGGGACACGCTCGCCAAAGAACAATTTATGAATGCGTTAGTAGACTCCGAAATGAGACTCAGAATTAAACAGTCTCGTCCAAAAGGTCTTCACGATGCTATACGGTTGGCAGTTGAGCTTGAAGCGTATAACACGGCTGAGAGCAAAACACTGAACAGTATGGGTCATTTAGGACAGACTTCTAGTGACGAACGGACAGAAACACCAGATGGTCCTGACACGGCTGTTTCTATGGAACAAATGACGACATGGATGCAGACGATTGAGAATGATTTACTGGCCATAACAAAAGAGATTAAAGATTTAAAGTCCCAAAGAAAGTTCCAACCGCGGGGGAAGATAAATAGCACACAAAGTAAAGTAAAAAGTTGTGGTCCCTGTTTTAATTGTGGAGAAATAGGACATTTTGCGAGAGATTGTCCCATGATATTCAGATACCAAGTACGGAGGGAACAAATAAGAATGATTTTGATACGGACGGTACGGTTAAAACATTAAAGTCTGAACTTAAGTCTTGAAATAATGATAAGGCGCTGTTGTTTCAGCATCAGCGGATGCAGGAATGTTTGTCGAGTTAAACATTCAAGATGTACCAGCTAAGTTTGTGGTGGATACTGGAGCTACACTAACGTTAGTTTCTACAAGAGTGTATGATTAAATTCCTCACCTGTGTAGGCCACATTTAAATGAAATTAGGTCAGAGATTAAGTCAGTCAGTGACAAGTATTTAAACCCTCGGGGGAAAGGTAATTTTATACTTGATTTTGGTCAAGAGAAACTAACTTCAGAGGCCGTTGTAGCTGACCTACAAGTCGATGGTATTCTAGGTTTAGACTTTTTGAAGAAAAATAAGTGTCTGATTGACGTGTCAACTAGCATATTACACATCGATAACTTAAAGGTCCCTTTACTTTTTCAAGGTATTCAAATTAGAAACAGGAAACTGTGTAGGTTCATATCAGACAGACGGTCAAAGACGGACTGTGAGTGTTCTAAGAGAGAACAAAGTCAGGTGAATATAGTTACAAGTAAGATGCCAGACATAGGTAAAGACTTGACTTTAAATGAGTTACAATCGAATGACTCGGACCTTAAACGTGTTAAGCGGTGGCTGGCGGAGGATCAAAGGCCACATTACAATGAGGTATCAAATAAAGGATATTCTCTAAGGTCATTATGGAGTAAGTTTGGTTGTTTAGAAGTTCATGGTGATGTAGTAGTTAGACGCCACGTGGACCGTGAACTGAACGTTGTCATATTACAAGCGGTAATTCCAATGTCTGAGCGTAAGCAAGTTTTACAATGCTGTCATGAGACAAAATGTGCAGGTCATCTAGGTATACATAAAACTACAGAGAAACTGAATACGTCGGTCTTTCTATTGGCCTGGTTTGCAATCCGACGTTAGGACGTATGTTGCTGGTAGCAATAAGTGCACTCGGAACAAACGCCCAATGAAAAGGAAGTGTGCCTCAGCGAGATTGGAGAAGGGCAATGGTCTTTACGAGAGTAAGAGACCAGCCTGCATGGCTGATTATGTAAATAAGTAAAGTTTAGATTGTGTATAAATGTTGTTGAAATAAATTTTGCAATTTTAAATGTATCATGCGGGACGAATGTAGATTGAGGCGTGGGTTATTTAATGTTTATTGGTAGTTAAGGTTACAATCAATTAGGAGATAACTGTATTGTATTTTAAGCTCCGACGGCATCAATTGGTGATTTGATGGTCGCAAATTAAGTTTACTGTCGACGCGTTAGCGGAGACAGTAAACGGGTATTTGCGACCATCAAATCCCCAATTGATGCCGTCGGAGCTTAAAATACAATATTGTTATCTCCATTCTAATGAAACTGACAGAAAACAACGTTAAAATCTGTCATATGCCGTCTGCGCTTGCGCTTACGTCCCATAGCATCAAAAGTGGCCGGGTCGAAAGTTATAGGGGTGATCGTTAAGGACTCTCTATGCTCCGTAAAGGTAACATAGAGAACACCCCTATCCAGCAAATAATCAAATCGACCACGGGTATATAAGAGAGTGAGAAACGGCACTCGAGGCTGTCGGTTGGCTGTCAATGAGCTGTCAGCCTTCAACCGAGCGTACGTCGGATATATTAAGTGCTAGAAGAGCCTTTATATTCACAGGACACTTTGTACTGGGTACAAAGTGGACGTACACGTTTGCAGGATTGACGGAGGACAAGTTGTACCAGACCGCACTGTCTGGTAGTGACAGACTGTCCCACTCGGAGGACAAGTCGTACCAGGCTGCACTTTCTAGTTGTAACAGACTGTCCCATTCGGAGGACAAGCTGTACCAGCCACATTGTCTTATAGTGACATACCGTCCCATCTTCTGGACAGGCTGTTTTATTGTTCTATATTTGTATATATATAATTGTCCGTTGTTACTTTATATCGACAAAGAGTCAGTGTGTATATTTTAGTTCATTGTGCATAACGTAGATGGTTGTAGTTTTTAATATTGCCGTATTGTTTGTGGACAACTTAGATCCAAGTATTTATTGGAACGTTCGTTTAAGATATAAACGCCTGGTTACACGTTACATAATTTTTTTTATTTTACTTTTAATTTAAGATAAGTTTTGTGATAGTTCATGAATCAGAGAGATAACTTGGACTCACATGATCGCTTTGCCCTAAATCTATGTTGTACTGAATTCATAAAGTGTGTTATTGATTTCTAGATGATGCATCATGCTGCTTGCAAGAATATGTTCAAGTAATTTGCAAGCTATGCATGTTCAGGATATAGGTCTGTAGTTACCTGGGCTATGTTTATCCCCTTTTTTAATACAGGTGTGACGCAGTTTGCGTGGTTCCAGTCAGATGGTACTATGCCTGTTTATACTGAATGACCCCTCCCCCATTCCAGACCCTCACTCACCGAGGTGACAAAGGAAAAGATCCTCCTGAATTGCAGCAATCAGTCAATATTCATTGGCATGTGAATAAATGGTTCCGTTTGACTTATCTTTTTATAATACTGATTAATACATAATAATATAATAATTAATAATAATAATTCATATATAGACATTTATGTATAAAGCATTGACAGTTTGTCAAAATCATTTTAAGATAACTCGGATTAGTTTTAAGACAAATCACACTTGTTTAAAAGACGAATCGAAACAATGAAACGGTGGGCCGGGTCGTACTACCGTGACGTACCAGTGGCGGATCCAGGGGGGTCCCCTTTTTTTTGGCCGATCAATGCATTTGAATGGGAGCATATAGTTGGAACCCCCCCTTTACTCTGGATTGGGACCCTCCCCCTTTTTAAAATGGCTGGATCCGCCACTGCGTACCCCCTCCCCCTGAATCAACCACTCAGAATCGTTCTTAAATGGACCCAATCAGTGTTTTCCATTGCTCCTAGTTGTTTTTGAAAAGAATTGCCTTTAAATCGGTCCAATCAGTGTTTCAAACTGGTCCGATTTGTCTGTCAACCTAATCGAATGACCTAATCCGAGTTTCTTTAAAACTGGTCCGAGTTTTCTTGGTCCGACTTGTCCTACTACCGTTATTCAGTGTCTCGTTTTGACAAAAACTTCCTGCTCTTCTCGGAATTTAAACTGCTATCGACAGACTGTAAACAATTCTTTTTCACCAAGAAGACGTCATTTCAATGGCTTTAAAGGGTAAGTTTTTAATATTTCTGTTATATCTGACTCGGGTGAAGAAATGACACATTCATTTTAGGTGATTTTAAAAATATTTTTGAGTTTGAACACAGTTTGACATATTTCCGGATTTCCATATCTCTCCTTCTTTGTATTAATGTTCGGAACAATGACTGAGAAGATATTTTCAATTGAACATTTAACTGAGTAATTTTATTTTCTTCAAGGTAAAAATATTTGTGAAACCAAATTTGAAAGTTAGAAGACAGTTAAACATTGAAGAGGGGGGATAGGACTTTTATCGGGACTCCGGGATCGGGTGTTTTTAAGCTCGGGATTTCGGGATTGACCCTTTCGCAATTCGGGATCCGGGAATTCTTGTTTTTGAATTTCGGGACCTCGGGATTTCGTCTTTTTAAGCCCGGGATTTCGGGATTTCATTTTTTAAGCCCGGGAATTCGGTTCAGGACCCCTCCTACCCTCCCTCATTGAACTGTTCAATAGTTTTTAGACACTAGGCGGCGCTGCTGTTTGTCCACTTTTTTGTAAACAAGTATTTTTTTTATAAAAAGCTTGTCTGAACACTTGTTTCTATCCATGGGAAGAACCACTATCAACGTATGCAGGGCCGTACTACATTGAGGCAAATGAGGCAAATGCCTCATGTAAAAAATGAAAAAAAAAAGAAAAAAAATGAAACAAAATGTTGTTTTCATATATCTAATTGTTTTCACGGAAAGTGTCTTGCAAGAAGCAAGTTCTCCTCACTCTCTGGTGTATCCCCTCTATGTTTTTCATTATCCAATTTCAGTAGTTTTGATACCTCATGTTGACTTGAACAACAAAATGATTTGACCGCATTGACCAAAACTGACCATATGTGCACTTTAATTTGTTAATCTATATACCATGTATACATGCATAGTAAATCAGCCATATTTTTGTGTTAGATTCAATGTACAATACAATGGACAGCAATATTGCAATACAATAACAACAAATTTTTGTTCGCATAAATTTAGGGTGCCAGCATGTCCTCCTTTTATTCAAAATATTGATACATAACAAAATTTCAGTAGTTTTGATACCTCATGCTGACTTGTACAACAAAATTATTTGACCGCATTGACCAATATCACATGATTCGGGTATACAACAACGAAGTATTCTTATCACATGATTGGGGTATAAAACAACGTAGTATTCTTATCACAGTGACATGGTTGGGGTATAAAACAACGTAGTATTCTTATCACAGTGACATGATTGGGGTATAAAACAACGTAGTATTCTTATCACATGATTGGGGTATAAAACAACGTAGTATTCTTATCACATGATTGAGGTATAAAACAACGTAGTATTCTGATCACATGATTGGGGTATAAAACAACGTAGTATTCTTATCACATGATTGGAGCATAAAGCAAAGTAGTATTCTTATAAGTTATCACATGATTGAATTGGGGTTAAAAAAAAACGTAGTGTTCTTATATTATTTTGAGTTCATATGTTCAAAAAACATGAAGCCTAAGTTTGCATATATTCATATACAATGTACATGTATGTACAATTACAGTTTTGCATCAAGGGGTTCGATCATGCATATTAAGGGCATACGATAGTTTTGATCCCGTATTTACAGTTCGATGAAATTTCCATATAGGCTATTTTCTGCCTGATTAAATCAGATATGTAATAAAAAATATACCTTCATGTGCTACTTTTTGAGTAAAATGAGATAAAAATTTTGTATATTTGCTTAAAATTCGGATTTGTGGCCGTATTTTTCCTTTCGAAATAAAGTCATAACTTTTTTTTTTAAAAGATAAACACAAATTGTTTTTTGTTAAATAATTTGTAATTTCTGTATTTTATAAGTATCCTAAAAACATGAAGAAAATATATATGAATTTTTTTTTTCAGAAATAACTCATATTTATCAAATGGTCATGAATTGAGAAAAAAACGTAATTTTTGCTGTACAAATGTATATTTATCAATATTAATAAAATTGCACTATTTACAGTTTTATAAAATTTGGTTCTTATAATCTCCCTGCAAAATGAAACAAAATGTCGTTTTAAAAAATAGAGGTCCATGCACTCGTTTTCAAATTAAATCCAATCCCACCCCCGATCCGCCACTGTTGCTGTCACTGAATTTGTAATTTTAAGTAAATTTTGCAGTTTTTGGCTATAATCTTTAATCTTGAATATTATTGAAGATAAATATAAAAATGTTCATCAATGTAAGATCTACTAAAAAGTTATATGACCAAAATTGTCAATTGACCCCTCAAGAAGTTAATGCCTCTTATAGACAATTTTACACTATTCGTTCATCATAAAATCATGAAAATTGAGAATGGAAATGGGAATATGTCAAAGAGACAACAACCGGACCAAAGAGCAGATAACAGCCAAAGGCCACCAATGTTTGCTAACATTTAAAAAACCTCTCCTCTGAAACTACTGGGCGTAATACTTCTTAACTTTCACTGAATGTTCCTTACGGCCTAGCCATAATCAGATGATCATGATCAGATGTGCATTTTGTGTTTCACATGAAGTCAAAAATGAGTATCACGGGACACCTCAGGAAAAAACTCTTTTAATATTTTGGTTCAAAAATGGTTTAAATTATGAAAAATAGCCATCATTAGACTAACACTGGAAGCATTTATATAATTACAAATGTACATGCAGCTTTTTGAAGAAATATTTAATATTTTTATTAAACATTTTTTGTTAAATAAATTGTGTTTAAAAACTGTCTAATTTTTTTCGAGCCTGCAACTTTTGTTGCAGAAAGCTCGACATAGGGATAGAGATCCGGCGGCGGAGGAGGCTGCGGAGGTGGCGGTGTTAGCTCACTTCCTAAAAGCTAAATATATTAGAAGGTGGAAGACCTGGATGCTTCATATTTTGTATATAGATGCCTCATGTTACGAAGTTTCCGTCAGTCACATGTCCATTGTCCTTGACCTCATTTTCATGGTTCAGTGACCACTTGAAAAAAAAGTTCAGATTTTTAAACGACCACAAAAATTTTAATTTTTCGTCGTATATTGCTATCACGTTGGCGTCGTCATCTGCGTCATCGTCGTCGTCCCAATACTTTTAGTTTTCGCACTCTAACTTCAGTAAAAGTGAATAGAAATCTATGAAATTTTAACACAAGGTTTATGACCACAAAAGGAAGGTTGGGATTGATTTTGGAAGTTTTGATCCCAACATTTTAGGAATTAGGGGCCAAAAAGGGCCCAAATAAGCATTTTCTTGGTTTTCGCACAATAACTTAAGTTTAAGTACATAGAAATCTATGAAATTTTGACACAAGCTTAATGACCACAAAAGGAAGGTTGGGATTGATTTTGGGAGTTTTGGCTCTAACAGTTTAGGAATTATGGGCCAAAAAAGGGCCCAAGTAAGCATTATTCTTGGTTTCGCACAATAACTTTAGTTTAAGTAAATAGAAATCAATGAAATTTAAACACAAGGTTTATGACCACAAAAGGAAGGTTGGTATTGATTTTGGGAGTTGAGGTCTGAACAGTTTAGGAATTAGGGACCAAAAAGGGGCCCAATTAAGCATTATTCTTGGTTTTCGCACCATAACTTTAGTTTAAGTAAATAGAAATCTATGAAATTTAAACACAAGGTTTATGACCACTAAAGGAAGGTTGGGTTTGATTTTCTTAGTTTTGGTCCCAACAGTTTAGGAATAAGGGCCCCAAAGGGTCCAAAATTGAACTTAGTTTGATTTCACCAAAAATTGAATAATTGGGGTTCTTTGATATGCCGAATCTAACTGTGTATGTAGATTCTTAATTTTTGGTCCCGTTTTCAAATTGGTCTACATTTAGGTCCAAAGGGTCCAAAATTAAACTTAGTTTGATTTTGACAAAAATTGAATCCTTGGGATTCTTTGATCTGCTGAATCTAAAAATGTACTTAGATTTTTGATTATTGGCCCAGTTTTCAAGTTGGTTCAAATCAGGATCCAAAATTATTATATTAAGTATTGTGCAATAGCAAGAAATCTTCAATTGCACAGTATTCAGCAATAGCAAGAAATCTTCAATTGCACAGTATTGTGCAACATGTGCAATAGCAAGAAATTTTCAATTGCACAGTATTGCGCAATAGCAAGAAATCTTCAATTGCACAGTATTGCGCAATAGCAATAAATATCTAATTGCACAATATTGTGCAATAGCAAGAAATTTTCAATTGATTGGAGTTATTTTTTGTCCAGAATAGTAGTTGAATCAACTTAAATCATTGTTTTATACAATATACAATGTATATTCACTTTTACTACCAACTGATAAATTAAAACAATCTTTACCATTCAGTGATAACAAGCACCTTTTGTTACATTTTAATATTTTATGATGTATTTAAATGAGTAGTTATTGTTGCAAACTCCATTAGAAATTTGAATTGAGATCAGTTTTGGAAAAAGGGAAAGGGGGATGTGAAAATAAAATGAGGGGGGGATTATATTTTTCTCATTTCAGATTTCATAAATAAAAAGAAAATTTCTTCAAACATTTTTTTGAGAGGATTAATATTCAACAGCATAGTGAATTGCTCAAAGGAAAAAAAAGTATTTTAAGTTCATCATGTTCATTCTGTGTCAGAAACCTATGGTGTGTCAACTATTTAATCACCTCAGATGAGTCGAATACTTTGGTCCGGTCCCTTCGATTTCGACACAACGAGGTTCGACTGTAGTTCTATTAAAGTTTGTTTTGTGCCTTTGTGATGTCATTTACCAGATAAAGGGGATCACCTGTATTCTAGTTCTTTTAAAGTTCGTTTTGTGCCTTTGTGACGTCATTTACCAGATAAAGGGGATCGCCTGTATTCTAGTTCTATTAAAGTCCGTTTTGTGCCTTTGTGATGTCATTTACCAGATAAAGGGGATCGCCTGTATTCTAGTTCTATTAAAGTTCATTTTGTGCCTTTGTGATGTCATTTACCAGATAGAGGGGGATCGCCTGTATTCTAGTTCTATTAAAGTTCGTTTTGTGCCTTGGTGATGTCATTTACCAGATAGAGGGGATCACCTGTATTCTAGTTCTATTAAAGTTCGTTTTGTGCCTTTGTGATGTCATTTACCAGATATTTAAAGGGGATCGCCTGTATTCTTGTTCTATTAAAGTTTGTTTTGTGCCTTAGTGATGACATTTACCAGATAAAGGGGATCACCTGTATTCTAGTTCTATTAAAGTTCGTTTTGTGCCTTTGTGATGTCATTTACCAGATATTTAAAGGGGATCGCCTATATTCTAGTTCTATTAACGTTCGTTTTGTGCCTTAGTGATGTCATTTACCAGATAAAGGGGATAGCCTGTATTCTAGTTTTATTAAAGTTTGTTTTGTGCCTTTGTGATGTCATTTACCAGATAGAGGGGGATCGCCTGTATTCTAGTTCTATTAAAGTTCATCAAGCATCTGTAATCGTCATTATGAAGGATTAACTAGAAATAATATTTGTTCCTTAGGTACCTGATTACAATTCCCATACAACAACAGTGCTAAATATCATTTATAAGAATTTAATTTGCCGAATAATATGTGCAATACATTATCATTTTTTCAACCAATCGCTCAACATAGGAATGGAAGAAATATCAAATAAAAATGATTTTCTTATAGTTGTGACCTGTTATCTATTTAAGAGATATATCTTATCACACTTCAAGGAGTAAGATACGAAAAACGTAATACAAAAACTGATTTAATTTGATTGGCTTATCAAGCATCATATGACGATATCTATTATTTGTACATGATTTAAATTTGATGTTAACGTTTATTTGCAGATTGTTATTGACCTGTGGCAGCTGGTATTAACGCCATGATGACACCCTTTGAAATAAGCTGAAGTTAGAAATTGAGTTTTATAAAGGATAATTTACAGTTTCAGGACTAGAACCAACAGACTTCTGTTTGGGACTTTGGGTATTTAATCATACTCGGTATATATATATATTTCTGATGTATAGGTGTAAGTGTCTCTTTTTGGACATTCACTACATCAAGTCTTTTTATAAGTAGTATATAAAACCTTATTAGCTTTGATGGCATGAGCCAAAGAATAAAAACATTGTCATTGCAACAGCTAAACAGACATTATTTCCGGTGATCAAACTTGCTGAAGGGGAGATAATCAAATTGACTTTCATCAATATACTGTCCATTTACTGTCTGTGTGCCTTGTCAGTGACTAACAGCTAGACAGATATTGTTTCTGGTCTAACATGTTAGAGAGGAGATAATCAAATTAATTTTATTAAGGAATGACTGTAATATTTTTTCTGTCCATGAAGAAATAACATTAGAAATTTGGTGCACACTGAATAACGTGCGTAGCGGGTTATTTAACAGTGTACACCACATTTTTTATGTTATTTCAAATAGACAGAAAAAATATCACAGTCATTTCCTATAAATTAATTCTACATTCAATTTTACGCCGTAGAAAACCATGAAAAAACGTTGATGACGTCACGGTCACATGACTAAATTATGTATGGGCTCATAACAAAATAACAGCAGCCAATCAGAAGACGCGTTACATCCAAAATTAAATCATTTCTATATACTGTCCATTTGACCATGTGCCTTGTCTGTGTAACAGTTGGACAGATATTGTTTCTGGTGGTCTAACATGTTCAAGGGGAGATAATCAAATCAACTTACTTCAATATACTGTCTGTATGTTCATGTGCCTTGTCAGTGCAACAGCTGGACAGATATGTTTGTGATGGTCTAACATGTTAAAGGGGAGATAATCAAATTAATTTACTTCTATATACGGTCCGTTTGACTATGTACCTTGTCAGTGTAACAGCTGGACAGATATTATTTCTGGTGGTCTAACATGTTAAAGGGGAGATAATCAAATTAACTTACTTCAATATACTGCCTATATGTCCATGTACTTTGTCAGTGAAACAGCTGGACAGATATTGTGTCTGGTGGTCTAACATTTTAAAGGGGAGATAATCAAATCAACTTGCTTCAATATACTGTCTATATGTCCATGTAGCACATTGGCAGTGAAACAGCTGGACAGATATTATTTCTGGTAGTCTAACATGTTAAAGGGGAGATAATCAAATCAACTTACTTCAATATACTGTCTATATGTCCATGTACCTTGTTGTTGTAACAACTGAACAGATATTGTTTATGGTAAACTAAAGTTTACATGTTAAAGGGGAGATAATAAAATCAACTGTCTTTAGTAAACTTATGTCGGTATGCCTTGTCAATCCTTTACTTCTTTGCAGATGATGGATACATTAACCTTTACACAGTGGAGAAAAATTATGACCTAAATCGATGGTTAAAATATTAGAATTATAAACTAATATATAGATTTAAAAATTTGTTTTTTCTTTTTTTGCAGGATATAATGGAAGATTGGGATGAGGTAAGATTTTCTTCTTAAATTTCGATAGTCATGTGACCTATTTTTGTCTTTAAACTGTACAGAAAGCTACATGTGTGTAGTTCATTGTATTCATAGAGGGATTGCTTGATTGTTGGTTGCTTAACGTCCAGTGGCAAATATTTCATGCATATTCAGGACGAGAACAAGTTCACAATAAATACAATAGGTAGGTCTTGTCATAATAGAGGCCGTAAGGGATGATGGTCAGGGAGATTCATAGAGGAAAAATAAAAGAAAATCAAAATGACAAGAGTTATAAGAATTGTAATGGACAAAATTTCAAGGAGTAAACCTGATACATTATACAGCGTCAAAAGTTTTTATGTTTTCTCCAAAAACTCTGAAATTACAAACAGCAATTTCACTGTCTTGTTCTGTTGTTGTCACTGCATTTGAGAAGTAAACTGTAAAAGTGGACATTGTAAGCAGAATAACTCAGACTTAAAAAAAGTAGTTTGTTAATTTGTTAAGGCCAAATAAAAATATATGTGTGGTTCCAGTAACCCGACCGACCCTAGTTAAAACTCCCCGACCCTAGAACTTTTTTTTTCATTTCTGAAAAATAAATTTGCAAACGATCAAATTTTGAGGATTGTGAATTAAAATAATTAAATTCATAGATTTCTGTCATTTGAATTTCCATCACAAGTATCTGTTAATGCTAAAATGCAACAATTCATAACAGAATGCAACAAAATTAACTAAAAACGTATCATGACTGTTTATTTTACAACCAAATACATGTAAAAATGGTGGACTTCCGGTTGGGGCGTGTATAATACCGGAAACAATTTCGGTAAACAAACGATTTTTTTCCGGATTTTGACATTCAAAAATAAGAATTAAAAAAAAAAAAAAATTTGCCGACCTACCGACCCTATTTTTTAAAAGTATGTAACTGGAACCAAACATATATTTTTATTTGGCCTAAATAAAAAAAATGTAACATTGTAACACACATAATTACCAATATACTTACTTAATTACTTAATTTGAATTATTACATTTGTAATACATTATTATGTGCAGGAAAGAAATGCTTAAGCTTTGTTTTACTTACAGAAACTTTGGAAAGCTGCTGGGGAGGGAAATATTAAAGATGTGGAATTATCTTTACAAAATGGAGCTAATTTGGAATATGAAAGTGTAAGTGAAGTAGAAATATTTGAAACATATAAAGGTATTTACTTATAACAGTACACACAAGGTCAATAATATATAAATCACCCTTGTTTGTTCTGAGTGATTCATTGTCAATAATATATAAATCACCCTTGTTTGTTCTGAGTGATTCATTTCCAATAATATATAAATCACCCTTGTTTGTTCTTAGTGATTCATTGTCAATAATATATAAATCACCCTTGTTTGTTCTTAGTGATTCATTGCCAATAATATATAAATCACCCTTGTTTGTTCTGAGTGATTCATTGCCAATAATATATAATACACCCTTGTTTGTTCTGAGTTGCCAATAATATATAAATCACCCTTGTCTGTTCTGATTGATTCATTGTCAATAATATATAAATCACCCTTGTTTGTTCTGAGTGATTCATTGTCAATAATATATAAATCACCTTTGTTTGTTCTGAGTTGCCAATAATATATAAATCACCCTTGTCTGTTCTGAGTGATTCATTGTCAATAATATATAAATCACCCTTGTTTGTTCTGAGTGATTCATTGTCAATAATACATAAATCACCCTTGTTTGTTCTGAGTGATTCATTGTCAATAATATATAAATCACCCTTGTTTGTTCTGAGTGATTCATTGTCAATAATATATAAATCACCCTTGTTTGTTCTGAGTGATTCATTGTCAATAATATATAAATCACCTTTGTTTGTTCTGAGTGATTCATTGTCAATAATATATAAATCACCCTTGTTTGTTCTGAGTGATTCATTGTTAATAATATGTAAATCACCTTTGTTCGTTCTGAGTGATTCGTTGTCAATAATATATAAATCACATTTGTTTGTTCTGAGTGATTCATTGTCAATCATATATAAATCACCCTTGTTTGTTCTGAGTGATTCATTGTCAATCATCTACAAATCGCCCTTGTTTGTTCTGAGTGATTCATAGTCAATCCTATATAAATCACCCTTGTTTGTTCTGAGTGATTCATAGTCAATCCTATATAAATCATCCTTGTTTGTTTTGAGTGATTCATAGTCAATCCTATATAAAGCATCCTTGTTTGTTCTGAGTTATTCATTGTTAAACATGATGAATATTGGTTGTTACATGTATTTCTGTATTTTACAGAAGAAGTAAGAAACATTGTTATTTACATTTTTTTTATATAAATTAGACCCTTGGTTTTTCTGTTTGAAAGGTTTTACACTAGTAATTTTTTGGGGCCCTTTATAACTTGTCTTTCAGTGTGAGCCAAGGCTCTGTGTTGAAGACCGTACCTTGACCAATAATGGTTTACTTTTATAAATTGTGACTTTGATGGAGAGTTGTTTCATTGGCACTCATACCAAATCTTCCTCTATCCATGATATCTATTTACACAACAAATATACACTTAACTTCTGTTTTTACACAAAATATTAGAAATTTATTAACAAAACATGGATGTATACCACACCTATCAACCAGAGAAAATAGTGGATAAAATACCAGGGAGGCAATCAAATTACATAAGTAGAAGTAAAATAGCATGGCAGAAAAAATTTATTAAAAAGACAAAACAACAGACTAAAAGTTCCTAAAACACAGGGCACCAAGAACAGACATGAAATATGTCATTACACTTTTATGTTATTGGGTTACTGTATCAAAGCTTCAGAATAAGATACAGTAAAATCTAATTAACAAGATTAAGTTGAAGTTGAAGGGACTGGACAAAATTATTTGACTTATCTGAAGTTCGAATGTGTCGTCATCCAAAAAATATTTTGAATAGTGTGCCCTTTTTTTAACATGACAATTTGTTATTATGTATTGAAGCTCCATCTTCTTTTTTATCCTTCATGATAATTGAACACACAAGTACAGATACAAAACATTCACAAACAAAATCAATAAACAAATATTTACACAAATATTTGACAAAGGATAGTCACTATAAATTATGGAATCACTCTCATAACAAAACAAAATCCCAAAAGATCACTGGTAATGGTTGTCTGCTTTGCATTCAATAATTGTAAATTTGTCATAATTCTGCAAAACCTTTAATTATTGCAATTAAGGTGGTACATAACACTACAGGGAGACAACTCTGTATAAATCAGCTGAACGTTTTAATCACGTTCTATTGTTAATGAAATATTAAGTTTCTCAATGATCAAAATTAGTGTTTGTCAAACTGCTATATATCCAATGAATTTTTCTGATAAAGTGTGTAGTTAAAATTTTTATATTTTTGTCAAAGGGTCAAGGTAAATATTTTGTCAAAATTTTATGAAAATTAAACAAGTCAAATTGATTTTAGTCAAGGTGTTTGGTACCACCTTAATGATTGTTGGTTCTAACCATTCATATGATCACGCTCTGGTCATTTAAATTTGTTTTGTTTTAATATCAGGTGAAATATGTTAAAGTTTCGCATGGACGATCGAAACAGGTGTTAATTACTGGTCATCAGAAACATGTCATTTTAAATGTTATACCAACAAGTATGTGTGACACCTGATAATAAAACACTCCTGTAGTGAACATGACATGTGACACCTGATAATAAAACACTCCTGTAGTGAATATGACATGTGACACCTGATAATAGAACACTCCTGTAGTGAATATGACATGTGACACCTGATAATAAAACACTCCTGTAGTGAACATGACATGTGACACCTGGCAATAAAACACTCCTGTAGTGAACATGACATGTGACACCTGATAATAAAACACTCCTGTAGTGAACATGACATGTGCCACTAGATCATACAACATTCGTTAACCACTCCAGTGATGAACATGACATGTGACACTAGATCATACAACATTCATTTACCACTCCTGTAGTGAACATGACATGTGACACCTGATCATACAACACTCATTAACCACTCCTGTACTGAACATGACATGTGACACCTGGTCATACAACATTCATTGACCACTTTTGTACTGAACATGACATGTGACACCTGATCATACACCATGCATTAACCAATCCTGTAGTGAACATGACATGTGACACCTGATCATATATCATTAACCACTCCTGTACTGAACATTTCATGTGACACCTGATTTTACACCATTATTCACCACTCCAGTACTGAACATGACATGTGACACCTAATCATACACCATTATTCACCACTCCTGTACTGAACATGACATGTGACACCTAATCATACACCATTATTCACCACTCCTGTACTGAACATGACATGTGACACCTATTCATACACCATTATTCACCACTCCTGTACTGAACATGACATGTGACACCTAAGCATACACCATTATTCACCATTCCTGTACTGAACTGTTCAACATGACATGTGTCACCTAATCATACACCATTATTCACCACTCTTGCACCAAACATAACATGTGACACCTTATCATACTACATTCATTGACCACTTCTGTCCGTAACATGACATATGATACCTGATCATATAACATACATTTACCACTCCTCTATTGAACATGAAAAAGGACACCTGATCATACAACATTCACTTACCACTCCTGTACTAAACATGAAATGTGACACCTGATCATACAACATTCATCAATCACTCTTGTACTGAACATGACATGTGACACCTGATCATACATCATTCATTTACCACTCCTTTAGTGAACAGGACATGTGACACCTGATCATACACCATTCATTTACCACTCATGTAGTGAACATGACATGTGACACCTAATCATATATCATTAACCACTCATGTACTGAACATTTCATGTGACACCTGATCATACACCATTATTCACCACTCCTGTACTGAACATGACATGTGACACCTAATCATACACCATTATTCACCACTCCTGTACTGAACATGACATGTGACACCTAATCATACACCATTATTCATCACTCTTGTACTGAACATGACATGTGACACCTAATCATACACCATTATTCACCACTCCTGTGCTGAACATGACATGTGACACCTAATCATACACCATTATTCACCACTCTTGCACCAAACATGACATGTGACACCTTATCATACTACATTCATTGACCACTTCTGTCCGTAACATGACATATGATACCTGATCATATAACATACATTTACCATTCCTCTACTGAACATGAAAAAGGACACCTGATCATACAACATTCACTTACCACTCCTGTACTGAACATGACATGTGACACCTGATCATACAACATTCATCAACCACTCCTGTACTGAGCATGACATGTGACACCTGATCATTTAACATTCATCAACCACTCCTGTACTGAACATGACATGTGACATCTAATCATACAACATTTATCAACCATTCCTGTACTGAACATGACATGTGAGACCTGATCATACAACATGCATTGACCATTTCTGTACTGACCATGACATGTGACACCTGATCTTACACCATTCATTGACCATTTCTGTACTGAACAACATATATTTACCACTCCTGTACTGAACTTGACATGGGTAACCTGGTAACATGTGACATAGCGATGACATACTTACACCAACATGTGACATTGCAAAAACACTCTTATTCTCTACACCAACATGAGACATAGCTATGACACTCTTATACTCAGCACCAACTTTTAATTTAGCCATACCACTTTTATATTTCACAGAAACATGTGACATATCACTGACACTTTTATATTCAACACCAATATGTGACATAACAATTCCACTCTTACACTGCTCACAAATATGTTACATATCACTGACACTCTTATACTCAGCATCAACATGTGACATAGCAATGACACTATTATACTCAACATGAACAAGTGACATATCAATGACACTCTTATACTCAACACGAACAAGTGACATAGCAATGACACTCTTATACTCAGCACCAACATCTGACATAACAATGACACTCTTATACTCAGCACGAACAAGTGACATATCACTGACACTCTTAAACTATGCATTAACATGTGACATAACAATGGCACTCTTATACTCAGCACCAACATGTGATGTACCAATGCAACTCTTATACTCAACACCAATATGTGACATAGCTATGACACTCTTATACTTAACACCAACATGTGACATATCTATGACACTCTTATACTCAGCACCAACATGTGATATAACAATGACACTCTTATACTCAGCACGAACATGTGACAAATCACTGACACTCTGATACTCAGCATCAACATGTGACATAGCAATGACATTCTTATACTCAGCACCAACATGTGATGTACCAATGCAACTCTTATACTCAACACCAATATGTGACATAGCTATGACACTCTTATACTCAACACCAACATGTGACATATCTATGACACTCTTATACTCAGCACCAACATGTGATATAACAATGACACTCTTATACTCAGCACGAACTTGTGACAAATCACTGACACTCTTATACTCAGCATCAACATGTGACATAGCAATGACATTCTTATACTGCTCACAAACATGTGACATATCACATTTATAGGCAACGCAAACAAAAAGTTCAAACATGGCTTATTGCAGTTCTTCACTTATACTCAACACAACATACACCATTGCTATATAGAAATATGGGTCGAAGAATGATACCCAGGCTGATATGGAAAAGGCCATGTATTAATCGCTTTAACATATACTTTCGACAATAGTTTTATGTAAGGCAGGTAAACAAATGCAATAACTAAAACAATTAAAAACTTTATACAGAAGTTAAATTATGAATCAAATATACTATAATTGTCCAACAACAGCATCACTACCTCCATATATAGTATGGTAACATTTCCTATGGAGGCATTTTGAAACATGAAAATTTGGAAGAGTTTTATGGTCATTACTACTCCATGTTTGTTGTACTATAAAATGATTCATAATTGTCAATGGCATTTGTTAGCAAGTACTAAACTAACCCCACAAAAGTTCCCGTAAATTTTGACGTCGTCATAAAAAATATCTGACGTCACAATGGAAAAGCCGAATCTAACTGTCATGACTGTGTATGTAGATTCTTAACTTTTGGTCCCGTTTTCAAATTGGTCTACATTAAGGTCCAAAGGGTCCAAAATTAAACTTAGTTTGATTTTGACAAAAAATGAATCAGTTAGGTTCTTTGATATGCTGAATCTAAAAATGTACTTAGATTCTTGATTATTGGCCCAGTTTTCAAGTTGGTCCTAATCGGAGTCCAAAATTAAACTTTGTTTGATTTCATCAAAAATTGAATAAATGGGGTTCTTTGATATACCAAATCTAACTGTGTATGTAGATTCTTCATTTTTGGTCCTGTTTTCAAATTGGTCTACACTAAAGTCCAAAGGGTCCAAAATTAAACTTAGTCTGATTTTAACAAAAATTGAAATCTTGGGGTTCTTTGATATGCTGAATCCAAAAATGTACTTAGATTTTTTATTATGGGCCCAGTTTTCAAGTTGGTCCAAATCAGGATCTAAAATTATTATATTAAGTATTGTGCAATAGCAAGTCTTTTCAATTGCACAGTATTGCGCAATGGCAAGAAATATCTAATTGCACAATATTGTGAAATAGCAATTTTTTTTAATTAGAGTTATCTTTCTTTGTCCAGAATAGTAAGCAAGAAATATCTAATTGCAAAATATTGTGCAATAGCAAGATTTTTTTTTAATTGGAGTTATCTTTCTTTGTCCAGAATCAACTTAAATCTTTGTTATATACAATATACAATGTATATTCACTTTTTACTACCAACTGATAAATTAAAATAATCTTTACCATTCAGTGATAACAAGCAGTTTTTTTTACATCTTAATATTTTATGATGTGTTTAAATGAATAGTTATTGTTGCAAACTCCATTAGAAATTTTAATTGAGATTAGTTTTAGAATAAGGGAAAGGGGGATGTGATTAAAAAAATTGGGTTCAATTTTTCTCATTTGAAATTTCATAAATAAAAAAGAAAATTTCTTCAAACATTTTTTTGAGAGGATTAATATTCAACAGCATAGTGAATTGCTCTAAGAGAAAACAAAAATTTTAAGTTCATTAGAACACATTCATTCTGTGTCAGAAACCTATGCTGTGTCAACTATTTAATCACAATCCAAATTTAGAGCTGAATCCAGCTTGAATGTTGTGTCCATACTTGCCCCAACCGTTCAGGGTTCAACCTCTGCGGTCGTATAAAGCTACGCCCTGCGTGGCATCTGGTTAGAATTAATCTGAATCAGAAAATATAATTTGTTTTTATTTTTCTTGAAATTTTTTTTTTTTACTTTGATCATCATTGTTAATCAGACAGATTTAATAAAAAAAAAACAACAAAACAACAAAAACTTGACAGAATGATATAAAGTGGGGTCTCATTTTATTCTTAGCACAACTGAATCAGATAGTACCAGTTTTATTTTGTTACCTGACAAAAAATTATTTTGTAAACATCTGATTTTAATGAGAAGTTGATGAGAACAAGTTGTGTTAACATCTTTAGTCAGATAATGTTAATTCTACAGATATAACCCGTTTTAATGTTTCTTCAAAAAAAGATAACTTTGATTATTCTACAGAATCTACACAAAATCATGTTGTTAATCAGACATGTTAAATGTAAATGTAAAACATCTTTTAAAAATAACAAATACTTGACAGAATTATATAAAGTGGGGTCTTATTTTTCTTGTCTCTTCGTACTGAATCAGAAAATATAACTCGTTTTTATGTTTCTTGAAAAAAAGTTTTTTTTTTTAATCTGACAGTTCTGATGGAAGTTCTGACATCTCACAATAAAACATGTTGTTTATTTGTTGTTTATGAAGAATATAAATACAAGTGTGACTGGTCATTTTATTCAGTTTTGACCACTGATTCATGTGATATATATTTTGTTTATATTTATTACACAACATTATCCAGTATATGACACAAGTTTTGATGTCTGTTATATGTTGATATTACAGGATGGATGGACACCATTAATGTGGGCGGCTTTGAAAGGACACCTGGAGGTAGTGATGTACCTAGTCAGTCACGGCAGTCAGTTAGAGGCCACATCCACGGTAATGATAGATATAATCACCTTACTCTGACCAAACAACACTTTATACAGAATCTACACAAAATCATGTTGTTAATCAGACAAGTTTAATGGACAACAAATATTTGTTAGAATTATATAAAGTGGGGTCTCATTTTATTCGTAACACAGAAGTGAATCAGATAGTAAAGGTTTTATTTTGTTTTCTGACGAAAAATTATTTTTATAACATCTGATTTTAATGAGAAGTTGATGAGAACAAGTTGTGTTAACATCTTTAGTCAGATAATGATAATTCTACAGATTTATTGTAAAACATCTTTTAATAATAACAAATACTTGACAGAATTATATAAAGTGGGGTCTTATTTTTTTTGTCTCTTCACACTGAATCAGAAAATATAACTTGTTTTTATGTTTCTTGAAAAAAAGTGTTTTTTTTTAACTTTGATCATTCTACAGAATCTACACAAAATCATGTTGTTAATCAGACATGTTAAATGTAAATGTAAAACATCTTTAAAAAATAACAAATACTTGACAGAATTAAATAAAGTGGGGTCTTATTTTTCTTGTCTCTTCGTACTGAATCAGAAAATATAACTCGTTTTTATGTTTCTTGAAAAAAAGTTTTTTTTTAAAACTTTGATCATTCTACTTAATCAACGTTAATCAGACAGATTTAATGGACAACAAACATTTGATAGAATTATATAAAGTGAGGTCTCATTTTAATTGTCTTGTCCAGCTGAGTCCATTGATATAAATATTGTTTATGTTTCTTGATAAAAGTTTTTTTTTAAGCTGACATTTCTGATGGAAGTTCTGACATCTCACAATAAAATATGTTGTTTATTTGTTGTTTATGTAGAATATAAATACAAGTGTGACTGGTCATTTTATTGAGTTTTGACCACTGATTCATGTGATATATATTTTGTTTATATTTATTACACAACATTGTCAGTTTATGACACAAGTTTTGATGTCTGTCAAATGTTGATATTACAGGATGGAAGGACACCATTAATGTTGGCGGCTGTGAGAGGACACCTTGAGGTAGTGATGTACCTAGTCAGTCAGGGCAGTCGATTAGAGGCCACAGACGAGGTAATGATAGATATAATCACCTTACTTTGACCAAAACACAACTTTATACAGAATCTACACAAAATCATGTTGTTAATCAGACAGGTTTAATGGACAACAAATATTTGTTAGAATTATATAAAGTGGGGTCTCATTTTATTCGTAACACAGAACTGAATCAGATAGTAAAGGTTTTATTTTGTTTCCTAACGAAAAATTATTTTGTAAACATCTGATTTTAATGAGAAGTTGATGAGAACAAGTTGTGTTAACATCTTTAGTCAGATAATGTTAATTCTACAGATCTAATGTAAAACATCTTTTAAAAAATAACAAATACTTGACAGAATTATATAAAGTGGGGTCTTATTTTTCTTGTCTCTTCGTACTGAATCAGAAAATATAACTTGTTTTAATGTTTCTTGAAAAAAAGTTTTTTTTTCACTTTGATTATTCTATTGAATCATTGTTAATCAGACGGGTTTAATGGAGACCTAATATTTGAGAGAATTATATAAAGTGGGGTCTTATTTTTCTTGTCTCTTTGCACTGAATCAGAAAATATAACTCATATCAAGGTTTCTTGATTTTTTTTTTTTTCAACTTTAATTATTCTACAGAATCAACTTAAATCATGTTGTTTTAAATCAGACATGTTAAATGGACAACAAATACTTGTTAGACTTATATTAAATAGGGTTTGCTATTATTTTTACCTGTTTTATAGAACTGAATCAGAAAATATATTTTTAGTTTCTAATCTTAATCTACCATTTATCTGATTATACACAAGTATAATTGGATATTTTCTTAGCCAATGTTATATTTCTTACATTTTGATAAATTGTTTGACACCTCTCTTGATTTATTATCACACACCATTAACATGTTTATAATTTTATATTGTTATAGTTTGGATACACAGCTTTACATTATGCTGCTTGGAATGAACAGATTGATGTAACAAAATGGTTAATAGACCAAGGATGCAGTCCATGGGTGAAAACAGAAGAGGTAATTTTCATTTTTATTCGCTATCTTTCTTAACAAAAAATGTATACATTTTAAATTGATATATAGAACAAAAATTCACTTGATATTATGTGAACAAAGTATTTAACATGGTACAGTCACTTGATTTACAAACATTAATCATACCAACCCACAGACCATACTTTAAATCACCAATCAAATCTTAACACACGGACAAATAATCAAAGTATTTAACATGGTACAGTCACTAGAATTACAAACATTAATCATACCAACCCACAGACCACACCTTAAATCACCAATCAACACGGACACATAATCAAAGTATTTAACATGGTGCAGTCACTTGAATTACAAACATTAATCATACCAACCCACAGCCCACACTTTAAATCACAAATCAAATCTTAACACACAGACAAATAATCAAAGTATTTAACATGGTGTAGTCACTTGATTTACAAACATTAATCAAACCAACCCACAGACCACACTTAAAATAACCAATCAACACGGACGAATAATTCAAGTATTTAACATGGTGCGGTCACTTGATTTATAAACATTAATCATACAAACCCACAGACCACACTTTAAATCACTAATCAACACGGACAAATAATCAAAGTATTTAACATGGTGCAGTCACTTGATTTACAAACATTAATCATACCAACCCACAGCCCACACTTTAAATCACAAATCAAATCTTATACACAGACAAATAATCAAAGTATTTAACATGGTGTAGTTACTTGATTTACAAACATTAATCATACCAACCACAAGACCACACTTTAAATCACCAATCAACACGGACAAATAATCAAAGTATTTAACATGGTGCAGTCACTTGATTTACAAACATTAATCAGACCAACCAACAGACCACACTTTAAATCACTTATCAACACGGACAAATAATCAAAGTATTTAACATGGTGTAGTCACTTGATTTACAAACATTAATCATACCAACCCACAGACCACACTTTAAATCACCAATCAACACGAACAAATAATCAAAGTATTTAACATGGTGTAGTCGCTTGATTTACAAACATTAATCAGACCAACCCACAAACCACACTTTAAATCACCAATCAACACAGACAAATAATCAAAGTATTTAACATGGTGTAGTCACTTGATTTACAAACATTAATCATACCAACCCACAAACCACACTTTAAATCACCAATAAACACAGACAAATAATCAAAGTATTTAACATGGTGTAGTCACTTGAATTACAAACATTAATCAAACCAACCCACAGACCACACTTTAAATCACCAATCAACACAGACAAATAATCAAAGTATTTAACATGGTGTAGTCACTTGATTTACAAACATTAACCATACCAACCCACAAACCACACTTTAAATCGCCAATCAAATCTTAACACAAGGACAAATAATCAAAGTATTTATCATGGTGTAGTCACTTGATTTACAAACATTAACCATACCAACCCACAAACCACACTTTAAATCGCCAATCAAATCTTAACACACGGACAAATAATCAAAGTATTTAACATGGTGCGGTCACTTGATTAACAAACATTAATCATACCAACCCACAAACCACACCTTAAATCACCAATCAACACAGACAAAAAATCAAAGTATTGAACATGGTGTAGTCACTTGATTTACAAACATTAATCATACCAACCCACAAACCACACTTTTAATCACCAATAAACACAGACAAATAATCAAAGTATTTAACATGGTGTAGTCACTTGATTTACAAACATTAACCATACCAACCCACAAACCACACTTTAAATCGCCAATCAAATCTTAACACACGGACAAATAATCAAAGTATTTATCATGGTGTAGTCACTTGATTTACAAACATTAACCATACCAACCCACAAACCACACTTTAAATCGCCAATCAAATCTTAACACACGGACAAATAATCAAAGTATTTATCATGGTGTAGTCACTTGATTTACAAACATTAACCATACCAACCCACAAACCACACTTTAAATCGCCAATCAAATCTTAACACACGGACAAATAATCAAAGTATTTAACATGGTGTAGTCGCTTGATTTACAAACATTAATCATACCAACCCACATACCACACTTTAAATTACCAATCAAATCTTAACACACGCACAAATAATCAAAGTATTTATCATGGTGTAGTCACTTGATTTACAAACATTAACCATACCAACCCACACACCACACTTTAAATCACCAATGAAATCTTAACACACGCACAAATAATCAAAGTATTTAACATGGTGTAGTCACTTGATTTACAAACATTAATCAGACCAACCCACAAACCAAACTTTAAATCACCAATCAAATCTTAACACACGCACAAATAATCAAAGTATTTAACATGGTGTAGTCACTTGATTTACAAACATTAATCAGACCAACCCACAAACCAAACTTTAAATCACCAATCAAATCTTAACACACGCACAAATAATCAGAGTATTTAACATGGTGTAGTCACTTGATTTATAAACATTAATCAAACCAACCCATAAACCACACTTCATATGATGTCAACACACTGATCACCAATCATAATGTTAACACAATGATCAACCAATCAAAGTAATTATTATTAACATGAGTTATAAAAACCGATATACCATAATTCATACAATGTCAACAAAGGGATAACCAATCAAATCATGTCAATAAAATGATCACCAAGCAATCACTACCAACACAGTTTCCACCAATCATACATTACAAATATACCTTCCACCAATCATACATTACAAACACATCTTCCACAAGTCATACACTACCAACACATCTTCCACCAATCATACATTACAAACTCACCTCCCACCAATCATACACTACCAACACACCTTCCATCAATCATACACTACAAACATACCTTCCACCAATCATACATTACAAACACACCTCCCACCAATCATACACTACAAACATACCTTCCACCAATCATACATTACAAACAAACATTCCACTAATCATACATTACAAACACACCTCCCACCAATCATACATTACAAACACACCTCCCACCAATCATACATTACAAACACACCTTCCATCAATCATACATTACAAACACACCTTCCACCAATCATACATTACAAACATACCTTCCAACAATCATACACTACCAACACACCTTCCACCAATCATATACTATCAACACACCTTTCACCAATCATACACTACAAACACAACTTCCACCAATCATACACTACCAACATAACTTCGACCAATCATACACTACCAACACAACTTCCACCAATCATAGACTACCAACATACCTTCCACCAATCATATACTATCAACATACCTTCCACCTATCATACACTACCAACATACCTTCCACCAATCGTACATTACAAACAAACCTTCCACCAATAATACACTACCATCATACCTTCCACCAATCATACACTACCAACATACCTTCCACCAATCATACATTACAAACATACCTTCCACAATCATACACTACCAACACACCTTCCACCAATCATACACTTCCAACATACTTTGCACCAATCATACACTACTAACATACCTTCCACCAATCATACACTACCAACATACCTTCCACCAATCATACACTACCAACATACCTTCCACCAATCATACACCACCAACACACCTTCCACCAATCATACACTACCAACATACCTTCCACCAATCATACACTACTAACATACCTTCCACAAATCATACACTTCCAACAAACCTTCCACCAATCATACATTACAAACATACCTTCCACCAATCATACACTACCAACATATCTTTCATCGCTTAGTAGAAAACATGTATAATGACATTCCACAGTAACATATGTCAACCTGTTACTGGTTGTCAATAAAGCACGTACTAGAATAATTATGCTCTCGTTGTTTATGTGAATCGAACAAAAAAGACCAAGAATGACTTTCTGCAGTAACATATGTCAGCCTTTTACTCATGTGTCATAGCAGTTGTCAATAAAGCACTTACTAGAATAATAATACCCTCATGATAAGTTAATGAGACAGGCAAAATCTAATGTAAACCAGGTGGTTGAATTATGATAAATATAACTTTATTATTTCAGTATGTTTGGTTTTAATGTATTAATTTACATACTACACTAATTAGGGCCCCGCCTAGTGACGGGTCACCCTATAGTGATCAGTCTGTCTGTCCATCCGTCTGTCAGTAACAAATTGTGTCCACTATATATCAAGCGAACCGTTATAATTTCATACTTTTTACTTGACATGTATATTAACCAACACCAGAGGGTGTGTCATTATGTATGTACAACTTCCTAGGTAAAGATCAAGGTCAAAAACTTTGGTTTCAGTTTACAACCCCATGTCATATGGTCAAGATCGTGGTCGCTCTATATCTTGAGAACTGTTATGATTTCAAAGTTTTTACTTGACATGTATATTAAATTACACCAGAGAATGTGTCATAATGTATGTACAACTTTCTAGGTCAAAGGTCAAGGTCAAAATTTTTGGTTTCAGTTAACAACTCCATGTCCTATGGTCAAGATCGTGTTTGCTCTATATCTTGAGAACCGTTATGATTTCAAAGTTTATACTTGACATGTACATTAACCAACACCAGAGGATATGTCATAATGTATGTACAACTTCCTTGGTTAAAAGTCAAGGTTAAAAACTTTGGTTTCAGTTGACAACTCCATGTCCTATGGTCAAGATACAAATTTTTGACCAGACATTATTTACAGCTGGGCCCACAGAGATGGCTCCCATCTCAATGATTTCTAGTTTATTCATGTTCTTAAACAGTAAAATCTCAATTATTTGTTCATGTATCTCTTTATTATGTCACTTCATATTTGTTGTTTGTTTAGGTTGACTGGTTTTATGTCAAGTATTGTATAGGTAAAATTAGTACAACTATTGCCTATTATTTAAAGAAGATGTTTATTTGTATGATTGATAAAAGAGTTTTTGATTGTATTTCAGGGTGAGACTCCTTATGATATGGTAACAATAGAAAGCGATGATTCTGAAGAGATAAAAAGGAAGAAGAAAGAAGTGATGGACTTCCTAAAGGTAAATATTCTGTCTTAATTAATAAGAGATATTTACAAATATGTTGACAGATTGTTAGAGACACAACAGACTTGGTACATTGAAGTTACAATAAAACGGTTGCCTGTTGTTTTCAATGTCATCGTAGTTTTTGTTGTCAGTTAACAACGTACCCGGTAAGTTGACAATTCCAAGCTTGTTGCCTAATATAGATGTTGGCATATGAGAAAGACAAATGTTTGAAATCAGTGTCTCATCTGTTGGATGTCTCTTATTTTTTATGTCATCAGCTGGCTATCTCCTAGGTTTATACATCACATCATCTCCTTTTATGTATACATAATGTGTATCTCTGTGCGGAAAAGTTGATTTACATGTTTATGCAAATATGTAATAATCATATACTAAAACAAAAAGCACATCTTAACAAAATGTTTAGTATGCTATCAACCTGTGTATAGATTTTAAAGCTTTCAGTATGTAGCGGGTAGACAAAGCCACCTACATAGATAAAACCTTTATGAAATGAGTAAACTCAGTAACGTTAACTCTCCTGCACATATTTTTTACATTACATACAAAAACAAATAAATCACATCATCATTAAATAGGCCGTGTGCAGTAAATTTTACTCACGTGTGATATGGCTTATAAGGAAAAACAATTACTGTGGCGATTAAACATGTGGTAAAGATGTCAGACCACCAATTCATTCACTCCAATTTAGAATGTAAAGTTATATACTAAAGTAGTCCTTCCCTAAAAAAAAAAAGTGCTTTTGATGTCATTGTTTACTTAAACTAAACCAACAAATTTGCAGAAATGAAATTTTTTTGTGAAAGAGAAATATATTTAAACCATTTTTAGACATAATTTACTTGCCAATGAGTTTGCATTAAAAATTGAGGATTAATGCGCTCCATACTATATTTATTTAAGATTTCCAGAAAAACCAGGGGCTATGTTTAGTAGTTACCTTCGGTCATTGGTATTTTACTACAAGACATTAAACATGAATTATAATTGGCAGGTAGAAAGATTATACATGTACGATTCAGTATACTAACACCTACTTTCTATGAAGTTAAAAATATTATAAAGCTGTAAATGTTGAAAAAATTGTTGGAATAGACAGGCTCTGACAGGGATTTCGAATTAGTGATCTGACACCTGTAAAGAAATAAACATGGTATCACAAAAATCAGAAAACAGCCTAACACCAGAATTTGTCCTTTCTTTTGCAATTAAACAATGGGAGAAATAAAAACAAATATAGTAACACATACTTTAAGAAATTATATATTTTCTCCATTATGATTATGGTTGATAAAACTACCGTTTTTAACTTGGCAATAGCTGCTTCTGAAAGAAATCAAAATAAATGAATAAACATAAACCTAAATTATTTGAAAAAGAAAGAATATTACAAAATTTTAGTAAAATTTTATTTGTTGTCCCTTATTTCAGTTATTCAGATTGATGATCCCAATCGCTGTAACACAACCATGTCTGTGGTCTTTTATTCCCTCTTTCTCCATAAAGACTGGTTGTCAGAATAATTTGTCTGACGTGTGTATTTCTTGATCTTGTGCATTTCCAAACATTTTGGGCAAGTTTGAAATTGTTCTTACAATCTTTATTGTCAGTGGCAAAAATAGGACTTTAGGATAGATATGAGATGTGGTATCGATTGGCAATGAGACAACTCTTCACAAGAGACCAAATGACCCAGAAATTAACAATGAAAGGTCACTCTACTAGTTTTTTACATGTTTTTCTTTTTTAGACTGCCATGTCAAAGACATCCCCAGAATTGACTCCTGACAACCAATCACAGGAACCTGCAGCACCAGTAGTTGGAGGTAATCATCTAATATTAATTATTCAGATATTGGCTGAAATAATAATTACTTGTTTTTAATTACGGAGACCTTGATGTCTGCTAACAATGGAGGTACTATCATTCCTACTGGTTCATCACACAAGGCAATTGTCTATGTTAATTATTATATATACTGGCTGGAATGACATGAATGATGTATTGTTACTTATTTCTAATATATGGAAACCTTGATATCTGCATATAACCTGTATAATGTTAAAAAAAAACACAACATTAATAGGAAAAGTAAAGTAGGCTATTGATGAAGATTGATTGATTACAGATCATATTAACTTTAACATAAACTTCTCTCATTCTCATCCGATTTAGGGACTGTGGAATATTTATCTGAGGGTGGGGCCGGTTCTTTCCTCAACCTGTTGATTACAGATCACAATAACCTTAAATTAATTCTGACCCGTTTTATATAACATTCTCAACCTGTTCAGTTGACAACCAAATCCAGCCATCGGCTCAACTGGATTTTACAGAATAAGTAGTTTTTGACATATAAAGACATTGACACATAGACGGATAAACTCATTGACCAGTTGACAAATGGACATATTAATCAATTGACACATTGACAGATCAGCATATCAAAATTGAGGTATCAAATCCAAACATTGACACATAAACATATCGACGCAATGACTAGTTGACACATTAACAAACTGACATATTGAGACATTGACAATTCTAAAGCTTTTTACACATTGACACATTGAGAGATCTACCCAAAAGCATACTCATACATTGATACATTGCCATGTTGACACACTGACAGATCATATAAAAAACAAGATGTGGTATGATTGCCAATTAAACAACTCTTCATAAGAGACCAAATGTCACAGAAATTAAAAAACTATAGATCACTGTACAACCTTCAACAATAAGCAAAGTCCATACCGCAGTCAGCTATAAAAGGCCCTGACGTGACAAATGTAATTTAATTCAAACGAGAAAACGAACAGACTACATTATGTACAAAAATGAACGAAAAACAAATATGTAACATATCAACAAACGACAACCACTGAATTACAGGATCCTGACTTTCGACAGGCACATACATACAGCATATGGCGGGGTTAAACATGTAAGCAGGATTCCAAACCTCCCCTAACCTTGGAAAGTTGTGTTACGGTACAACATATGAACGAACTATAAAAATCAGTTGTAAAAGGCAACACATTACCAGATTTATACATCAACACATTGACATATCGACATACTGACAGATCTACACATAAACAGGCTCATACATCAACACATTAACAGATGGATTCATCAACACATAAACATATCGTCAAATTGACATTTCAACACATTAACAGATTCATATTTCAACACATTGACATATTTTAACACTGACAGATTAACACATTAATAGACTGAAACATCATATCACTGACAGATCAACACATTAACAGACTTCTGCATCATCACACAGACATATCAACACATTAACAGACTTCTAAATCATCACACTGACAGATCAACACATTAACAGACTTCTACATCATCACACTGACAGATCAACACATTAACAGACTTTTACATCATCACACTGACAGATCAACACATTAACAAACTTCTAAATCATCACACTGACAGATCAACACATTAACAGACTTCTACATCATCACACTGACAGATCAACACATTAACAGACTTTTACATCATCACACTGACAGATCAACACATTAACAGACTTCTAAATCATCACACTGACATATCAACACATTAACAGACTTCTACATCATCACACTAACATATCAATATATTTACAGACTTCTACATCATCACACTGACAGATCAACATATTAACAGACTTTTACATCATCACACTGACAGATCAACATATTAACAGACTTCTATATCATCACACTGACAGATCAACACATCAACAGACTTCTACATCATCACACTGACAGATCAACACATTAACAGACTTCTACATCATCACACTGACAGATCAACACATTAACAGACTTCTACATCATCACGATGACAGATCAATACATTAACAGATGTATACATCATTACACTGACAGATCAACACATTAACAGACTTCTACATCATCACACTGACAGATCAACTTATTTACAGACTTTTACATCATCACACTGAGAGATCAACACATTAACAGACTTTTACATCATCACACTGACAGATCAACACATTAACAGATTTATACATCATAACACTGACAGATCAACACATTAACAGACTTCTACATCATCACACTGACAGATCAAAACATTAACAGACTTCTATATCATCACGATGGCAGATCAACACATTAACAGACTTCTACATCATCACACTGACAGATCAACACATTAACATTGACACATAAACATATCGACGCAATGACTAGTTGACACATTAACAAACTGACATATTGAGACATTGATAATTCTAAAGCTTTTTACACATTGACACATTGAGAGATCTACCCAAAAGCATACTCATACATTGATACATTGCCATGTTGACACACTGACAGATCATATAAAAAACAAGATGTGGTATGATTGCCAATTAAACAACTCTTCATAAGAGACCAAATGTCACAGAAATTAAAAAACTATAGATCACTGTACAACCTTCAACAATAAGCAAAGTCCATACCGCAGTCAGCTATAAAAGGCCCTGAAGTGACAAATGTAATTTAATTCAAACGAGAAAACGAACAGACTACATTATGTACAAAAATGAACGAAAAACAAATATGTAACATATCAACAAACGACAACCACTGAATTACAGGATCCTGACTTTCGACAGGCACATACATACAGCATATGGCGGGGTTAAACATGTAAGCAGGATTCCAAACCTCCCCTAACCTTGGAAAGTTGTGTTACGGTACAACATAAGAACGAACTATAAAAATCAGTTGTAAAAGGCAACACATTACCAGATTTATACATCAACACATTGACATATCGACATACTGACAGATCTACACATAAACAGGCTCATACATCAACACATTAACAGATGGATTCATCAACACATAAACATATCGTCAAATTGACATTTCAACACATTAACAGATTCATATTTCAACACATTGACATATTTTAACACTGACAGATTAACACATTAATAGACTGAAACATCATATCACTGACAGATCAACACATTAACAGACTTCTGCATCATCACACAGACATATCAACACATTAACAGACTTCTAAATCATCACACTGACAGATCAACACATTAACAGACTTCTACATCATCACACTGACAGATCAACACATTAACAGACTTTTACATCATCACACTGACAGATCAACACATTAACAAACTTCTAAATCATCACACTGACAGATCAACACATTAACAGACTTCTACATCATCACACTGACAGATCAACACATTAACAGACTTTTACATCATCACACTGACAGATCAACACATTAACAGACTTCTACATCATCACACTGAGAGATCAACACATCAACAAACTTTTACATCATCACACTGACAGATCAACACATTAATAGACTTCTACATCATCACACTGACAGATCAACACATTAACAGACTTCTACATCATAACACTGACAGATCAACACATTAACAGACTTCTACATCATAACACTGACAGATCAACACATTAACAGACTTTTACATCATCACACTGACAGATCAACACATTAACAAACTTCTACATCATCAAACTGACAGATCAACCCATTAACAGCCTTCTACATCATCAAACTGACAGATCAACACATTAACAGACTTCTACATCATAACACTGACAGATCAACACATTAACAGACTTCTACATCATAACACTGACAGATCAACACATTAACAGACTTCTACATCATCACACTGACAGATCAACACATTAACAGATTTATACATCATAACACTGACAGATCAACACATTAACAGACTTCTACATCATAACACTGACAGATCAACACATTAACAGATGTACACATCATTACACTGACAGATCAACACATTAACAGACTTCTTAATCATCACACTGACAGATCAACCCATTAACAGCCTTCTACATCATCACACTGACAGATCAAACCATTAACAGCCTTCTACATCATCACACTGACAGATCAACCCATTAACAGATTTATACATCATCACACTGACAGCCCAACACATTAACAGACTTTTACATCATCACACTGAGAGATCAACATATCAACAGACTTCTGCATCATCACACTGACAGATCAACACATTAACAGACTTCTACATCATCACACTGACAGATCAACACATTAACAGACTTCTACATCATCACATTGACAGATCAACATATTAACAGACTTTTACATCATCACACTGAGAGATCAACATATCAACAAACTTTTACATCATCACACTGACAGATCAACACATTAACAGACTTCTACATCACACTGGCAGATCAGCACATTAACAGACTTCTACATCATCAAACTGACAGATCAAGACATTAACAGACTTCTGCATCATCACACTGACATATCAACACATTAACAGACTTCTAAATCATCACACTGACATATCAACACATTAACAGACTTCTACATCATCACACTAACATATCAATACATTAACAGACTTCTACATCATCACACTGACAGATCAACATATTAACAGACTTTTACATCATCACACTGACAGATCAACATATTAACAGACTTCTATATCATCACACTGACAGATCAACACATCAACAGACTTCTACATCATCACACTGACAGATCAACACATTAACAGACTTCTACATCATCACACTGACAGATCAACACATTAACAGACTTCTACATCATCACGATGACAGATCAATACATTAACAGATGTATACATCATTACACTGACAGATCAACACATTAACAGACTTCTACATCATCACACTGACAGATCAACTTATTTACAGACTTTTACATCATCACACTGAGAGATCAACACATTAACAGACTTTTACATCATTACACTGACAGATCAACACATTAACAGATTTATACATCATAACACTGACAGATCAACACATTAAAAGACTTCTACATCATCACAGTGACATATCAAAACATTAACAGACTTCTATATCATCACGATGGCAGATCAACACATTAACAGACTTCTACATCACACTGGAAGATCAGCACATTAACAGACTTCTACATCATCACACTGACAGATCAAAACATTAACATACTTCTATATCATCACGATGGCAGATCAACACATTAACAGACTTCTACATCATCACACTGACAGATCAACACATTAACAGAATTCTATATCATCGCACTGACAGATCAACACATTAACATAATTCCACATCATCGCACTGACAGATCAACACATTAACAGACTTCTACATCATCACACTGACAGATGAACACATTAACAGACTTCTACATCATCACACTGACAGATCAACATATAAACATACTTCTACATCATCACACTGACAGATCAGCACATTAACAGACTTCTACATCATCACACTGACAGATGAACACATTACCAGACTTCTACATCATCACACTGACAGATGAACACATAGACAAGTAGACACTCAAACAGATTTAACACATTGGCATATCGAAACACTGACAGTATATACATAAAACATAGCTGAGAGGTTGATAGAGCAGATTGGTACCCCAAGAAAACATTGTCAACCGCTGCAAAGCCAAGGTTGACAATACTTTTTCGATGGGTACCAATCTATCACCCTCACAGCTATGTGTTATTTCATTTACTATACTGAATATCCTATCATTATTGTCTTTTACAGACGCATTTTATTCAAAAGTATTTTCCATTACGTCACATTCATAACAATGTAACGGATATTAGAAAAATCAACAGAACTTCAGCAAGATGTTTTTTGTTTTTTTTTTGACAGTTAAATAATAGAATCTAAGCCAAAAAATAGAACTTAAGCATTGTCTTTAATAACTTGATGTGAATTCAATTCATCGTCTTTTAAATAATTGATTTTTGATTGGTCTGGACGAGAGGGTGGCATTCAAAACAATTGTCCCCCACTCAGTCATGTGATAAAATAAATTAACACCCTGGTATTAGCCAATCAAAATATGGCATTTTAACGTGAAGTATAATAAATAAACATATTAACCGACTCCTACATTAACACATTAACATATTGACACACTGACATGTCAACACATTAACAGACTCAAACAGATGCATTCATTAACACAGACATATCGACAAACTGACATTTCAACACATTAACAGATACATATATCAACACATTGCCATATTGACACACTTACAAATTATCACATTGACAGACTCAAACAGCAACACATTGACAGACTCAAACAGCAACACTTTGACGTATCAACTCATAAACAGATCAACACATTAACATACTCGAACATGAACAAGTTGACATTTCAACATATCAACACTCTGACAGATTAAAACATTAACATACTAATTTATTGTTTTGATGACAGAGAGATCGCTGGCAGCAAACTTATAATTATGGCTATAAGCCCACTGTGGCTTGATAGGAAATATGTCACAAGGCATTGCTTTATATCACACATCTCCTGTATCATAAGAATAAGACCAGTGTGACTTTATTGGAAATATGCCAAAAGGTCTTGCTGTATATCACACATCTCTTGTATCATAAGAATAAGACCATGGTGACTCTATAGGTAATATGTCACAAGGCATTGCTGTATAACACACATCTCCTGTATCATAAGAATAAGACCACAGTGACTTTATAGGTAATATATCACAAGGCATTGCTGTATATCACCCATCTCCTGTATCATAAGAATAAGACCACGGTGTCTTTATAGGAAATATGTCACAAGACATTGCTGTATATCACATATCTCCTGTATCATAAGAATAAGACCACTGTGACTTTATAGGAAATATGTCACAAGGCATTGCTGTATATCACCCATCTCCTGTATCATAAGAATAAGACCACGGTGTCTTTATAGGAAATATGTCACAAGGCATTGCTGTATATCACACATCTCCTGTATCATAAGAATAAGACCAGTGTGACTTTATTGGAAATATGCCAAAAGGTCTTGCTGTATATCACACATCTCTTGTATCATAAGAATAGGACCATGGTGACTCTATAGGTAATATGTCACAAGGCATTGCTGTATATCACACATCTCCTGTATCATAAGAATAAGACCACGGTGACTCTATCTATAGGAAATATGTCACAAGGCATTGCTGTATATCACCCATCTCCTGTATCATAAGAATAAGACCACGGTGTCTTTATAGGAAATATGTCAGAAGGCATTGCTGTATATCACACATCTCCTGTATCATAAGAATAAGACCAGTGTGACTTTATTGGAAATATGCCAAAAGGTCTTGCTGTATATCACACATCTCTTGTATCATAAGAATAGGACCATGGTGACTCTATAGGTAATATGTCACAAGGCATTACTGTATAACACACATCTCCTTTATCATAAGAATAAGACCATGGTGACTCTATAGGAAATATGTCACAAGGTATTGCTGTATAACACACATCTCCTTTATCATAAGAATAAGACCATGGTGACTCTATAGGAAATATGTCACAAGGTATTGCTGTATAACACACATCTCCTGTATCATAAGAATAAGACCACGGTGTCTTTATAGGAAATATGTCACAAGGTATTGCTGTATAACACACATCTCCTGTATCATAAGAATAAGACCATGGTGACTCTATAGGAAATATGTCACAAGGTATTGCTGTATAACACACATCTCCTGTATCATAAGAATAAGACCACGGTGACTCTATAGGAAATATGTCACAAGGTATTGCTGTATAACACACATCTCCTGTATCATAAGAATAAGACCACGGTGTCTTTATAGGAAATATGTCACAAGGTATTGCTGTATAACACACATCTCCTGTATCATAAGAATAAGACCAGTGTGACTTTATTGGAAATATGCCAAAAGGTCTTGCTGTATATCACACATCTCTTGTATCATAAGAATAGGACCATGGTGACTCTATAGGAAATATGTCACAAGGTATTGCTGTATATCACACATCTCCTTTATCATAAGAATAAGACCAAGGTGACTCTATAGGAAATATGTCACAAGGTATTGCTGTATAACACACATCTCATGTATCATAAGAATAAGACCACGGTGTCTTTATAGGAAATATGTCACAAGGTATTGCTATATAACACACATCTCCTTTATCATAAGAATAAGACCATGGTGACTCTATAGGAAATATGTCACAAGGTATTGCTGTATAACACACATCTCCTGTATCATAAGAATAAGACCACGGTGTCTTTATAGGAAATATGTCACAAGGCATTGCTGTATAACACACATCTCCTGTATCATAAGAATAAAACCACTGTGACTTTATAGGAAATATGTCACAAGGCATTGCTGTATATCACACATCTCCTTTATCAGAAGAATAAGACCACGGTGACTTTAGAGGAAATATGTCACAAGACATTGCTGTATATCACAGATCTCCTGTATCAGAGGAATAAGACCACAGTGACTTTATAGGAAATATGACACATGTTTTTTGAGATCTCAACCCTCCCCTATAAATCTAGCCAATGTAGAAAAAACAAACGCACAATAGTACGCACAGTAAAACTCAGTTAAAGAGAAGTCCGAGTCCGATGTTAGAAGATGTAACAAAAGAAAATAAACAAAATGACAATAATACAAAAATAACAAAAGACTACTAGCAGTTACTGACATGCCAGCTCCAGACCTCAATTAAACTTATTGAAAGATTATTTCTTCATCATTTGAATATTAAGCACATTCCCTCCCGTTAGGGGTTTAGTATTATACCATCATAAAATATATGAGAAGAACATAACCCGTGTCATGCCAACAACTGGTTTTATAATAAATGTGTTTAATTCCGATGCAAAGACCCTATAAGTGAATCAATATTAAGCTTCCCGTTATTGATATAGATATCAAGATCGAGGAAAGGGCAGTGGTCATTGTTATTTTTAGCTTTATTCAAAGCAAGTTCAACAGGATAAATTTCTTTAGTATACATACTAAAGTCGGCATTATTGACATGATTGAGGGCTAATATATCATCCAAATATCTAAAAGTATTGTTAAATTTTTGCATCAGATGGGTATTTGCTCATTTTAGTCATAAATTGTAACTCATAACAGTACAAAAACAGGTCCACAACAAGTGGTGCACCGTAAGTCCCCATTGGAATTCCAATAACTTGACGATATACGGAATCTCCAAAGCAAACAAATGGACCCATTGGTGGGCATAGAAAAATATGTCCACCAAATTCCAATGCTCACTGTAAGGACGTCGACTGTAGTGTATGCTGTGTCAAATGTGTAATCACAATTTGAATTTAGAGCCCTACCAAAATTGAATGATGTGTATATACTTGCCCCAATTTCAGAGTTAAACCTATGCAGTCCTGTGGAGCATTTATTTAATTTGGAAAACATCAAATATTACCAATTCAGTTAGCATTATTTCCCAGTTAAATGATGTTGTTAACCGATAATGTTCTATGCATCGACATTCAGTTTTCTCAGAATGCTTGTTTTCTTTTTATTTATTTGTCCTACGTAGTCGAGATGTGTAATGTTACATCCTTGTCCGTCTTTCTGTTCACTTGTATGCCTCTCTGTCTGTTTAGAGAATGACAATGCATTAATTAAATGCAACAAAACATTTATGCAATATTCGAATTGATTGAACAAATCTTCACTTTGGTTTTCAAAATTGTGTGTGACTGTCGTTGCATAGTTACTGTACGTCAGATGAATGTCAGTTTTTTATTCTCATATTGTGCTTTTACTTTTAAGTACTCTTGGTTTGATTAAGGACGTTTGCTACTCAGTTTCAAAATAACAAGCTTTTCATAACACTAGTATAAATTATACATTGTAGGTATATTGATCCAATATCCACCCGTTTATAGTATGTATCACATTTCCGACATTGCATTGATTACGTGCTACGTGTACAATATTTCGAGTTTTTTCAGAATTATATTCCAGGTAACTCTCTTCAGAGGTCGTCAGTTTTGTTTTTATTCTCAATGTTTATTTGTTTATTATTTTGTATATTTTATTTATTCATGTTATTATTGTACCTTTTATTTATTATTGTTCGTTTTATCATGGTATGGATCACTGGTTTTGGTTATTAGATCAAGTTTAAGATACGTTTCAATATGCATTTGTCATTGTCAGCGCACCTTCCTTTGGTTTTAGTGTAACTGTCTAATTAATTTCTATTGGGAGACATTGATTTATTTCAAGTGTTCTTAACGATTTCCCCAATGTTCCTGTTTCTTTTGAATGCTATTGTAGGTTTTTTTTATCGAAGAGATTTTTGAACTGTGTGTTGTCTTGAATTAAATGCCAATGTTTTCTTATAATGGTTTTTAAATTTTCCGCATCAGCGTGGTATTGTGTTATGAAATATATATTATAGTTATCTGTGTTTTTGTTTATGCTTGTTTCTTTGTTTGTTAATTTATTTAATCTTTCTGTATGGGCAATATTTCTTAATATATTTTTTTTCAAAAGCGATTTTGTAACGTCTTGTATAAATTTTTCTGTAAATATGTCTATTCTTTCATTAAAATTGTCAATTTCATTAGTAAATTGCATTAGGATGTTTTTTGTGTTTGCTATTTCGAAAAGAAGTTTAACTTTTTCCGTTGTAACTTGAAATAAAATATATCCATCACCTTGCATACGGTTATGAAATAGTATTTTGTTTTTGTGTGGAAAGATATTTAAAATTTTATTTATTTGTTGGTATATGGCTAGATCTGAGATTTGAGGACTTGCTACATGTCTTTGGCTAGCTCCTATAATTTGCCTGTAACATTTTTTGTTGAAGGTAAATTCATTATTAGGGAGAATTAAGTTTGTTATTTGTAGTAAATAGTCAAAACTGAGTTTTATTATGTTATATTCTAGGCTTTCATATATCCCCGTGACACTGTTTAAAGCTTCAATAATTTCGCTAAATCTTAGATTTGTGTAAAGGGATGTGATATCATAAACCACCAGTAAAGTATCGGTTTCTATCTTTGATTTTTCGAGTAGACGTATGAAGCTACCTGTATCAGATATGTACGTAGTTTATGTTTTAACTCTTGGTAATAGGAAGAAATCCAAATACCGCCCGATTCTTTCTAATGGACCGTTAACATTGCATTGTGAAATGATTGGCCTTGCTGGTACATGTACTTGTATTTTAATTTCAGTTTGTTGTTTATAAATATCTTTCAGTATTTCGTTATTCAGTTTATGGATTTTATGCAGAAAGTAGGCAAAGGGTGTTGTTATATATTGGTTTTCGTATTTGATGTAGTTAAATGTTATTTCGTCTAAGTAATTGTTTTTGTTCATGTTGTACACAATCTCATTAATTTTACTCATGGTATTTTTATGTTGATATCTGATATTTCAATATATTGTATTCCGTCGTTTAATTGACGTTTACCCTAATCGGCGTATTCGTTTTTATTTTGAACTACTGTTATGTTGTTTTTATCTGCTTTATGTATAGTAAGTGTTTCAATGTGTCGTAAAGTACGTAGACAATGCGTTTTTTCTTTCGTCATGTTTTTGGTTTTATTTGGTTTATAATTTGAAAGTGTAATTTTTGTGTGGAATATGTACTTTTCTATAGGATTGTCGCCTATAATAGGAACACTTAATTTAAACTTTTCTTTAAATGAATGATTTGTTTTCGGAATAGTTTTGTATTCCTGAAAGAAATGCTTTAATCTTAGTTTTCTTTCGAATTTTTTGAAATCTTTGAGGATATTTGTCCTAGAGATTTTGTCCGTAGGTATAAACTTTAAGCCTTTTCCCACCGTCATAATTTCTGTATTTGTTAATTTTCTATTTGAGAGGTTAAAAACAAATTGTTTGACAATTTTTAGGTTGTTATATTGTTTGGCAATATTTAATTGCTGTTTTTTGCAATCCGGTGTCCTGCACCACTGACCGCCATAAAATAACACAATAGTGTCACGGAGCTCTTCTAAGGCACTGGCTTTAAAAATTCAGGTTCATACATACATATTTATTATGTACAAGTTCACTTATATGCACTCTCATTACATTACATTGTTAATGTAAAGACACGTCCATTCTCTATCACTAACTATGGTCAATTCTGTCGAATCTCAACATTCACTAAGGTTTTTTATTGCCAAGGCCCTGGCTACTTTCATGACTTTCTCACACATTAAATCGTCATTCATCTCCAGATCACACAAGTATAAGGACAGAATATAAACAAACAGAGACATGAATTATACGGTTTCTAATTAGAAACGATTACAGTTAAAACACAGCTGCATCATACAATAAATTTAACGGCCAATCAGACAGTCTCCTAAAGTTCATGAAAACAATAAATCTACAAATAATTAACACGCTTGAGCATAGAAAATTAATGTGGGCAATTAAATACTGATGTTAGATAAGAAATAAATTTGCAAGTTTCACCTTATGACAATAGTGTTGAAATTGGCGTTAAACACCAATCAACCAATGAATTAATCACCGAATACTTAAGATTGATACTATCACTAGTTATAAAGCAAAATCTCTTTAACACATGTCGATGATGCTTCGTTAGTGTATTTTTGGCGTAATACCACCAATTCATAGTACATCACATCCGGTTGCATACGGATTTTACAGTTGTAGATAATTTATACTACATGTCATTGCATTAAAAGAATTCTGGGTCATACAAATATATCTTGGGTGTTTCAAAGCACCATTGTTTTTATTTGGTGTTTCTATAAATATTTTAGAAACTTGAAGTAACACAATTGGTTACTAAAGCTTGTACATGTTGTACATGGGTAAAAAAGAGGTGAACATTTTATTGGTTAATTTCCAGTCATGGTTATTGTCTTATATGCAATGATATGTTATTTGAAATTTCGTCTATAGTACTGGAGAGGATGAAACTTTACACATGCCAAATATTTCTGTTTCATGTTTATTTGAAACAAAGATAAATTTTGCACATTTGTTTTTTAAAAGTGCAAATTTAACAGACTAATTGGGTAAAATAAAAAGTGGTATTTCACCTTAACACGCCTAAGATTATAAATTGTGAAGAAAATTTGGGAATGCAGTTTTTATACGACCACAAACATTGAAATTTTGTTAATCGTATATTGGTATCACGTTGGCGTCGTCGTCGTCGTCGTTGTCGTCTTGGTCGTCCGAATACTTTTAGTTTTCGCACTCTAACTTTAGTAAAAGTGAAAAGAAATCTATGAAATTTAAACACATGGTTTATGACCACAAAAGGAAGGTTGGGATTGACTTTGGGAGTTTTGGTCCCAACATTTTAGGAATTAGGGGCCAAAAAGGCCCAAATAGCATTTTCCTGGTTTTTGCACTATAACTTTAGTTAAAGTAATTAGAAATCTATGAAATTTTGACACAAGGTTAATGACCACAAAAGGAAGGTTGGTATTGATTTTGGAAGTTGAGGTCCGAACAGTTTAGGAATAAGGGGCCAAAAAGGGGCCCAAATAAGCATTTTTCTTGGTTTTCGCACCATAACTTTGATATAAGTATATAGAAATCTATGAAATTTTAACACATGTTTATGACCATAAAAGGAAGGTTGGGATTGATTTTGGGAGTTTAGGAATAAGGGGTCCAAAATTAAACTTTGTTTGATTTTATCAAAAATTGAATAATTGGGGTTCTTTAATATGCCAAATCTAACTGTGTATGTAGATTCTTAAATTTTGGTCCCGTTTTCAAATTGGTCTACATTAAGGTCCAAAGGGTCCAACATTAAACTTAGTTTGATTTTAACAAAACTTTAATCCTTGGGGTTCTTTGATATGCTGAATCTTAAAATGTACTTAGATTTTTGATTATTGGCCCAGTTTTGAAGTTGGTCTAAATCGGGGTCCAACATTAAACTTTGTTTGATTTCATCAAAAATTGAATAATTGGGGTTCTTTGATATGCCAAATCTAACTGTGTATGTAGATTCTTAATTTTTGGTCCCGTTTTCAAATTGGTCTTTTAAAGTCCAAAGGGTCCAAAATTAAACTTAGTTTGATTTTAACAAAAATTTAATTATTGGGCTTCTTTGATATGTTAAATCTAAACATGTACTTAGATTTTTGATAATTGGCCCAGTTTTCAAGTTGTTCCAAATCAGAATCCAAAATTATTATATTAAGTATTGTGCAATAGCAAGAAATTTTCAATTGCACAGTACTCAGCAATAGCAAAAAATCTTCAATTGCACAGTATTGTGCAATAGCAAGAAATTCTCAATTGCACAGTATTGCGCAATAGTAAGAAATCTTCAATTGCACAGTATTGTGCAATAGCAAGTATTTTCAATTGCACAGTATTGCGCAATAGCAAGAAATATCTAATTGCGCAATATTGTGCAATAGCAAGAAATTTCAATTGGAGTTATCTTTCTTTGTCCAGAATAGTAGTTGAATCAACTTAAATCATTGTATTATACAATATACAATGTATATTCACTTTTACTACCAACTGATAAATTAAAACAATCTTTACCATTCAGTGATAACAAGCACTGTTTTTACATTTTAATATTTTATGATGTATTTATTGTTGCAAACTCCATTAGAAATTTGAATTGAGATTGGTTTTGGAATAAAGAAGAGGGGGATGTAAAAAAAAATGGGGGGGGGGGGGGGTTCATTTTTTCTTATTTCAAATTTCATAAATAAAAAGAAAATTTCTTCAAACATTTTTTTGAGAGGATTAATATTCAACAGCATAGTTAGTGAATTGCTCAAAGGCAAAACAAAAATTTTAAGTTCATTAGACCATATTCATTCTGTGTCAGAAACCTATGCTGTGTCAACTTTTAATCACAATCCAAATTTAGAGCTGCCAACTTGAATATTGTGTCCATACTTGCCCCAACCGTTCAGGGTTCAACCTCTGCAGTCGTATAAAGCTGCGCCCTGCGTAGCATCTGGTTTATATATTGTTATGAATTGCTTGAATTTTTCAATGTGAAATAAAAAACAGTTTTAAAATTTTGGCATTTAAGAGGCACATACAGATACAAAAAAGTATCACCTGTTTAAAACATCACTTAACTATTGATTTAACCATCTTAATTTGAAAACATCTAAAGATTTTATATTTGCAAACAATGACAGATATGCTTACTATAACACTTATATCATAATACAATTTGGAAAGATAATGTTCTTTTTCACCAAAAAAACTTCATATCTTTGACTTTGTAGATGAAGTTCCAACTGAAATAAAATCAATGACAGACAAAAGATCTGTTGAATTGTACCTTAAATTACTTCAGTCAGGATCTGAGAAAAAGAGAGACATACGTTTAGTAATTGTTGGGAAAAAGGGTGCTGGAAAGACTTCATTGATTAAAAGATTGTTTGGTGAAGATAATACAGATGTTACCAGTACAAATGGAATAGAAATCCGCTCAATAAAATGCAAGGCAATGTCTGATGATGGCGTGTGGAATAAATTAGATGGTATGATGTGTATGCTTAACATATTTTTTTCCTGTTCATAGGAAAATGTTTATAACAATTTTATTTTTTTAGTTTAAATCACTTATTTTTCAGCAATATTATTGGGAAGTCTCACAAGTAAAGATCCAATTAAAGGCTACATTTCAATCAATATGATGAATCCAGGTCAATTATTTTCTTAAATAGTTAATTAGATGAAGAGACATTTATGGTAGGAATGCATATCTCGTACAGTAAAATTCTACCATGAATGTTATTAGCTTTTACACAGTATTAGAAAATGTGAACACAAGAAAAATATGCCTTTGTTGTTACATTATTGTCGAGACAATAGGTCCACCTCATTTGGATCCATATGCATGAAACGCATAATTTGACATCGAACAGAGTTTGATGTAATCAGCATGGTTAGTTATTGGAAAGAATGTCAGCTGTAGGAAAACCAGCATTCAGACTGGTGACCGTGACTGTTTAGTTATTGGAAAGAATGTCAGCTGTAGGAAAACCAGCATTCAGACTGGTGTACTTGACTGTTTAGCTATTGGAAAGAATGTCAGCTGTAGGAAAACTAGCAATCAGACTGGTGTTCTTGACTGTTTAGCCCTAAAACACATCAATCTTATACAAGTTGTAATTAAAAGATGATGTACATAAATTTTTTTATCTAGGATATGACGCACAGAAATAAGGAATATTTGTTATAACACTATTCTATGTATAATTATACAATTATTGAACTTTGAACCAGACTCAGGTGCAGCCACTTTTAGCTGCCAATCAAGATAGCAGCCACTTTTTTTCCAGCAGCAATGTTCATGATATGTATGTCTAAAAAATAAAAACGTGAGAAATCGTAATATATATATATAATTAAAACCAATTTGGACTAAATAAATAAATGCAATACACAAAGTTTATTGTTGTGTAACAAAGGGGCTGCTGGCTCAGTCGATGCGCCTTGCTACGGGGTCATAATTTTATGCGAAAAATCAATAGAAAAACATTTACACCAATGACAGGAACTAGTTGCTGCAGTTATCAAAGATCAAACAGATTCACTTTTGATTATCATTTAATTCCAAGTCCAAGAAATAAACATAGGACAATGTCAATATCAAATGTACGACTCCTAACTGTAACTATCTCGACACTCTGTTCTTACTTTTTATCCACACTATTTCTATTCTCTACTGTTTAACATTTATTTTCACACAATATTTATACTATTAATCAGACAATACTTCATTTGTAACAATACTCAAATTAATATGACATTTCATAACACCTAGCAATAAGTAACAGTTTTCACATAATTAATATAAAAGATAATTATAAGTCCTCATATAATCCCATTAACATATAATCTCTTATATGCTTAATTCTCTCACATTAATTCTCAATCTGTCACAAATCCTTAAATATTAAATGCCACTAATTAACTCACATTTTGTTTTGACATGTAAATTATTAGATTTGGAAGAACAGTATTTTTGTAAAAGTCCATTTTTTTAATAAAATAATAAAGTAAAATATAAGTCAAAATTAGCCTTATGACAGTTGTATTTGTATTGGTGATTTTATAATATGATCTTACTCAACATTTATCTTCATTTCTTCCATATGATTGTAATTTTCTAATGATAGGAACCAATGAAGAAGCTGAAATTCACGCAAGACTATTGAAACAATACAAAGGAACAATTGAAGAATCAGTAGAAGACGAAACACATGAAGCTGTGATGGACAACACCCTCATAACCATTCTGTACAAACGAAGTGAGGAATCAGAGACAGTATCGGGACAGTCTGAAATACCTCCAGTATACAGTGAATCTACAGTTAAACCTCAAGTATCAACTGAATCTACAATCAAACTTCCAGTAACCAATCAGCAGCCAAATCAATCAATAGAAGAAGCTAAAAAGGATATTGAAACCATGCTTAAATCTAATGTTGATTTAAATGACAAAGAAGAGTATGCGACATTGTTGTTATGGGATTTTGCAGGAGATGAAGAATTTTACCACACACATCAAACATTTTTGTCACCAGATGCAATTTATCTTGTCGTTACAAAACTCAATGAGGCTGACGACAAAAAAGCAAAAGGTAACATTTTATATAGTGAGAATAGAAATATTTAACATTTCATTTTATTTTTACTAAGCTTAGGATGCAAGTTTTTGTCAAGAACTATTGTTTCAGATCAGATCAGAGTGAAGTTTTGGTACAATTAAAACGTGTAAATCCGCTGCGCTTGTTTGCACCTGTCCTAATTCAGGTATCTGATGTTCAGAAGTTGTCGTTTGTTGATGTGGTTCATAAGTATTTCTTGTTTCTCGTTTTTTACATAGATTAGAACGTTGGTTTTACACTTGTAATATTTGGGGCCCTTTATAGCTTGCTGTGCGGTGTGAGCCAAGGCTCCGTGTTGAAGACCGTACTTTGACCTACACGAACCTTAGGCGTTACTGTTTGACGTGAACTTGACTGATCGGTGACGGATGTTTGACTGATCGATGAGTGATCGGTGATCGGTGATCCATAGTATCCCTCAGATCAGTCAAATTACCTATGTGAGAGTTACCGTGACAACGGTCATCGATCAATCGGTAACTCAAATTTATGCACGGATCGGACGGATACGTATATATTTCAAATTCTTATGTAAACCGAACTTAACAGTGTTTACAATCCATTAACGCGGACCTCGACGAAGACACCATGATTTACACGATAATTTGTAATAAAATTAGTAAAAAGTAAAAAAATAGTATAACAGTAAATTGTAAAAGATGCCAAATTAAATAAAGGCAACAGTAGTATACCGCTGTTCAAAACTCATAAATCCATGGACAAAAAACAAAATCGGGGTAACAAACCAAAACCGAGCGAAACGCATTAAATATAAGAGGAGAACAACGACACAACACCGAAACGCAACACACACAGAAACTGACCAATCATCAGACAAAACACCACGAGAATAACAAATATAACATGAAAACCAAATACATGAATTCGGGATAGACAAGTACCGTGCCACGTCTTATCTCAATATCTCAAACATAAAGCATTAATTGTTTGCGTTGATTAATAGTTTTGTATTAAATATTGTAAACATCAGAGACATATATATTACATAATATGGCCCAAGACCACAATTAATGACCCCGCTTTTCGTTGTTCACGAATATATTTCCCTTTAATTATAGTGTATTTTTTCTTTATTTTTTTTCTTTCCCTTTCTCATTCATTTCTTAGCTTTTCTGGGGTGGAAATGAAAGAAGAGAGCTGAAATAAACTTTTGGATGTTTTATTTTAACTGATTTTAATAAGAAAAGAGTGATTAGGCCAGGTGCGAAAAGGTTATATTTACACTTTTCGGAACATCTCTTGACTTGCCTATAGGGGTATGGATGTGTATTGGCCAAATTTGTATGATGCAATGATGCAATTTTTCTGAAAATTGCATATATTTTTGGACTTGTACTGTACATTGCACACACAAAAAATTAGACAAAAAGAATAGGCGAAATTTTTTCAATGCGACAAAATGTTATGAAGAAATGATAGAGGAATTAATTGTGGTCTCGGGCCTAAGAGGTGCATTTCAGCTTTGAATTTATACTTTGACAACTTCTCTGAATGATTTATTGGTATTGATTTGTCAAACTATATGAGAAGAAATGATTTCCACTTTTATTTGATAGAAATTTGTAAAAAAAGTCACTTTTCAGCTGATATGCCCAAAAAGTAGCTTTTTCACTTTTTTCAATATTTTGGCAAAAGCAGCATCCTTAATTTTTCTCTGACATTTTTTTTCTGATATCTATTTGTGTTTGTGGTATTTATTTTATGTGTTTTACTCATTTGTGAACTCTGAACACAACGAAAGGTGGATAAAAGCATAAAAAGAGTGCAAAATGTGCTGTTTTAATAGTCTAGGTCTAGCGGTCCGTACAAAGCAAGTGAAATATGAAGTTCTATGCACTTAAAAATTGTATTTCTTTAAACAGATTGCACTGAATCTATATCAAAAGCACTTATTACTGGTTGTTTTAACTTGTCTGTTTCACAGAATACCTTTATTTTCTTCTGTTGGATGGCTTGTGGTTAAAATATTGGCATTTCAAGACTGAAATTTCATGCAGGTTTTAAACAGTAAATTGAAAAAACTTTGCATCAGACCATACTGTCTGCATATATAGTTAAATGCAACAGTCTTGTTACATCCAGGCTTCCTATTTGATCATATCTCAGCAAGGATTTGGGCAAAAAGAAGCATATTTCCATCTCCAATATCATTTATATGCAATTAAATATGGAAATATAGGGAACAGCCTAAATTGACAACTTGTTATTTTAAGCTTGACATTGCTTAAGACCATGTAAAACTCATGTGTTATGCTATTTGAAACTTTTATTTACATGAAAAGACCATTTATGATATGTTAAATGTTTTGTTTTAACTTTACAACTTCAGAAAATTGTTGTAAGTGGAAAATATTACATTTCATATAAGGCCTCGCTTCATTTGAAAACCTCTATTTTTTGGCATAGGCACATATAAAATTAACTTTTGTCAAATTTTTAATAGTTTCATACATTAAGTATGCTATCATTTACTTTGAATAGATAATATCTTATACATTGAGACATAAAAAAGTGCAATTTGGTGTTTTTGGGGGATTTTTGAAGCCAAAATTTGAAAGTTGAAATTTTTCTTTTTCAACGTCACAATTCAGCAACCAAAGTTGAGATATAAAAAATGCCACATTTTCTATAATATATATCATATGGCTTTGAAACTTTGTAAACTGACTCATAATACACTAAGCTTAAATCATGCCAAGTTTTTTTTGAAATTGGTCAAGTTTTTGTTTTTGGCCCCTAATAGGACCAAGACCACAATTAATGACCCCGCTTTTCGTTGTTCACGAATATATAATAAGTTCCCTTTAATTATAGTGTATTTTTTCTTTATTTTTTTTCTTTCCCTTTCTCATTCATTTCTTAGCTTTTCAAGGGTGGAAATGAAAGAAGAGAGCTGAAATAAACTTTTGGATGTTTTATTAAAACTGATTTTAATAAGGAAAGAGTGATTAGGCCAGGTGCAAAAAGGTTATATTTACACTTTTCAGAACATCTCTTGACTTGCCTATAGGGGTATGGATGTGTATTGGCCAAATTTGTATGATGTAATGATGCAATTTTTCTGAAAATTGCATATATTTTTGGACTTGTACTGTACATTGCACACACAAAAAATTAGACAAAAAGAAAGAAAAGGCAAAATGTTTTTAATGCGACAAAACGTTACGAAGAAATGATAGAGGAATTAATTATGGTGTCGGGCCAATTACATGTGTCAGTTAACATGATCGACTTTTTCCTACGAAAATGCCGGTAATTTTCCGCCATTGGAATTTTGTACTTTTTATAGTTTAGAAAAGGTCGTTTTTCATAAAATAAGTATAAAAGAATGTCACAGAAATCATTTTAAAAATTTGTTGGCATTGTTAAAAACTACCAGAAAGTATAATGTCCTTTTGATTTAAGTAAATTACACTTTTTTAATTAAAATCAAACAACTCGAGATCAGTTTTAAAAAAATTAGAATTGAGATATAATAAGAATTAAAATACTTAGACTTCTTTTTTTGTGGAATAAGCATGCAGTTATTGATTTATTTTGATACAAATTATAGACCGTCATATAATTTCAGTATTTTTTGTACATCACGTTTGGCTGTTCTTCATAAAATATGGTTACTTTAAGGAAAAAGATATTAAATTTGTGTACGCGTTGCCTAAAATGCAACTATTTCTTCATTTTACCAACAATTATTGACCGCCATTGAATTTTTGTACTTTTTAGAGTTAAGAATAGGTTTTTTTCATGAAATTCAAAGAATATCATGGAATTATACTAAAATTTTATTCGCTTTGTTTAAAATAACCCAAATTATTCTTCTTTTTATTAAAAATGATACTATTTTATTTGAAATCAGTTATTTTTACCATCATGACACAAGTATTCTAATCAGAATTGAGATATGATGAGAATTAAAATACTTAAACTTTTATTTATGTGGAATAAGAATGCAGCTATTGATTTATTTTGATACAAATTATTAACCGTCATATAATTTCAGTATTTTTTGTACATCATGATTAGCTGTTCTTCATTAAATATGGTTAATTTAAGGAAAAATATATTAATTTTTTGTACACGTTGCCTAAAATGCAAATATTTCTTCATTTTACCAACAATTATTGACAGCCATTGAAATTTTGTACTTATTATAGTTTAGAATTGTTTTTTTTCATGAAATTCAAAGAATGTTAGAGAAATTATACTAAAAATGTTTCGCATTGTTTAAAATAACCCAAATTATTCTTCTTTTTATTAAAATAATTATTTGAAATCAGTTATTTTTACCATCATGACACAAGTATTCTAATCAGAATTGAGATATGATGAGAATTAAAATACTTACACTTTTATTTATGTGGAATAAGAATGCAGCCATTGATTTATTTTGATACAAATTATTAACCGTCATATAATTTCAGCGTTTTTTGTACATCACGATTGGCTGTTCTTCATAAAATATGGTTACTTTTAGGAAAAAGATATTAAATTTTTGTATGCGTTGCCTAAAGTGCAAATATTTCTTCATTTTACTGAAAATTATTGACCACCATTGAATTTTTGTAATTTTTCTAGTTTAGAATAGGTTTTTTTCATGAAATTCAAAGAATGTAAGGGAAATTATACTAAATTTTTTTTCGCATTGTTTAAAGTAACCCAAATTATTCTTCTTTTTATTAAAAGTGATACTATTTTATTTGAAATCAGTTATTTTTACCATCTTGAGACAAGTATTCTAATCAGAATTGAGATATGATGAGAATTGAAATACTTAAACTTTTATTTATGTTGAATAAGAATGCAGCTATTGATTTATTTTGATACAAATTATTAACCGTCATATAATTTCAGTATTTTTTGTACATCACGATTGGCTGTTCTTCATAGAAAATGGTTACTTTAAGGAAACAGATATTAAGTTTTTGTACGCGTTGCCTAAAATGCAAATATTTCTTCATTTTACCAACAATTATTGACCGCCATTGAAATTTTGTACTTATTATAGTTTAGAATAGGTTTTTTTATGAATTTCAAAGAATGTTAGAGAAATTATACTAAAATTGTATTCGCATTTTTTAAAATAACCCAAATTCTTCTTCTTTTTAGCTCACCTGTCCCGAAGAGTTTAGTGTTTATTGTCCCAAATGCAACGCTTTCCGTCCGTCCATCTGGTCTTGTTAGCGCGCTAACATGTACAATTCTTGCCAGATTTTTATGAAACTTATATTACAGGTGTATATTAGCAATGTTTTGGACAAGTTCGAATATCAGTGCCAATCAATTATTTTTATGCCCCATTTATGGGCATTATGTTTTATGGTCTGTGCATCCGTTTGTTCTTTCGTCTGTTCATTCTTTCGTTCGTTCGTCCGTCTGTCCTGTTTCTGGTTAAAGATTTGGTTAAAGTTTTGGTAGTCGAGGTAGTTTTTGATGAAGTTGAAGTCCGATCAACTTGAAACTTAGTAAACATGTTCCCTATGATATGATCTTTCTAATTTTAATGCCAAATCGGAGTTTTTTAACCCATTTACAAGGTCAATTGAACATAGAAAATGATAGTGCAGATGAGGCATCCGTGTACTTGGGACACATTCTTGTTAAAAGAGTTATGCCGATGGAAACATTAATTTTATGGAAAATTGCATCGTTAGCGCTCTCCTTTGTACAATTATTGCCAGCTTTTTATGAAATTTATTAAAAGCTTATAACAGCAATGTTTTGGACAAATTCGAAAATCAGTGCAGATCAATTATTTTGAAAAGAGTTATTCCCCTTGGAAGTATTAATCATATGGAAAATTGCCTTGTGAGCACTCTAATGTGTACAATTCTTGCCAGATTAATATGAAATTTATATTATAGGTTTATATAATCAATGTCTTTGACGAATTTGTAAGTCGTTGTCAATAATGTTTTTTTTAAAGAGTTATGCCCCTTGGAAATATTGATTATATGGAAAATTGCATAGTTAACGCTCTCATGTGTACAATTCTTGCCAGATTTTTATGGTTTATATCACCAATGTCTCGGATCAAGTCGAAAATCAGTGATGAACATTTTTTTTAAAAAGAGATATGCCTCTTAGAATTATTTGTTTTATGAAAAATTACACTGTAAGCGCTTTCGTATGTACAATTCTTTGAAATATTTATTGTAATGAAAATCGCATCGCATTTGCTCTGAAGCCTTAGTTTCTCTAAGATATCTATAAAATGTTTTAGAGAACAAAATACGAGTGATCAATTATTTTTTGCACCATTATAAATAGAGAAAATATTAATGGAGCGAAAATGTTCAGCATAATGAGCTCTACCAATTGTTTTATTGTTTATTCGTCAAAACAGTAAGATAAATTGTTATAGGAGTTAATGCCCATAACATTTTTTTTTCATTTTTGCCTATTATAATGAAAACTATATTTAGAGGGAAACATTTTTCCGTTATGCCTTATACGATTTAAATTATAAGTAATAAATAAACATTTTAAATCACAAAAATTATCAGCAAGACAAGATCTATTAAAAAGTCAAATTTCACCGATATTGTTAGTAGGCTGTCACTCTTCATGTGAGTGATTGCCATTAATTGAGGATTTTGTTTACTCTCTTTTGTGTTTTGAGCAAAAACTAAAGAATATAGAGAGAAACTAAACATACTAAAAGATCAGTAGTACAAGATTAACAAAATACATGTACATATTTTTGTCATGACGTTTATTCTCCTCTACAATGTTGGAAAGTGTCCTTTGTTTGACATGAACATAGACCAGCTATACCGTTATCTGTCTGTCGTCGTTGTATGGGACAAAACTCAAAAAGTCTCTAACCAATTTTCATGAAACTTTGATGAATTGTTTATATTTAATGACATAAGCTACCTTTTGGATTTGATAAATTTGAGATTTTACGTTTAAGAGTTCTGGGATTTTTATTCATGAAAAAGAGGAGATTTTCCAGTTTTCAGACAATAACTCAAAAATAGTTTGTTTTCATGCAACTTTATTAACTGGTTTATACCTAATGAAATAACTCCTTTTAGTTTTGTCTCTTCTTTACGGAGTCAAACATCGAGACATATGTATGCTGTTTCCGGCGTCGGGGGCGTCAACAATGTATTAGTTTGTGATTAGGTCTGTAGTTGATGGTCAACAATAAGTGAAATTGAAATGATATTAAGTGTGCAGTTTTATAAGCATCGCCGCATCTCATAACCATGGTGATTCTTTGGCCCCAAACCACTCAGTCATGGTCTATTGACTTTGCAACTTTGCTTAGTTTACATGTATTAGTGTATTGGGAACCACTAGTATATGTCAATGATATTTGACATGCAATTGTATGAGCATTGGTATATCTTATTATACCCCACGCAACGAAATTGCGGAGGGTATAATGTTTTTGACCCGTCCGTCTGCCCGTCTGTCTGTCCGTCCGTCAGTCCGTTAATCCTGTTTCTTATCATCGCAACTTGTCTCAAACCACAATACAGAATTTCATGAAACCTTTTTAGATAAAAAGAACATACTATGCAGATGTGCATATCTACAGGAAATTACGATTCTATTTTTTTTCTAGGAACTACGCCCCTTTGAACTTTTTTGCTTCAATTTAACTCTGCAACAGTTTGTCATCACAACTCCCCTGAAACCACACAACATAATGTCATGAAACTTTGAATAATTTGAGAATTAGGACATACTATGTAGATGTACATATCGAAAGAAAATTATGATTCAATTTTTGCTCTTATACATTTTTTTCTTCTTACAGTTATTTTATTTCTCTAGTGACCATGCGGGGACTTGGGATATGTGAGCGCGCTCACTAAGGCATGGAGATTATTAGCGCCAACCTCTCAGTCATAGTTTATATTGACCTTAACATCTTTGTTTGGTTTTCCTGTATTAGTTTGTGATTAGGTCAGTTTATGGGGAAATGTTAGTGGTAGGTCAATGGTAATTGGTATGCAGTTGTATTCACATTTATTTTAGCACATCTCATTTCAATGGTGAATAGTTGGTCTTTACCCCTTAGTCATTGTCTACTGACTTTGAAACGTTAGCTTAGTTGGCATGTATTAGTGTGTGATTAGGTCAGATTAAGATGAACAGCTAATGTTAACTCAATAATATTTGGTTTGCACATGTATTGGCATTTGCAAGTATTATTTCCAAGGAGACTATATAACACCACCCCCTCTTCATGGTTCATTGATTTTGAAACGTTTACATAGTTTACAAGTTAATGTTTGTGTTTAGTTTTGTTTAAAGGGAATGAATTATGAAAAGTCAATGCAGTTGTATAAGCATTGGCACATCTCATTTCCATGGAGATTGTTTAGCCCTATACCGTAACTTGTAAAATACATGTTAATATGGACCGCCATGACTGCCTTATGTTAATGATCAGCATTATATGAAGTGCTCACAACATGATATGAACTGCTCACAACATTATACGCAGTGGTCCAAACATTATATGCAGTGGTCACAACATTATATGAAGTGCTCACGACATTATATGAAGTGCTCACAACATTATATGAAGTGCTCACAACATTATACGTTTTTTGTTGATGAAGGTGATGATCGGTGATGGTGATGATGATGTTTGATGTATGATGAGATTGATGTATGATGAGATGATTCGGTAAACTTCGGGTTTTTTAAAATTACCAAATACAGTCATAATGAAAGTGCCCCGCAAACAAATTTAAACAGTTGTTGAAGTCTTGTTACCAAGGCAACTCAATTGAAAACTATATCAGAAAAAAATAACGCCTGCTATTGGCTGCAATTGGACAGATATAATTTCATTAATTTATTGGAAGTTCATTCTGAGGAAAATATGAAACTAAGAGGTGGACAAATGAACTAGTTATGTTCATCGTAAGAAATACGCATGGCATAATGTAAGTTAAATAATGAAAGTTTTAGTTAATGAAATATCGAACTTAAGAAAATTTGTATGATATATGCCTCGAGTTCATTTTCTACTGAAGAATTTTAGCAAGGTGCCACTTTATAGTCGGTACTCAGTTTTTAAAAGCTTATTTAACAAATTCAACAAAACTTACCTAAGTTGTAGTTTGATGTTAATTTGGTAAGGTCCAATCTACCAGAATCACATGAGTGAACAGATGATCACATGATGCAAATCAGACTTCAGAGTGGAGAAAGTCAGGAACTGAAACTTCCATAATGAGGGTGGGCACAAATCACATCTCGGGTGGGCATGTGATTCTGGTAGATTGGACCTTACCAAATTAACATCAAACTACAACTTAGGTAAGTTTTGTTTAATTTGTTAATTTAGTAAGTCCAATCTACCTATAGAATCACATGAGTCTTTAGAGTTCAGTTCTACACTTTCAGTCAAAATCTTTGTTAAGTAGCTATAGTTATACTATAAACACTACATATTTCACTACTTGGAAAACACTACTAATTCTTAATTTCGGAAATTATATACATTCTTATATACACAAACTATCTTATTTCCTCTTGGCCAATAAGATTTCTTTACTGAAGGAGCTGTCATTAGTAATTGGTCTTTGATAAAAATTTCTAAACACACTATCTTTCCTCCATCCAGCTGTGCAAAGAATTGTAGCTATTGGAATTCGTCCACTAACATAGGAAATAGCAGCTCCTCTAGTACTATGAGGTGTAAAGATTGTCATATATATTCTAGCCAAAATTAAAACTTGTTAAATCCACTTAGCAATGGTGCCCTTTTTTACAGGTTGAGACGGTTTTTGGAAACTCAAAAACAATTGAGTTTTCTTAAATCTCAATTTATTTGTGCATTCTAAATATTCATGTAATGAATGAACCACACAACTCCTATAATCTGGCTTAAATGCTTCTATAAATATCTCTGGTAACTGGTATCTAGTTTGCTTAAGCAAGTCTCAATATCTAATTTTAACTGAGTATGTATCAAGTTCCTAATTTCTAATATCTATTAAGAAAATATTCTGCATTCTTTGACCTGTTGTTAAAGCTAATAACATGGCCAATTTAAATTTTAAGTTTTTTAATGTAATATCTTTCACTGGTTTCACAGTCTTAACAGACTTAACACAATTTCCACATTCCAGGTACAATTATACCTAGGTAAAACAGGTTTCTTATTAAATATTTCCTTCATAAATTTGTTTAACATGAAAATGTTTTCCAATTTGCACATTAGTAATAAGGTAAACAAAACTAGATTCTGCTGATTTAGCAGTATTAACAGCACTATATCCTAAGCCGTTCAGATGCAATTCTAACCAAAAATTTAATACACTATTTATAGATGGATCAAATCGATCCGTTTTTTCTTTGTCACAAAAAAACAGTCTGTTTTTTATATATGTCCCATACTTTTTTTTGGTAGAATCTCACCAGGAATTGATGATGATGTCGGCAGCCTCTGCTGATACTCCTCCCTCACACATTTTATTCCTGAGATTTTGAAAGCCGCCAATCTCATGTTTTTCAAAGGATGGGTTTGATTTGTTTTGGGATTCGTCAGAAACTTTCCACTTTTGGCAAAATATATGGTTGATCGCAAATCATTTGTAGTAGCTGCGGAAACCAAGGCTGTGTTGAAAATAAAGGTTCTATAACTAATGCGGTTGCTTTTTCCTCACAAATTTTCTGTAACACTGCACTGATCACACTGAAAGGAGGGAATATATAAGCATAAAATGTATTCCTAGTCAAAGAGAATGCATTAACAGCCAAAGGATACATATTGTTCTAATCTATTGTTATGTTTTGATGCAAATAAATCAATGTCACATGGACCAAGTTTATTCATTATACACTCAAAACTACTATCAATAATCATCCATTCAATATCTGATTAGACTTGTGTCTGTTTAACGCATCTGCTTTTATATTTAACTTCCCTGGGATATGAAAAACACTAAGCCAAATTTGTCTATGTATACACCACAACCATCTCTCTTTAGATAAATTATTTTAACTCCTCTTTCCTTCTCCCATTTTATTCAAATACTTAATAACAGTTGTATTATCAAGAAATAATTGTGCATGTTCATTATGAGTTCTGCCACAAAAGGCTTTTAATGCAAGAAAAGCTGCTTTCAGTTAAAAAAAAAATATATGTTTATTACGTTCACTAATTCCAAACACCTGCTAATGTAAGATTATTTGTCACATCAAGTGCTCCATATCCTTACATACTGCTGTCAGATTCAATTTTTCTATCTGGTGGTTTAAAACAATCGGTTTATAACTATCATGAATGTTTTCAATCCACCAGTTTATACATTGTTTACTCTCATTTGATAATATAATCCTTGCATGCATCAAAAATTCCTTTATTCAATTTTAATTCAACATCCTTTTGTATTTCTAAAGTTTTGTAAAAAACTGGTGCAATTAAGACACCATGTTCACTAGCAACCAACTTTCTAATTAACTGTGCAAATTCATGTATAGTAACAGAAAACTTCCTTAACAAAGTTCTCCATAATTCCACAATATTTGCAACTTTGTTTAGTGCTAGTTTTACTACCATGCTCACAGAGTCTATACTGAATCCTAAAAAATCGATGTTTTGAGCAGGCACAACAACTGATTTTTTTTTTATGTATAGTAAATCCTAGGCTATCAAACAATTTCATTGTTTCTTGAACATTATTTAAACATTCCTCATAAGTATCCCCTACCAATAAAACGTCATCAATATAAGCACAATTAACATATCCTTCTTTCCTTAAAGAAGATAACACAGGTTTTAACAACTTTGTGAAAATACGAGGAGCTGGTGATAAACAATTAGGCATAGCTGTAAACTGATATAATTGACCTTTCCATGTAAATCTCAAAAAAATACTATCTTCCTTTTTTATTCCTAAACTGTAATATGCATCTTTAATATCCAACTTTGCAAAGAAATTTTTATTTTTTACTAATTCTAATGCTGACTTGAAAGTTTCCATCTTGAAATGTTTATATTCCAAAAGCTCATTCAGATAACTTTGATTTAATATTAATATAAATGAACCATCAGCTTTGGGCCTAATAAAAATCTTAGATAATACTTCCCCATACTGATGAATTACAGGTTCAATAACCTTTTTGTGTAAAAATTTTGTTAACAGATTGTCGATAACTATTTGTTCACTTTCATTAAATTTAATTTCTTCCCCTGAACGTTTACAACATGGTTCACATTCAAATTCCAAGTGATAACCTTGACATACAATATGCAAGACGTTTCTATCACTTGTAATTGTTTTCCATGTCTCACTATACTGAGCTATTTTCCCAGCAACATAGTTGTCAGTAGTATTATGCAGACAATTAAGATTTAATAATGTACATGTACTTACATTACTATTACTATGTGTGTCCATTTCTAATGGCCCAGATTTCCATTTCCTTTCTTGTTGAAGGGTTTCTTCTGATCTCGTTGTATCTGGGCCTTTTTTGGCTAAAAAGTTGTTTTTAAAACCACGTTTCCATTTGAAACTTCCATTGTCAGACTTAAAATTATCATTCCGAGAATAAGTGTCCTTAACTTCAGGTAGATGTGCCTTATCCCTGTTCCATGCACTTTTAACTTTCATGTTATTGCCCAATTTTGTACTATCGTCTATTTCTTTCATCCGTTGTTCCAGATTTTCTCTGTCCCCAAATAAATAGTTCGGCGAAATTTTCTCATCTTCGTGGCTCAGAGCTTACTTCTATTACTAGACAGATCTCTATGAGCATACAACAACAAAGGAGTAGGTCCAGTAAGACCTCTTTTTGGCCCCAAAATATAGAAGTTTTACAAAATTGTTAAAATGTAAATTTTTACTTAGTTAATGGATAGTAAAATGGTTCTGCTACACAAATATTGGCTGTTTTTGACAATACAATGCACATATATTGGGTACTTGCACCATGAAGTGGTGCTAAATTACTGAAATCCTCAAAATTCCAGTATTTTAGTTAAATTTTATACGGTTTCCGGGTGAAACGAAAATGGCCGCATTCGTGTTCATCCAAAATATTGAAATAGAAGTTGTATTTGACGATAATACATAACATATGTAAAGATTGAGGATGAACACGGATGCGGCCACTTTTGTTTTTGACAAAAACCATGTGAAAAGTGTCATTTTTTTCGCATATTTGGTAGATTTTTCATATTTGAGCTTGAATCGGATCGTTTTTAATGACTAAATAAGTTAAAATCTTGCACATGAAATAATTGAATCATATGAAATAGACACTTAAGTGTTTAAAAAGTGGTCAAAATCTTTTGTCAGGTGAAACTGAAATTTGAGGGCAAAATCGGTCCTTACCGGACCTACTCCTTTAGGGAGTCTAGGGATAGTTCAAACGTTTCTTCCGATGAGCTTTTCAAAGACTTTTCCATCAGCTGAACAACCGGTATCATCCCTTTAACAAGATATCCCTGCCGGTTCTTTGCAGGGATCTGTCATTATCTTTCAGACGTTTAGATGTTTCCTTAGAACTCCACAGCACTTTATTTACTTTAGGAACCTCTAGAAATTCACAATTCTCTGGCCGAACAAATTTGTCCACTAATTCCTGAATTTCTTTATTTTTATGATCTACGGCAGACTCTGCCCCTTGATTAACGATTTTTGCTATCTCCTTTGTGTACAAGCGATCCTAATTTTGGTTTTTAGACAAAAATTTTTTTCATTTTGGACATTTTGGACATTTTCGTCGTAACTTTTATTCTTTTTTTGAGGTGCTTCCTCCGCCATATCCTCCTCATCCTCTGAAGACTCATAGTCCCGTTCCGATTCCTCATACTGTCATAAAAAGTATTCGGAGATTTGCCCCGTTTATTGTTTCTCAACTGCGTCTGTGCAATGGCCCAATCGGATCAGCTGTTTTGTTGAGAACCGCGTTTTTAAATTTCAATTACGGATTTGGTTAGCTCATTAATAGCTTTCTGTTGTTCAAAGTAAAGCTTTTGGTTGTTTATCAATTTCTCATTGTATTTAGCTAACAAATCCGGTTGCTGTTGTTTAACTTCAACACTTGCAGTAAAAGGTACATAGTTAGGCTCCACCCCCTTTTTGTTTTTCTCAACTGTCGCTCGCTTCGGAACAGAATTTAAACGGGTAGGCTGTGAAGATGATGGAGCTCCAGTATGAATCAACTGAAGAGAACCATCATCCTTCACCACTATTGCCTAGTCTTGGAAAACATTGCAATTTTCCACACCTGGATCCAAAATAATAAATTCCTCTGCCATTGTTTGGAATTTCCTAAACACACGTGCCACCTCTATCAGCACACACACATTTAACAAAGAAAATTATTTACAAACGTAATTTCATGTCAAATGAAAATTATGAATAACATCACTTTAGTAAAACTTTCAAACTACGAACAATTCCTGACTATCCAAACACTAACATATATATTCGTCTCCTGAATAAATTGTCTAACTTTGCATAACAAAGGATCAACCTAGTTTTGATTTGCATCATGTGATCATCTGTTCACTCATGTGATTCTATAGGTAGATTGGACTTACTAAATTTCCTTTTGAATAAAAGCAGTTTAAAGCATTTCATTGTAGGTGTTTAACATACTTTTACATCAATTATTGCAATTTTTTACAAGCTTTTTAGCACGCCAAGCAGTTTGTCTTTTAAATATGACCAGCAGTCTTGTATAAAGATATAATCTTTCATAAGAAAAATTTACCCTTTCAAGACCCAGTTTAACATTTTCCTTAATAGTTATCATCTCGTATGAAAACTGAGTTTATGGGGGTGAATAAAACGTTTACTACGTTTGTTCGTCAGTCTGCACGGTTAATATATGAAAAAAGTGGTATATGCTTGTCAATGAAACATTTTTCCACAAGAGACCAAATGACACAGAAATTAACAACAATAGACCACATTACGGCCTTGAAGAATGATATAAGCCCATACCGCTTAGTCAGCTATGCTATAGAAGGCCCCGAAATGATAAACGTAAAACATTCTAAACGAGAAAACTAACGGTATAATTAATGTACAAACAAACAAAGGAAAAAAACGAACATGTAACACATTACGGCCTAGCCAAGATCAGATGTGCATTTTGTGTTTCACATGAAGTCAAAAATTAGTATCACCTCAGGACAAAACTCTTTTGGTATTTTGGTTCAAATATGGTTTAAATTATGAAAATTGCCATCGTTAGGCTAACACTGGAAGCATTTATATAATACATGCAGTTTTTGTTAGAAATATTTTATATTTTTATGAAATAAATGGTGTTTAAAAACTGTATAATTCTCTTTAATGGTTGCCTTCAAGACATGGTCACCAGTGTCAGATTTTTGGTCAATGACAAAAACAACAAAATACGTTTAGAATTATTGAATATCAAACATTTTAATTGAAAAAAAAAATGACAAGAACATGTTTAACTCACAGTTATTTCAAGCAACAGTAGCTTTCTTTGATTATTTATCTTATCTGATAAAACTGTATCTAAACTTATCTATAAATAACAAAACTTCCAAAACAAACCTTTCTTTTGGTGTATTAAACCTTAAAATAACTTGATGCATATTCTTACAATAAACAATCAAACATAGCAATACAATTTATATATTTTGTCTACGGACAAGACATTGTATTTATATTTAATGAAATGTATTATTAAAACCTAATTCTGATATAGCTGAATGTGTTCTCTTGAAAAAAAAACTATACATTTTATCAGGTTTATCTATCAAACTGAGTTAACTGGGAGGAAAATGGAAACAAATACATTTTGATAATGTCTACGGAAGAGACATTTTATTGATATTCAATTAAATGCTTTCAAAGATGATTGTTAAAGTTAAGATTAAAAGTTACCAATTAAATTTTAAATTGTGTTTTTTAAATTTTGGAAAATATAAAAATGTACCCATAATTCTTTACACATCTCAAAAATTTATTGATTGAGCCAAAATGAAGACACATTTTTTTAACTGAAATCCATATATCTGACTGTTTACAACAATCAAACTTTTATTATAAATCAATTTTGACATAGTTGAATGTGTTCTCTTGAAAAAATAACATACATGTTACCTACCAAATTAGGCTGAACTCGAGGAAATTGGCTAAAATATATTGTGGTAATGTCTAAGGACAAGACAATTTCAGTTAAAAAAAAATCTGTTAGAATGAATTGTGACTATATTCATGTTGAAAATACTGAGTCTTAATTTGAATGGATAACTTTCTTCACCTAAAAATAAGAATTAAGTTCTATAGCAGACAAATAATTGAATTTAATACTTGTTATGTACAAGTGTCTTGTCCGTAGACACTTCCTCATCTGCTGTTAATACTGAAATACAAAAGATAAAGTAAGAGAGAGGGAAATACTTTTTCTGTTGATTTAGTTAACCTTTTAAGGTATGCAGCAACTGGAATAAACAATATTGAAGTAAAATAAGGTATGCTTATTATGACTGATGATCTGCCACTTTTTAAAATCCACTCCTGTAAAGTAATTTTACAAAAATTGAGAACACTTAAATTACCATTTATTAATTAAAAGTAAGATATGTTTAAGTTTAAACAACGCATAGGAGTAATGTTGACCCATACAGCCAAGCAATATTGATAAAAATACATGTCTACGGACAAGACATTCTGACATATTTTTGAAATTTTTCCTCCATTAATAGATGGTAGAAAAAAATGTTAGTAGTGTTTTCATGTTTACAAAAGAACAGGAACTTAGCAATGCATCATTGACGTTATTATACCTCCAGTTTACTAGGGAATGCATGTCTACGGACAAGACAATTTTTTTAAATTCATTTGTATATCCAACTTTGATGGCATATACCTCCAGCTAGGGTACTGCAATTTGATAAATGAGGTAGTTTTTGATAAAGTATATACTAAAAGAGAAAACAAAACACATTATAGCATCAATTTGATTCATTTTATCTCTTATATCACTACACTGAGCAAGCTAAAAACAAAAGTACAAAATTTCATAACAAACCCATAGTATTCAACTTTTGATCATAACTTTGTAACAACTGGAGATTTTTTGTTGCAACAACCAGTAAAAGAAAGATGAATAAATTGTCTATAACGGTAAACCAATAATGTAGTTCAAACTAATTTCACTTATTAACTATCAATTGTTAAAAACAGGGAAATTTTAAATGAAACAACATAACGTAAAATTTTGCCTATTTTCAGCGTGTATTTTAGTGTTTTATTTAAAAACGGTAACACCTATACATGATATTTGATATTCATTGTGAAGCCCTACATTCTCTCCTTCAGTTCAAACATGTATTACTTATGTAAACATTATCTTCTTGTCTTTACAAGCCTATAACATAGACCCACTATGAAATGCACATCTGATCTTGGCTAGGCCGATTAACAAACGACAACCACTGAAATACAGGCTCCTGACTTGGGACAGACACATTATCACACATATATACAGAATGTGGCAGGCTTTAACATGTTAGCGGGATCCAAACCCTCCCTCTAACCTCGGACAGTGGTGTAACAGAACAACATAAGAACGAACTATGAAAATCAGTTGAAAAAGGCTTAACTCATCAGATGGATACAAATATAAATACATCTAACAAAAAACAGAGTGGTCGTGGCCGTGTACATGTATATCCCAACAAAAGAAAGACACTAAGTACAGATCTGAGTGTACTCGCAGTTATTGACAGCTAGTTCAAAGCCACTAACAACTAATACAAAAATCAGGCATCTAAGTTTTGCATTTAGGTAAAGATTGAAACAAACTGTGAGTAAAAAAGAATGATTTACTATCATATTGGATAGTAACTATTGTCCATGAAAAAAGAGTCATCTTGACCTAAATTAATTCTGGTTAAGATATATTAAGATACAAACTCTAATCAACTACAAGTCATAGAAGAATGATATCTCTTAGATCGCACTTAATTGATAACAATGAATCTTGAAAAAAGATTCAAATTTGTGTTAAGGTCCAGATGATAGCAACAACACATAAAAGAGGAATGCTATTTGTTACTGAGCACTTCTTTGATTTTATTGAAGGTCCACACACAATTTTTGTTACAGAAGCACAAAAAAAACCACGATACTCATTAATATGTCAATATATAATTGTAATATAATTCAATTAATGGAGATGAACTATTGTATTGTTTTACTGTAAATTCTTCTCGTTGTTGTTATTATCGTTCTTATTCTTCTCACAAACAAGCATGTCTATATATATAGTCTGGGAATTTCTGTTATTTTTGCTAACAACTTGTTTCCGTATCCCATGTTAGGATCAATGTAAGAGGTTGAAAATTTCATATCTGAATATTTTTCTTTATCTGGAAAGTTACTTTTGAAGATAGATCTTGATTGTTTCTGTGGGGATTCTTTCTCCTATATATGGATCACTCACGGGGTAAAAATTTGAAAATTGTCGAAACTAATTTGACTTTTATGTATAGCATAGTCTGAATTATATACTTATAAGGATTTAAATTCACAAACTAGTTATTTTGCTCTAAAAATTGCTGTGCCATGCCTTTTTAAAATAAGATTGAAAATCGTAAATGTTAAAGTAAAAGTCTATTTCGAAGAACATCGTTGCCCAACATTAATAACAAAAAAAAATGCAATGAACAGTATACTTCTGACATTTATTTGGTTCTCCTTGACAAAATACTGGGTCATAATATACCTTAACTGCAGTCCCGAGTAATCTGAAGATATTTATTTAGAGTTAAATGATCAGAAATGCACAATTAATGTGTATAAATCTAACGTAAGGGTACCCGAATTGCACCGAGTACCCAAATTGCACCTATTTAGAAAAAAATAGCAACAAAAATCTTACAAGATTTCCTAGAGACTAAACAGTTTGTATTTTTATGATTTGATACTATGCACGTCTTTCAACATAAGTTACCATATTTAGATCGGACACAAAACGTTCACAACTACTTATTTATCAAAAGATGGACTGTTTACTGAAAAAGCAAAATGTACGAAAACGTCATCATGCGACGTCATCAAAACGTCAACTTTTTAAAATTAGCAAATATAATATATTATAAGTATCCATTTCGTAAAATATGAAGAGTAAGCATGGTCTAACATCCAATTGTTTAAAATATTTGAAGAAATTAAACAAAAGCTCGGTTATTAGACTTTTGACGATGTGAATTTAAGCGTGGATGCAATTTGGGTACTCCTCATTACAGAATCATGGATAGTTTGGAGGTTGATTCAAACCCATTTTTTAATGACTCAATATGGATTAAAAATTAAATTGGTGAACCTATACAATAAAGAAGGATAGGGCTACAAAATAAACACAGTACGGACATTTTTTTTCTTGATCTTAAAAAAACGTAGGTGAAAAAACTGTCAAAATAGGAGCAATTTAGGTACCGTCACGTTATATGTTTTAATAAGATTGCAAAAAATAAAAAATAAAAAAAATTGTCGTATATATATTGCTATCACGTCGTCGTCGGGGTCGCCAAAGACAGATGGTTTCCGAATAATAACTTTTGTATAGGTAAATAGAAATCAACTTTAACACAAGGTTTATAAAAGAAAGTTTGGGATTGATTTAGGGTTATGGTCTTAACTGTTTGAGAATTAGAGGCCAAAAAGGGGGATCAGATAAACATTTTTATACGACCGCAAAATTGAAAAAAATTTCGTCGTATATTGCTATATCACGTCAGCGTCGTCGTCGTCGTCGGCGTCTGAATACTTTTAGTTTTCGCACTCTAACTTTAGTAAAAGTGAATAGAAATCTATGAAATTTTAACACAAGGTTTATGACCACAAAAGGAAGGTTGGTATTGATTTTGGGAGTTTTAGTTCCAACATTTTAGGAATTAGGGGCCAAAAAGGGCCTAAATAAGCATTTTCTTGGTTTTCGCACTATAACTTTAGTTAAAGTTAATAGAAATCTATGAAATTTTGACACAAGGTTTATGACCACAAAAGAAAGGTTGGGATTGATTTTGTGAGTTTTGTTTTCAACAGTTTAGGAATTAGGGGCCAACAAAGGGCCCAAATAAGCATTAATCTTTGTTTTCGCACCATATCTTTAGTTTAAGTAAATAGAAATCTATGAAATTTAAACACATGGTTTATGACCATAAAAGGAAGGTTGGTATTGATTTTGGGAGTTTTGGTCCCAACAGTTTAGGAATAAGGGGCCCAAAGGGTCCAAAATTAAACTTTGTTTGATTTCATCAAAATTGAATAAATGGGGTTCTTTGATACGCCAAATCTAACTGTGTATGTAGATTCTTCATTGTTGGTCCTGTTTTCAAATTGGTCTACATTAAAGTCCAAAGGGTCCAAAATTAATCTTAGTTTGATTTTAACAAAAATTGAAATCTTGGGGTTCTTTGATATGCTGAGTACAAACATGTACTTAGATTTTTTATTATGGGCCCAGTTTTCAAGTTGGTCCAAATCAGGATCTAAAATTATTATATTAAGTATTGTGCAATAGCAAGTCTTTTCAATTGCACAGTATTGCGCAATGGCAAGAAATATCTAATTGCACAATATTGTGAAATAGCATTTTTTTTTAAATTAGAGTTATCTTTCTTTGTCCAGAATAGTAAGCAAGAAATATCTAATTGGACAATATTGTGCAATAGCAAGATTTTTTTTTAATTGGAGTTATCTTTCTTTGTCTAGAATCAACTTAAATCTTTGTTATATACAATATATAATGTGATGTTGTACCCTTTTTGACTTGTTATATATTATATTTTGAAGTGTACATAATCATATTACATGATCCATCGCCCTGTAAGATTGATCGTTGACTATTTATTCAGTCATTCAATATACAATGTATATTCACTTTTTACTACCAACTGATAAATTAAAATAATCTTTACCATTCAGTGATAACAAGCAGTTTTTTTACATCTTAATATTTTATGATGTATTTAAATGAGTAGCTATTGTTGCAAACTCCATTAGAAATTTTAATTGAGATTAGTTTTGGAATAAGGGAAAGGGGGATGTGATTAAAAAAATTGGGTTCAATTTTTCTCATTTGAAATTTCATAAATAAAAAGAAAATTTCTTCAAACATTTTTTTGGAGAGGATTAATATTCAACAGCATAATGAATTGCTCTAAGAGAAAACAATAATTTTAAGTTCATTAGAACACATTCATTCTGTGTCAGAAACCTATGCTGTGTCAACTATTTAATCACAATCCAAATTTAGAGCTAATTCCAGCTTGAATGTTGTGTCCATACTTGCCCCAACCGTTCAGGGTTCAACCTCTGCGGTCGTATAAAGCTACGCCCTGCGGAGCATCTGGTTGTAGTTTCCAGTCCTTAAGTGTATAAATCTCTCTGAAATTGTACCACAAGTTTCCATACCACGAAGGGATAGTTATGGTTTGTTTGGAAAAGTGGGTGGAGGGGAGGTGTTTTTGGCTCAAAACGTTTAGGAATAAGAGGCAAAAAAGAGGGGGAAACAAGGGTTTCTTGGTTAATGGCCAATTAAGACAATTTGAAACCAGTGTAAGGAAGGTAATCCAAATATATTGAGGTAATCCAGACATGTTTGATTGCCTCCCTTACACTGCTTTAAAATTATGTGTAAAGAACATGTTTTCTCGTATCAGATTTCAGAAATTAAAAAGATAATTTCTTCATATATATTTTTTGGGGCAAAAAAAGTGAGGGATACATTTTTCTTTTTTTTTTCGGGTTGGGGTCAATATGCAACAGCATAGTGTATTGCACAAAACCAAAAAAAAAAGGGGGGTATTTTATTTTTTGGAGGGGGGTGGGGCAATTCGCAACAGCGAAGTGAAAAACCAAAAAAATAAGTATAAATTCAAATTATATCCAGCTGCGTTCGGCGAAGCAATTTATTAAACACTTAAAGTATATACATATTAAGTTGTGGATATGATGAAAATGATAATCCAAATAAGTTAAAATTGCCCTGGTGTGGAATTAATTTGTGGTAAATTGATCATACTTCTTAATTTCCTTATTACAATCAGTTTTAAATATTGTGTACTGCCTTAATGATAACATGACTTTAATAACTGTTTAATTTTGTTTGTTGGGCACTATCAATTATGACTGTATTCGGTAATTTCCGCTAAAAAAAACTGAAGTTTACCGAATCATCTCATCATACAACAAACATCATCATCACCATCACCGATCATCACCTTCATAAAAAAAGCGTATAATGTTGTTAGCACTTCATATAATGTTGTGAGCACTTCAAATAATGCCGTGAGCACTTCATATAATGTTATGAGCACTTCATATAATGTTGTCACCACTGCATATAATGTTTGGACCACTGCGTATATTGTTGTGAGCACTTCATATAATGTTGTGAGCAGTTCATATAATGTTGTGAGCACTGCATATAATGTTGTGAGCACTGCATATAATGTTGTGAGCACTGCATATAACGCTGATCATTAACATAAGGCAGTCATGGCGTTCCATATGTTAAAGTATTGCTATTTTAATTTCAACATTTGCATTATTAAAATAACAAATAAGTGAGTCATAACTCTGTGATTACATTTTATTTTTATAAATTTATGATATGACATTGAGGATTCTGGAGTTATAGAACTTTATTTGTTCAAAAAGCGACGGACATATCATTTGCTCACTGAGCAGCTCTTTATTAATATATATAATGCATTGTAAAAGTTAGATATCACCAGACGTAGGGTTAAATTCTCATTAAAGAAAACTACAGCAATTCACTGTATTAATCTTTCTTTTCTGCAAGCAGTCTATAGTATGTGCCCATTGTGTTACAATGGTATTCCTAAAGTTGTGGTTAAGTCAATGATAACAAAGCAATAATCTCCATTTGCCTTTTCTGTTATCATTGATGGTTCTGCCAAATGCTTATTTATTTATTTTGGAATGATCAACAACCCAGGTTAACATTATCCAACGCAGTTTATTTTAATTGATTAATTCACAATCAAATTTGTTAATATTTCAACATTAACTAAATATTAAATGTATTCTGATATGAGTTCTTGTTTGTCAAAGGTCAAGGTCACAACAGTTATTTTTAGACAGAAATTAAGCTAAATTCTGGTTTTCGGATGTTATCTTTTGAATCAAGGCTACCTGTTACTAAACTCGGTGATGAATTTTGGATGAATACATTTAAAGTCAAGATGGTCAAAGTCCACAGCAGATTGATAGTCTAAAGTTTTGACAAAATTTATCTTTCCAGATGGTATCTGTTGAATATTATGTATAACTTTAACCAAACTTGGTTTAACATGGCAGATGTGATTGGAAAACAGTTATTATTTTTTCGGGTCAGTAAGTTAAAGGTCAAGGGCATAGCAACTATTTATAGACTGATTTGTTTGGAAAAGTTTTGTTACTTTTTGAATTGTATGCCAAACAAAAGTGAAAGATACTGAAGATAAAAAAACGATCAAAAAGTAAACAACAGTATTCAAAATACAACATAGAAAACTCAAGAATAAACAGTATATGATGTGTATCTCAAACATAAAACAGTTAGAGCAAATCTGATAAAAAGTCGAGATCTTCCTTCTCTGAAAAATTCCAGGAAAATGGACAATCTGTTTCGAAGTCATTGCTCCTGAAATGTTCATTTTTAGCAATTATTTTTTGTATTGTCTTTTTAATATCTTGAAATAAAAAAAGAAAATGTCATAAATAAAGTAATGGAAAAGTTGTGTTCTTAATGACGATTTGACCTAATCTTGCATTTGTTTGGTGTATTGTTTGGTAAATTGTTTTCTAACCTTTAAAACACAGGGAGGAATTAAGTTTAGGCAGCAAGATAATATCAACAAACAGATCAACTTGATGGAAATCGTCACATTACTCCTTGTTGGAATAATAACTGTGAATTTATTTTTAGATATTTTCCTAAAAACTCTAATTAGAAAATGATCAGCTGGATGAGATTGTGACATTAAGGTAGAGCACCAGTATATATTTTTTGAGACAGAATTTTTTTTATAATTTGCCAAAATGAAGATTTTACTATGCTCTTTTCAAAAATTTAATAAAAAGTATGGGTCACCGTGCTATTTTTCAAGCTATGAGGCGTTGAAAATTGCCAAAATTTGGTTAGTTTGTTCATGAAAAAACACATAAGTGTGTATTAAAAAAAATCTATGAGATAGAATTTTGAAATAAATTGTGAGAAGGAAGGTTTCATAATATGTTTTAAGAAAATAAAAAGAAAACATGGTGTCACCGAACTTGTTTTCTTGCTATCAGTAAAAATTAAAAAAAAACCTATTAGCCCAGTATAAATTTTGTAGTAAAAGAGTCATCTCCCCTTAAATGGCTCATTTGAAAAAAATGATTTTAAAACCAAAAAATATTATATTTGTTAAAATATTTTGTATAATACGATTAATAAGCAAGTTTTCTTTAAATAGAAAAAAGAGTCTAACCATTGAATTGCAAATCTGTCTCCAAATTTGCAGATTTAGGCAAATAACTAGACCGATGTTTTACTGTGATTGTACAATCCAAGATGGCGGTATACCAGGAATCTACCTTAACAACTTATGAATGCAACTCTGTGAGATCAACATGAAAGTGAAAAAGTGTGAAATTCAGCAGACTTCTTGTTGGATTTATTGCCCTTAGATTATAGTTTTATTTTACAAATGTTTATCATTATGCAGATTATTTCTAAACCTCCTATAGATTATTTAAAACTGTAAACGGTTAAATAAGATCATTGATACCAGTTGTACAATATAATTATTTCATTGATTGATTGAAATATTGATTTATTGGTGTTAAACACCACTTTCAGCACTATGTCTGTTTTGTTGTTGTCGGTTTTTACCTGCATCGCCAAAGATGGAAGCAGATCTAGTAATGGCTCGACCCCGTCTGTTCGTAAGAAATCTATCACATAGTTGTCTTAGCTTCTGTAAAAAGGAGTGATTTGATATTTTGTCTGCAGCTTGGTAGTGTTAAGTTGTAGCGAGTAAGCAATTTTTGTCGAGCCTGCAACTTCTATTGCAGAGAGCACGACACATGGATAGTGATCCGGCGGCGGCGATGGCGTTAACTAACTACTTAAAAACTTTATATTTTAGAAGTTGGAATAATTCGATGCTCATACTTTGTATATAATTAGATGCCTTATGTTATGAAGTTTCCGTCTGTCATATGTCCCTTGTCCAGTTGGTCTCATATTCAGGGTTCAGTGACTTCTTGAAGTTTCTCTCTTATTATGTATATTAGTATAACAATATGTAGTACATTCATGTTAGAAATTATTATAAATTAAGGCATGTATCTCCCTCATGCAAAGCTCTAATTCCTCTCACGGATTTGGCTATACTTTTTGGACCTTTGGATTATAGCTCTTCATCTTTTATATAAGCTTTGAATTACACATATTTTGGCCACAAGCATCATTGAAGAGACATGTATTGTCGAAATGCGCATGTGGTGCAGGAAAATTGGTACCGTTAATGTTATTACTATCATTGGGTCGATGCCTCTGCTGGTGAACTGTTAGTCCCCGAGAGTATCACCAGCCCTGTAGCCAGTACTTCGGCACTGGAATGAAAATACGGATTTTTTTTGTGTTATTAAAATTTGCTGCTACAAAATGTTAAAAATTATTATAAATTAAGGAACGTATCTCCTTCATGCAAAGCTTTAATTTCTTTCACAGCTTTGGCTATACTTTTTGGACCTGGTGGATTATAACTCTACATCTTTTATATATGCTTTGGATTTCAAATAGTTTCGCCATGAGCATCACTGAAGAGACATGTATTGTCGTAATGCGCATCTGGTGCAGGAAAATTGGTACCGTTAATGTCATTGCAAGGTCCTCATGCCCGTCAGACAGCTTTCATCTGACCTCGGCCTCATTTCATGGACCAGTAAAGAAGATTAAGTTTCCCTGGTCTAGTCCATATAGGTGTAATACCACCATTGATTTTTCCCTATTAGTCTTTGTTAAATTGGCACTTTTAAAAGAATTGTACAGTATTTACCTTTATTTCAACCAAAGAAATAAAGTTTAATCCTTTCCAGTGATACAGTGAAAATTTCACACTACATTTCATTGCATATAAGAAAGTAATCATCGCCGGAAGTAAACAACCCAATTTTTACACTGTTATTTACTGGTTACCTGCTTTGGTAACTATGTAACCTTAACGTTCCAAAATATTTTATAAGACCATCAAATAAAAAAAGAATATGCTTTCGGACTTCCAACATACATATTTACGACTCAGAAAAATTTAAGTGCATTGAAATGCAGGGTTAATTTTCGACAACTGTCAAATTCAAGGGAATATTTTTTAGGCCTACTTTCGTATGCAACCGGATGTGACGTACCATGATTTGGTGGTATATACACCTAAAGAACACCTAAATGTCAAATATACTTAACGTATTTTTTTCCCTCTAATTGCAAGTTATTTCAAGCATAACTGTCAAGTTTTGTCTCAGCCAGAGCTATAGTTTCAGAGAAAATCACTATAATGTAAGGCCATATCCTACGGCAATTTCAGTCTAATTTCTTCGAAAAATCCTAATTTCAGTGTATCATTCTAAAATGCAGTGTTGACTAATATCTGATCATAAACTCATGATGTATGCATTCAAACAATTAAATAGAATACAAAAGACAACTTTAAGATGATAAACAATTTTATTGCACCTTTTAGAGTTCATTTAAAGGTCTGTTTTAGTCTGTATTGGTCCATTTTTCCTCCATCCTTCCTTTTTCATCAAAACTTGATATCTTTTGTCTAAAAAATAAAACAAATGTGATTATGTTCCCACAAAAATGAAATAAATGTAATGTTAAATCAATAATTAAGGTGTTTTAGCTGAAAGAACTGTCTCTATAAATGTTAACTGTCTCCACGGAAGTTTCGATAAGCCCTTATGTGTAACTTTAGTTTTTGGTCTGTTCCTCTAGTGTGACAAATAACGGTTCCCGTTCAGTCAATCATTTGTTGTTACTGGTATCAGAGTCCTTTTATTTACTCACAACAGTATATTTCTAATAGATTTACACAAAAAGTCCACTTTCTTGTATTTTACATTAGAAAATGGGAAGAAAGAGTAATAAAAAAATACCTCAAAATGTTTTTACAAAGGGCTATGTCCCCTGGAATGCTGGTACAAAAAATATATTGGTAAGAATTATAAAGTTTAAGTATGTGACACTGGATTCTAATGTGTATAAATCCAGGGCAAATAAGTGTTAGATGATTTATTGTCTGTGCAAAATGTAGTCGGCACAATGGCAAATTGTAAACCTGGTCAAAACAACAAAAAAAACATGACAATAGTTGATACTTACTTTAATGCTGAAGTGTCATCTGCAGACCAATTCAAATATAAGATTTTTCAACAGAATACTCTTCAGATTATGGTTAACACTGAAATAAAAAATTCACATGTTGTATAAACAAAACTGTAAGGGTAATTTAAAATTTTACACAGTTAACTAAATACAGCTTTGTCTGTCCACCCATTTGACTTAGAAAGCACCCGTAAACCCCCATTTCAAGGCAATTTTACCTCTAACGTGCTTTCAGTGTCTAAATCCATTCCGAAAAGTCCATGTTTACAATGTTTTAACTGGTTTATTAATAACTTTTATAAATGAAAGTACAATAAGGTCAATAGTGCACATGTAGATTCCCTAAATAGGTGTAATACCACCATTGATTTTTCCCTATTAGTCTTTGTTAAATTGGCACTTTTAAAAAAAATTGTACAGTATTTACCTTTATTTCAACTAAAGAAATACTTTGCATGTATAAAGTTTAATCCTTTCCAGTGATACAGTGAACATTTCACACTACATTTCATTGCATATAAGAAAGTAATAATCGCCGGAAGTAAACAACCCAATTTTTACACTGTTATTTACTGGTTACCTGCTTTGGTAACTATGTAACCTTAACGTTCCAAAATATTTTATAAGACCATGCATCAAATAAAAAAAGAATGATGCTTTCAGACTCCAAACATACATATTTACGACTCAGAAAAATTTAAGTGCATTGAAATGCAGGGTTAATTTTCTACAACTGTCAAATTCAAGGGAATATTTTTTAGGCCTACTTTCGTATGCAACCGGATGTGACGTACCATGATTTGGTGGTATTACACCTATATCAGATACTTTAAGCAATAAGTCTTTTGTAATGGGTGTATAGAATGAGTGTAAGGTGTATATGACCAACTGGCAGGTTACATCTGACCTTGACCTCATTTTCATGGTTCAGTGGTAATGTTTTTTTTGTTTGGTCTTTTTTTTATAATAATATATGCAATATGTCAACTGTATTTGTTGTATGGAAATATTTTACTCAACATACTGAAGCTGCACACCAAATATAAATTATCATTCCCTTAAAAAAAGCCAAGAAAACTTTGACAAATTTCATTGTACAATGAGTGTTGTAAAATGATAAACTGTTAGCAAACAGGAAGTGGATACACAACAGATATAACAAGAGTGAACACGCTGAAATGTCTCGCATGGTCATTGATTTTATGTTGATAGTCCTAAATATCTGAATATATAGTTTTACTACAGGTATCACATTAACTCAACATAATTAAAGAACATGAAGCAAAAGTCGGATAAACTAAACCATAATACATATGCACCTTACAATCATTGGATACACAAAATATAGTTTATTTGTTGCTTATAGTTTCTTAGAAACAAACTTGAAAATTAGGTCAAGGTCAAATAAAACCTTTAACCAACAAATGCCATATATATTGCTTATTAGGTCTTCTCAGAGTAAGGTATTGAACCTCCAATTCATGACTTATTTATGATTTGAATAATTTTGAGTGCTGAAAACCATTGAACTGGGATTTTTATGTGTGTGTGAATTTAAGGGCTGACTGAGAATTTCATCAATTTTGATAAATTAAGAAATAATTAAGGTTCCAAATCCATCAGTCTAAGTAGACTTTAGATGAAATTTTCTATTTAGTATATATTTTTTTTGGTTATACAACTCTGAACGTGTTTAGGTCTGATACATTTGGCTTCCGAAATCTTTGAATTTAAGCATTCCTTATGAAGTTTAATCATTTTTATCTAGAAAAGCGCCTCATACGCACAAAATTAGTAAGACAAACTCAAACAAAATTAAGACATTTTCAGACAAATAGAGACAGTATACATAACTTGTTTCCCATGATAGAACAATGCACTTTTTTTTTCTTTTTTTTTTTAGAACAATGCACTTAAATTACATCTGAAACAATTACATCTGAAATAATTTCTTTGGCAATGATGTTGATGATAAAGTAAAATAGAAACAGTAAATACGAAGGTCAATAATCAATTAATAGTAGAAAATGATTGACATAGTCCACAGCCGAACATAAAATGTTATTTTTAAGCCAGACAACTTGTAATAACTATTTTTTTGTGAATTCGTTCCTCCTTTGCTGGTATCTGCTTTAATTTGAAAATGTTGAAAAGTGACCTTTAGCTGTTTATCTTCTGGTTTGTTGATCTTTGATGAATTGCTGTCTCATTATCCATCATACCTTATTAATGACATTAATCTTGAATGAATGTTCATAAGAATTCTTTATATATGTAATACACATTTCTTTGTAGATTTATTCCAATTATGGATGGATTCAATACACTGTTACAGTAGATTGGAAGAGGACAGAAATAAATCTGATGTCAGCAAGAGAACATCAGATGATCTTGATCCACCGATAGTTATTGTTGGCACTTGGAAAGATGCCTTGATCTGTGATGTAGAAGAGGTATTGGAAATTACAAATGTTGTCAGAATCTGATGTTTGTATAAAAAAGAAGGTGTGGTATGTTTGCCAATGAGACAACTCTCCAAAAGAGACCAAATGACACAGAAATTAACAACTATAGATCACTGTACGGCCTTCAACAATGAGAAAAGCCCATACAGCAAAGTGTTTATTTGTACAGATACCTGTTTTACTGTTTCACCAGACCAACATATATGACATATATTGACAATATATAAATGCAAGCTTTATCACATGTAAGGTTAAAAGTGTTTATAGGAAAAGCAATCCGTTTTATTAGTTTACAAAAGATCTTTCAACAATTTCTGAAATATGATATAGTACAATAAACCCATCATGGATGTACGTAGATAAGAGGATTAATTAATTTTTTTTTAGATTGATGATGCATGCAGAGAAAATATTTTAAAGTATACAGAGAATATATCAGACGATGAACTAGGACATATCAGGCAAGACTATTTCATTTCCAATACAGAAGATGATTCCAGTGTATTCCAGCAAATACGAGAAAAAATCCTAAATTTAGCAAGAACAATGAGAACATGGAATACAGATTATCCTTTAAAATTTATTCAGCTTGAAAAACGACTTCAAGAAAAGAAGAAGGTGTTACCTATTATTTCCTTTCAAGAAATTCAGAATATTGCTATTGATACACCTCAGCCACTTAATGATGAAGAACTTAGATTGTTCCTGGAATTTCACCATGAGATCAGAGCCTTAGTTTATTTCAATGATCTTCCTTCTTATATTATTTTAGACACACAGTGGTTGTCTGATGTTTTCAGATGTATTGTCACAGCCAAAAAATTTAGTGCTTTTAGTACAAGAAATACAAACAAATGGAAAGAATTATATACAGTCGGGGCACTTAGCGAACTCCATAATATTATGGAATTGGCTAAATTTGACTGCTTTATGAAAATCCATAATATTATGAGATTAAATAATATTTCCAGTTATATTATGCGTATCCATAATTTTGAATATTATTGAATTTCATAATTATGCATGAAAAAATTAAATTTGAAGTGTCCGAAAAACAATGTTTTGGGTACTGCTAATAAGTTCCGTAATTTATTAATCCTAAAATGCTATTTTTATGATCATCTATTGATTATATTCATCCGACAATCGTCGCCTTTCTCGCGTCATATTTAAAATGCTTTCGTCTTCAATGTCTTTTATCTAGGACAGTATTTTGTACAAGGGAGACAAATCGTGTCGTCTTATAAGCCATATTTTTCTTAAATGTATTATCGTTCCTTAAACAATGAATAAATCGTGTTTTAGAAAATAAATGTAGAAAATAAGTGTGTCAGTTGACCTCGTTTTCAATACATTAGTTTTATCAAGGGGAAATGTTACAGAAAAATAGTACACATCCTTCAGACGTCTTTATAAATTATAAATGACTATGTACACAATAGGTATAGAAACACATTACTTTCACGTGTTTATATGTCTTGATTTGACGAAATTTAATTAATGGTCAGATTCACAAAAACTCATTACATGCAATTGTTATTGTTTCAAATTCAGTTTATGTTGCAGACCGTTTTAATGTTGCTTATGTGTATTTGTGTATATTGGGTGAGGTGGGTACATTAATTCGAATACACATGCATACAACGTATTTTTTCTGTCACCATCAAATTTGAAATGTTTCTTTTCAAATCCTTTAAAATTAAAATTGTGTCTGTAAAAGAAAAGTCTCTTGTGTTGTCTTACATGTAAATAAAAATAACATCTTAGAATAAAAATCGACACATCAAGACAGAATTTATAAAAAAAAATCATAATCTATAAACATAGGCAGGTAGAAATTAGATATTTATTTTGATGTATTACCAATACATATTTATTTCGACGTCGGTCAATATTTGATGATAGATACACCTGAGTATTTAAAACAGCACTATGACATGTATGATTGTTATTTTCCTACATAACACGTTGCATATCAAAATTCAGTTATTGTCCATTTGACTTCTATATATCTGCAGAAAAAAAATTCTTAAAAAATTAAGATAACATATTGGTTCTTGAGAACCACAAAATTAATTTATATACAAGTATAAAAACAGCAAAAGAAATAAATTGTAAATATTAAACTATTTCAAAGCGAAGCAAGGTCATGTAATACAATATTATTTAGTTCAGCAGTATGATTAATTGGTAAGAAACAGATGACATAATTTACGTTTGATATGAAAATTTATACACATTGCAGAATGAACTCATAATATTAATGCCTAGTTGAAATTATAGCACAACATACTAATGGGAGTGCAACCTGTCAAAATAATCTTTTGGAAATACATATATAAGTACTGTATGAAATGTGGATGATGACTTATGCATGACGACATTTATAATAGACTTTTATTTTTGTTTGTTAATATATAATATTAAAATCGAAAAAAAAAAATTCTATTTCTATTTATCCAAATTTATTCGTTGACTTCTTTACACATCATACTAGTCAAAACACGAAGTTTGTTAGTCAAAATATAATATAGAATAATATAAATAAATATATTAAATATTTAAAATATAGAGATTTGAACACTCCAAACAAATATCAATCACTACGTGTTAATCGCAATTCATTGAATGGTAAATCAGTTGATTCAAACAATAAAATATAATATAAAAGCTACGAGAAATGTTGTATAAAGGTTTAAAAATTGTTCTATTATCTCGGCTAATATTCTAAAACTATAACACCTGTATTCCTTAATTTCCGAATTAAGTAGTATTTTTTTTATTGAGAGTAATGACTTATTGCTCCGGATTCACAATAATGTGTCCGAGTAGGACGTCATGTCTAATTACATAAAATTGAGATCGAAATAGGGAATATATGTAAAAGAGACAACACTCCAGCCAGAGAGCAGACAACAGACTGACACTTTGTGAACTAGCAAGACTTGAATCCTGGTCAACATTTAAGACTAGTAAAAAGCCGGGTTGATATGGTATTATCGTGATTTGTCGTAAGGAAGCTGTTTTTCTCCAATTTAAGTTTAGACGAGTAAATTCATATAAGATATATGACGTCCCATTGAATTGCTTTAAACTAATACAATAATATATTACATATATGAATGTTACTTCCTATTAAGTTTACAAAAATGTCGCGCTTACAAAATACTAAAACAATATAACCACTCGCTGTGAAAGATGGGCGACAGATTCCAGAGGGACAGTCAAACTTATAGATCGAAAATAAACTGACAAGGCTATGGCTAAAAAAGAAAAGACAAACATTCAAATAATAGAACCCAATACACAACACAGAAAGGTAAAAACTGAGCAACACGAACCCCAACGAAAACTGTGGATGATATCAGGTGCTCCGGAAGGGTATGCTGATCCTGATCCACATGTGGCACCCGTCGTGTTGCTCATGTTATTACAAACCCGGTAAATACTTTAATTCGGTATGTCATATACGTGAAAAGGAAAGGGGATTTTAGTTATGAAATAAGGAACATATCCGATATCATCTGTAAAACGGTTAATCCATAACTATCATTTATCATCTACAAAATACACAATTTAATAAACATACTCTATCGACACCATTCAAACTCTCGTCATCTTTGAAAAACTAAAGCTAATGATTGAAGAGTTTTGAAGAAGGCTTATTTTCTTTGGTAAAGTGCTAGTTACATTACACCATAACGAATATTATGGTACACCATAATTTAAGATATATTATAAAAATCAATAATATTATAAGATAGCATAATGTGTGGATTAATATTATGAAATCAAATAATTTTGGAAATGCTTATAATGCATCAAGATATTAAAAAATCGATCATATCGTGATAACGATTTTATTGGAATATGTTTTTGTTTCGGTAGACATGTCTAACATTTGGTGCTTTCATAAGATAAACACTGGCAATGTTTTGAATTTGACATAGGTAACAATTTATTTAAAAATAAACCATTTATCCGCTATTTCATTTACTTTTAAAAAAATCATAACTAAAAAACAGGCAAAGGATACCCAGAGGACATAAAAACCCACAAGTCGAAAATAAACTGACTAAGCCATGGCTAAAAAAGAAAACAAAAAAAACACTCTGAAAACAGTAAACATTACAGAAGAATAAAAAAAACGTAGACAATTTCATCTAACCTTTACAACATACCCAATTTAATAACCATACTCTATCGATGTACTCTTCGATTCTATTATATAAGTGCATTAATTTTAAAGCAATGTACTGATTCGTTCATTCAAATAAAGCAGTCAATATAAAAGTTTCGACACCATTCAAACTCTGGTTCATGGACATTTTTATAAAACTTAAGCTTATGATCGAAGAGATTTGCAGAAGGCTTATTCTCTTTGGTAAAGTGCTACCCAAAGTATTTTTTCGTGAAAGCAGCATACCATCCGTATATACATTGGACATCCGTTCTGTCCGGACATCTTTTTTTTTCATCCGTTAGGCGTCCGTTCGTGCTATCCGGTAAGGTGTGACCGAAGCACGAACGGACGTCTAACGAATGAAAATAAAAGTTGTCCGTTGACAGAATTGTTATCCGTTGGGAGTCCGTTGATGTACTGACCGAATACAGCGGACGTGTAACAGATGCCTTACGGACACATACCGGATATGCAAAGTACGAGAAACGGAAACGTACCGGACAGAACGGATGTCGAACGTACATCCAACGGAAGAGTACCGCATAAAACGCACACCTAACGGAAGCGTACCGGATAAAACGGATGAACAATATATACGGAAAAATAAAAGGCAACAATAATAATACATGTACATCGCATAAATATTCAAAATGTTTAGGTGTAACTGTTTTTGGTTTATTCTTCAAAATACCGCATAAGGTCAGCGTCTGAAATAAGAGCTGCTTGATTGTGAAGAATCGCCCTTACTTTAAGGTTGATTATGAATAATAAGAATTCATGAACCTTAAGAAATCTCACATACCAATAATTGGCATTTCTGACGAAAATTTCAATTGGCATATATCCGTTTCAGATCCGTTGATCATCCGTTTAATCCGTTAAACGTCCGGTAGAAGTCCGATCTCATTCGTTCAACATCCGTTTTATCCGTTATACGTCCGGTAGAAGTCCGTTGGTGAGTTTATCATCCAGACCACCAACAGATGTATAACGGACACGTAACGTATACAAAATGGAAACGAAACGGACGAGTACCGTACAAAATGGACGCCTAACGGACGTTCAACGGACATTTTATCCGTTGGACGTCCGTTCAACGTTTTGAATATGCTCAAAATCTTCGACCGGACAGAACGGACGTCGACGGATAAAACGTACGCTTAACGGACATGCAACGGATATGGACGGACGTCTTACGAATAAGAACGGACGTCTAACGGACATGAACGGATGGAAAAAAGGTTTTCCGTTAGGCGTGCGTTCGAGATATCCGGTAAGATGTGACCGAGGCTTTTCTTGCATCCTTATTTGCAACACACTATAAAACACGATTTTACATTTCTAGCGATAGACTTTACATCTACAGCGCTTGAATTTACATCTTCAGTGCTACACTTTATACGGATTTGGCTATACTTTTTGGACCTTTTGTATTATAGCTCTTCATCTTTTTTTTTATAAGCTTTGGATTTCAAATATTTTGGCCACGAGCATCACTGAAGAGACATGTATTGTCGAAATGCGCATCTGGTGCAAGAAAATTGATACCGTTAATTTTATTATATCTTCAGCGCTAGACTTTACATTTTCAGCGCTGGACTTTACATTTCCAGTGCCTGACTTTACATCTCAAGCGCTAGACTTTATATCTCCAGCGCTTGACTTTACATCTAGATCTCCACCGCTTAACTTTACATCTCCAGCGCTTGATTTTACATCTTCAGCGCCAGACTTTACATCTCCAGCGCTTGATTTTACATCTCCAGCGCTTAACTTTACATCTTGAGCGCTAGACTTTGCATATCTCTAGCGCTAGATATTACACATCTCCAGCGCTAGACTTTACATCCCCAACGCTAGACTTTACATCTAGAGCGCTTGACTTTACATATCCAGCTCTAGACTTTAGATCTCCAGCGCTGGACTTTACATCTCCAGCGCTGGAGTCTACATTTCCAGCGCTTGACTTTACATCTCCAGCGCTATACTTTATATCTCCAGCGCTATACTTTATATCTCCAGCGCTTGACTTTACATCTAGATCTCCAGCGCTTAACTTTACATCTCAAGCGCTTGATAGTACATCTTCAGCGCTAGACTTTACATCTCCAGCGCTTGGTTTTACATCTGCAGCGCTTGACTTTACATCTCCAGCGCTAGACTTTGCATATCTCCAGCGCTAGATTTTACACATCTCCAGTGCTAGACTTTACATCCCCAGCGCTAGACTTTACATCTTCAGCGCTTGACTTTACATATTCAGCGCTAGACTTTAGATCTCCAGCGCTGGACTTTACATCTCCAGCGCTAGACATTACATCTTCAGCGCTGAACTTTACATATCCAGCGCTAGACTTTACATCTCTAGCGCTAGACTCTATATCTCCAGCGCTAGACTTTACACATCATCAGCGCAGGACTTTAAAAGACACTTTATAATCTGTGTGAGACCAACAGGGCTTCGTACTTTAGAGCCTCTAGTTATTTATTATAAAGAAATCGCATGTATAGGCGCACCTGTATTCTGGTTGATATTCGCATGTGTTACGGAGAATATATCTCCCAATTGAAACAATATTCCGCGCTTGTATGACAGTTATGAATATTTTTATATTTTTCTCATAGTATTTGTTATATGATATATTTTATAACAATTGCATTAGGATTTTTTGTAATTTTACATTTAAATTTGCAAAAGTATCATCTCCTCTAAAGCAGTGACATCGAATGTTTTCTTATAACTAATTTTTTTTTATCCAATATTTACAACATTTATTATAATTTCACAACATTGTTTTCGCTGTAATAAAAGCGAACTGTTTACGTCTGCAACATTACACAGAAAATTTCACACTAAGTTAACCTGATTCCCAGAGATGATAAAAACAATGTAATTAAATATCCACCAGCTGCATTTGCAGACGACTATTATTTGAACTCTTAATGACTAGACTGACCTACTGAAGGTGTCATAACATTTAGGAATCCCGTAAAGATTAACGTTCAACTTTCTACACTGAAATAAACTATTTAAAAAATACTGTTATTTTTAAAAGAAATTGTAACTTTGTTTCAACATAATTCATATTGTACTGAAAAATAACGATTAGATTAATTTAACTTGCAAAATTATAAGTAAAACTATAAAAACGAGTTCTACTCTACTTAAATCCAATCATACTCCTTAAAACTATTTAAAACTATTAACTATTGTTTTTCAATAATTTAAAACTATTTAAGTTAAGATATCTAATCGGGTCCTACTAAAAAGCGTCGGGAGCGCCCGGATGAAGAAAAAGCGCCCGTGGAAAAAAAATAGCGCCCGGGGAAAATATATAGAGATGAATGTTTCAATTTTAACAATAATATATGAATACTATTTCGAAAAGCTAATAATGGATCACAGTTTATGCTGAAGATTTATAAATCGTTAAACACCGACAGATACGTTTCTCAAATTTCCCAGATAAATATTAATTTTATAAAATTAAAAGAGTTGCACATTATTTAAGAACGGTAAAAGTAATTGAACAAGTGTTCACCATGCAGTTGCGAATATTAGACCTCGGGAACTGAATTTGTTTAAACTAACTAAATATACGTTTTGATCGAGGACAATATCGTTCATGATTCTTCTATATACTTATATTTACCAACTTATATACAATTTTTAAATCTAAAATGTAAAAGTGCAACAACACTATCTAAACACTTTAGATTTAGCATCGTTAATATCCCCATTTATACGGGTGAAACACGCAATGTTTTTTTTTTCATTCAGCGCTTTTTCTTTTCTCGGGCGCTCTCGGGCGTTCCCAAGCGCTTTTTAGTAGGACAGATCTTATCGTATTATTTATTTATCGTAGGACATGTAGAAAAAAATCCGTCCTTTCGGATAAGTAGTTTTATACATATCACCCCAATGTTATCCTAGTAACGTGTCGAGTAACGAGTAGCAGCATGAAAACAAATAAATGGTGGTGTCAAACTGTCAATCCAATGTATCTGTGTTTTCCCCCCAAAATATTTTTATACGGAGCACTCAGGGGAGGACAAGATAACTTCTTTAACACCGAAAAATATATTAGAAAAAAAAAATGAATAAATGATATGTTTTAGAAATTGTAATCACAATGACTGACATGCTTGAAATCCTAAATTGGATGCGCAGTTGCTTATTATTTTCTTTTCTTCAATTTTACCCCACCCCCCTTTTTTTAAGAAATGAATATATTTCATAGATTAGACTACATCCATTTTTTTGGGGTAAAATATGGTTCTTTAACTCCCAACATTGGTAGAGCCTTCAAACACCAAACCCTGGATCAGTGCATTTAGTCTGTTATGATTATGGCAGAAGACATGCAGAGAAATGACTAATGACCAGTGCATTATAGGATTTACATTTTTCCTTTTGGTCAATCATCTTGCAGGGTCCAAACGAGTTCACCTGTATGTGTGCCATTTGTTTTCTTAAGGTTTATGTACCCTTCTGTAGCCATTTTTGTACGAATTTTTCAAACCTCAATTGTATCAAAACTAAAGATATAATAAATAATAGAGATAGGCCATTTAGTACATGTTCCAAGGGGAAACTTGATGCAAAGCATTATTTTTTACTGTTTCATTGCATTTGATAGAAAAAGAGGACTTTGTGGCAAATAAATCAAGATTTTTATAGAAAATTCACAGCCTTTAATACAGAGATTTTTGTTATAAAATTTGAAACATAAATTACTCACTTGATTTTCTATGATGTGCTAGTGTTTATTTTTTACAAAAAGTTCCAAGTAACCTGTAAATTCCAAAACACCTCGTGTTGAGTCACTAAAGTCGAGCGCACCCTAAAAGGTGTACTTGATTTTGGCCATATTTATACTTGTCTTAACCAATAACTACATTTATAAACTTGTTTTAAGGAAATCAATGCTAGCACTGCATGCAATAATCCTATATCGATCAGTTATCAAATTGCCAAATATGAGAGTACAAGGATAAAGGCTGTGGATTTTCTATAAAAATCTTGATTTATTTGCCACAAAGTCCTCTTTTTCTATTAAATGCAATGGAACAGTAAAAAATAATGCTTTGCATCAAGTTTCCCCTTGGAATATGTACAAAATGGCCTATCTCTATTATTCATTATATCTGTAGTTTTGATACAATTGAAGTTCGAAAAGTTCGTACAAAAATGGCTACAGAAGGGTACATAAACCTTAATTTCTTTATCAGCTATTGACTTGGTATCTTCTTATCAAATAATGTGTGTGAAATTTAAATCTCATTTAGATATACATGTTAGTTTCTTACCCTTTTTACTTAAAAAAAAGCCATTTGCCAATGTAATAAAAAGAATAACGAATCAAAGAATTCAAATAGGCTGCGCGCATTAGCAAATTCATGTGTTGTTCGGTCACTCGTTGAATATTTTTCTTTTTGGATTCTTTGATAATTTATTCTATAAATCTCATTTTAATTTCAATTGTACGTACACGTACTTATGTATATATGTTTGTTAACTGGAAAATATTTCTCGGTCTTAAAATCAATTATACGTCGTATACTTTTCTATGTTAAACTTATATAGTTAGGCACTTTTGTTGTATGTTTATATCATTCGGTTTTTTTAGACATTTATTTCTTCCATTAGTTCACTGTTGTAGCCTAAACATATATTCAAAAGGCTAAGTCTAAGAAATCAAGTTGAACCCCATCATGAGTTGAAACATCAATATATATAGTCTTAGGTCTCTACTTTTTATATTTTGTTGTAAGAGATGTATAAATACTCTGTCACGTCCGGTCTATGTTTTAGTTAGTTTTTTTCTGTTTGTATCGATCTGATGAAACAAGCCATTTTCAACTGGCTTCTATAGTTTGTTCATATGTTAGAAGGTTGAGCGCTCACAAACATGTTTAAACCCGCCACGTTATGTATGCGCCTGTCTTTTGTATAGAACCTGCAATTTAGTGGTTGTAATGGTTCATGTCATTATTTTTTGTTTTTCCCAATTGATTTGTGAATTATGCCGTTATTTTTCTCAATTTATTTGTTTCACTTTTTATTTATGTCTTGGCCTTTCATAATCGACTTTAAGGTATCGGCTTTTGTCATTGTTGAAAGTCGTACCGTTACATGTACCTCTTATTGCTAACATCTACTAAATATGAACTTTGGTGGAAAGTTGTCTTATTGGCAATCATACAACATCGCCTTATATTTATAATCTTAGAAAAGGTATAGGAAATAGTAAGGAAATTGGAAATATATATGCAAGCCATTTAATAAAATTCATGCTAGTGCTTTATTACAGAAAATAACATGCAAAACATTAAACGTTTGTAGTTGTAAATTGTGTTAAAGCTTGCGGAAGAATATCTCAAAAACGTTTTACGACACTCCCGATAAGGACCGGTAACTCTGTATTTTTTTGCGGGAAAATATTAATGGCTTCTCATATCTAATCTTTCAGAAAAATCGATTTCTTACAAAAGAGTGTCCACCATGCACTTACACTGCACTATTAAAAGCATAGTAGAATATATTGATATACAAATGGATGAAATATAAAAAAAGAAGATGTGCATGGTATGATTGCCAATGAGACAACTATCCACAAAAGACCAAAATGACACAAACATTAACAACTATAGGTCACCGTAAGGCCTTCAACAATGAGCAAAGCCCATACCGCGTAGTCAGCTATAAAAGGCCCCGATAAGACAATGTAAAACAATTCAAACGAGAAAACTAACGGCCTTATTTATGTTTAAAAAATGAACGAAAAACAAATTTGTAACACTTGAACAAACGACAACTACTGAATTACAGGCTCCTGACTTGGGACGGGCATATACATAAATAATGTGGAAATTATATATACAGCCCTTGGATGGTGTTAACTTTCCAAAAAATTGTATAGTGTACTGGTGTAATGGTGTAATGGTGCTGTGGTGTATGGTGCTGTGGTGTATGGTGCTGTGGTGTATGGTGCTGTGGTGTATGGTGTAAGGGGAATGGTGTAATGGTGTTTGAGGAATGGTGTGATTGTGTAACTAGCGATCGGGAATGGTGTGAATGATGGTGTACGACATCTCATTGGTTGAAACGAATTTCTTTTTATTTTATTTTTTCGAGTTGTAAACATACTCAATAATAATAATCTTAATATTTGAAATTTAATTGCATTATGGGTAATTTCGGATCGTGTAGATAGAATGGGGAATGGTGCATGGTGTAATGTGTAAGGTGTATGGTGCAAAGGTGTAACGTGTATGGTGTAATGGTACAAGGTGTATGGTGTAATGCTGTAAGGTGTATGGTGTAATGGTGTATGGTGTTAGTGGGAAGTTTACACCATCCAAGGACTGTACATGTAACTGTTATATTAATAATAAAATAACAACAAACCAGTACATACTCTGTGACGTTTATTATAATATGAGGCAGGCATTACCTGTAAATGGGGACGAAGTCTGTATGAATTATTATTTTGTAACTTAAATATTTGTTCAAAAAAAGAAGAAACGGAAATACCGTAACGTTTCCGATTTTGGTTCTGTTGTTAGGGATTTTAGTTATGACGTTATTTAAATTATGACGTCATATACAATGTAAACAAAGAAACGCTATCATCAGGTAACGTTTTTTCATATCAAGGAATTATGTAAAATGAAATTGGTATTGCGCGTTCCTTCCTATTTTTATACTAGACTGATAAATATATATTTTACTCAAAGATTCACGCAAACGAGACCGGAAAAAGGACGTACATAGTACATTTCTGCGCAGGTTCGGGATTTCAAAACACGACAAAAAAAAATTTGAACGATTTTGAGTTCATTAGTACAATGAAAAATTCGGGAAATTTTCCCGTATTTTTTTTTTTATTGAATTTTCTACTGTTATTGGGGACTACGTCCCCATATTAGTATAATAGTCCCAAGTAAACTGATTTGTATCTCAACAATATCATAGTTATTACGGTGCGGTTGAATTTCCTGTCATTTATTCATCATCCACGCAAGAACTTGTCTCAGAAAAAAATATACTCTGTACATTAAACTCAGTTTCAGGTATAGCAAATGTACAGAGGTGTGATCTTTTTCTGTGACATCTGCTTTTGACCATCCACAAGAACTTGAGTCATCCGATGTTTAGTACTTCAGTACTTTGATTAAGTTGGAAGTTTTCAGTTCAAAATCGATTCATGAATTTTTTTGGTGAAAATAAGATTTTTGAAATATCAATTATTGCAACAACAGAAATCGCGTATTTGTCTTCAATAGTTTTAATAAGAACATAACACTTTGTAAATATAGGACCAATTGGCCTATTATTTTCCTTATTACAGTGTATTCAATTTAATGATATACATTGCCTTGTATTGTTTCTTGTGTTCGTCCGGAACCATTCATGAACTATTTGCCACTGGAGTCCAATCAATTTTTTAACAACTTTACCACTTAATCATAAAAGAATCGCGTCTTGTCATTGCCAGTGGCGATCTATGATAGGGCGTGAGCAAGATGTTCACCCCCTCCTTTCATCGAAATAGACAGAAAATAGTATGGTTCTCACAGTTATATGTATCTAAAGGATAAAGTAGTCCTTCACCTAGCTCCTCTCGCCAGTATGAATTGCCTTTTTGGGATTTACACTCCCTTTTCACATTTCATGGATTCTCCCTGATTGTACTAACTATTGTACAGAAATGAGTTAAATCAGTCTAGAAAATACTTAAGGTGGTATGGGAGTCTAAATAAAAATGATAGAATTTGTTCGTTACTTTGCCAAAACGTAGTATCTATTGATACATGTCGAAAAATATAATAAAAATGATAAGTCAACGCGAATTTTCTCAAGCTACAGGACGGGACAAAATGACACATTTTGTATGGATTATACAGGAAAAAACACCATTTTGTGATTAGAAACTAAACAAAATGATAGAATTATTAAATACTTCAGGAACATATAGATTTCAGACACTGCTTTGAGAATATCAAAAGAAAAGATAGGGTCACCGTACTTTTTTTCCGTCTAAAATACAAAATAGGAAAATTCCATGAATCCTTCAGAAAATGCACTGTTTTAGAGATACCTCCCCCTAAAATGCCAATTAAAAAAACTTAAAAACAAGCCAAAATAGTTAACATTTGCAATAATATTAATATTTATAAGTTCTATTCTTATAAATTGGCTCTTATAAATGAAAATTCACATTAAATATCTGCATTCCTGCATCAAATTTTGCTATCTTGATGGAAAATCTAGATCTTTGGTTCTCTGTTTTTTACAATCCAAGATGGAGGAAGACACTAATACCACCTTAAGACTAGATCATCTTTTATTTAAATTTTCTCAACTTGTAATTTTTTTAAGAAAAATATGTATTAGGTTTTCAATCAAATTAGTATTATCACAACTGCATGTGACCATGATGACTTTGTGTACTTTTGAAAATATTACAATTACTGTTACACAGTAGCATATCAGATTCCTAACCATATATATAATTATCTATAGATGAAGGCTATTCATTGGGGAACCGTCGTGTAATGCATTAAATTTTTGCTCGCGTAATTAACATAATTTAAAGAAAGATGTGATATTGTAATCAATGAGTCAATTTTTCACAACAGACCAAGTGACACAAAAATTACCAACTTAAGGTCACCGTACGACCTTCACTAATAGAAAAAAATACCAAACTGCAAAATCAGTTACAAAGACTCGAAATGATAGGTAAAACAATACAAACAAGTTAACAAACAGCCTGACTTATGGTTTAATTGGTGAACGACAAAAAATGAATTATACTTCATATGAAAATGCAATATTTTGATGGCTGATACGAGGGTGTTAATTTACTCTATCACATGGCCGAGAGAAGGACAATTTTTTTTAATGTTACCTTTTCGTCTAGAAAATCGATAGTTTAAAGGACAATGGGTTGACTATACATCAAGTAAATAAAAACACGGCTAAAGTTCCGCTACGTTTTGACTCAGATTTTATCATTTGACTGTCAATCCCCCCCACCCACCCAAAAAAAACCAAACAAGACCGTGCCAGTTTGTATATGGTTTAACACTAGTAATTTTTAAGACACTTTATAGCTTGTTGTCCGGTGTTAGCTAAGGCTCCGTGTTGAAGGTCGTACCTTGACCTATAATGGTTTACTTTTATAAATTGATACATTTGTACTTGGATAGAGAGTTGTCTCATTGGCACTAGCACATGCCACATCTTCCTATATATATGTATACTATATAAATAGAAAAACTGATTACCAAAAACAAGATGAATAAAAAATATCAAACAAAAATTACAAATACATCATTTAGTGAAATATTCCATGTGGAACACCTAATAAAATTATTATTTAGCGAAACAATATTGGGAGGAACATATATAAATTTGCATATAGGAAAACACATCACCATTGAAGTGTTCTGTTAGGGGAACATAGAAATATTACACTAAGAACACATTTACATTGTACAAGTTACAGTTTGGTACATAATTATCTAGGGAACCCACACACCTTTTAAAAGACACATATTTATGGTAAACACATACATGTATCACTTAAAAATGAAGCGATCCCACATAACCCGTTATTTCCTGAGAGACGGACAGAGATAAAGGAACATGGGAAGGGAAGCGGGGGTTAGCGGGCGGGCAGTTGGGGACAAGGGATTAGGAACTGGATGAAGAGAAGAGGTAAAAGATGTGATATTCTGGTGAAAATGATTTGACGGATTTTCGTATAGGGGTTAAGAAAATTGAAAGTAGGAATCATCCCTCTTTTCTGTAACGCCAAACGTATTTTTTATAAATAATTTAACGACCGAAAATAGCAGATTTTATATAAACATGTACATACATGTATGTTATAAACATAAACATGTTTACCCCCGCCACATTTTTGCGCCTGTCCCAAGTCAGCTGCCTCTGGCCTTTGTTAGTCTTGTATAATTTTTAATTTTAGTTTCTTGTGTACAATTTGGAGTTTAGTATGGTGTTCATTATCACTGAACTAGTATATATTTATTTAATAGGGACCAGGACCAGGACCAGGTGCGGGAATTTCTCGCTACGTTGAAGACATGTTGGTGACCTTCTGCTGTTGTCTTTTCTATGGTCGGGTAGTTGTCTCTTTGACAAATTCCCCATTTCCTTTCTCAATTTTATGACTTCCTCAAGTTTTATAAACAAAATGGAAAACAATTTTCATGCAAGTAACTTTTGTAGATTTGTAAATTAAAATTTTACTACAGTTTGGGGATTCCGGAGTGGAGGTGGGTGAGGTTCTAGGGGTTGAACCCCCCTTTTTTTCTTAACTATTATTGCATTTGAATTGGGACATATGTTGGACCCCCCTTTTTTTAAATGGCTGGATCCGCCTCTCAAGTATACGTTATGTTAGGTTTCATTGCAAATTTATTGTGTAGCATTTTAAAACAACATATTTTATACAACCTTGAAAATATATATCAAAGTTCACCAATATTTACCGCAGAAAGAAAAAGGCGCGTTGTTGAAACAAGCAAATGTGATTATCAAACAAGATAGGAATGTTAAAGTTAGGCTTGTTGCTAATTAGAATAAACAGGCTGGGAGTTCCGATAATAAATCTCAGACAAACGCTCCAACTAAACTGTCAACAATTGAGATTTCCTGTCGAAATAATTATCCGCTATATAAAGAAGAAATGCATGTGTTGGACGTTATAAAATGCGAGTTTCATTTTAGTATTATAATACTAGTGTAGCCAGGTGTAGGGTGAGGCTGTATAAAGAACTAGCTTTATACATTTTTTTTCTAAAACATTATTATATTACTACATATTACTTTTAACTGATTCGCTGTAATTGATTGTTATTTTCTTTACGTCCAGTCACAAATATTTCGAACATGTTCAAGACAAGAACAGATAAATCATAAGTACAACATGTAGGTCCTTTATGCAACTGTATGGAGTTTAAACATCACGATTTTAATTGTTGTGAAATAATTCTGACTCTGACCATTTAGATATTGACAAATATAATGTCTATCAATATTAGAATAGTATAAAGCATGACATTATTCTCATTGGAAACTTTAGAACCTAAAATTGGGAATGAAAATTGGGAATGTGTCAAAGAGACAGTAACCCGTCCAAAGAGCAGAAAACAGCACAGGGCCACCAATTGTTCGACACAGTGAGGAAATCCCACAAGTGAGGTTTTGCTTGCATCTAAACAGTATGTTTGTATCCAAGTTCAGCAAATATGAAATTTAATAAAAAAAAAAATCTCCGAAACATATAAAGGAACCAAAATAAGTAGTAAAAAAAACCTATACTAAACTAACATAGGCCAGAGAATCCCGACTTAGAATAGCCGCACAAATGCGGCATGTATATATATAATGGCAGTCAGCAGGGTTAAAGAACATCAGTTGTTCGACCTGTTAGTCAAATGCGTTTTGTTTAAATATACTTTTTCACTATTTTGGTCTTATGGAAAATGTTGTTTGTGCTGTTTTTAGACCCTTCTACAACGAAATTTGGTTTACATGTACGAGTATAATAATTGCGGTTTTTATCCAACGCAATCATAGGTTTGAACGTAGTTTTCAATTTAGACTCGTATAAATATATATAATTATATATATAAAACTCGTCTTAACATCAACCCAAAAATGTTAGATCTGTAAACTTGCTTTCGCAAATTTTTTGTTCTTCCCTCGCCGGGACACCCAATCGCCTGCACTGTTGCCGTCCTGCTAGACCTCAATTTATATATAACTTGTTTAATGAAATCTTACCCCCCCCCCCCCCCCCATGTATACATCTATCCTATGTGGAATCAACAAACACACAGCAATATGCAAAGTAAAAAGAAGTCCGGAACCGATCTTAGAATAGGTAACACAAGAATATTTTAAGACACGTTCGAAAGGCGTCTATTGTGATTGTGTCAGCTCGACAGGGACACATTCAAATGTCTGAATGTTGCAAAACTGCACGAAAAACGTATCGCATGTAACACACCCACGAAGAGGCTGCCCAACGGAAATAAACCCTAGTACTGAAATGTTGCAAAACTACAAAAAGACAAAGAGTACACAAAACAACATTAAATACTGAGTAACAAAACACCTACAAAACAAACAACAGAAAAGTAAACAGATGAATGCATCTCTCACAAAAAATTAATTGTTTAGCTCTACCATGATTTATTCTGAAAGTTATAGATTTTTTTTGGGGAAAAAGATCGTGGATTAAGACTTGTGCCTGATCAAACATATAAATTTAAAATCAGTATTTGCTGCTTGACAGGTGTAAAAGAAAATCTTGTCTGCCAGGAGTCAGAATAATGTATTCGAGTAGAAACTCTGCAATTTCGAACTTTATTCGATCGTCACTGATGAGCCTTTTGTAGACGAAACGCACGTCTGGCTCAAATACAAAATTTAAATCCTTGTATCTACGATGAGTTTATTAGGCTTACTGTGAGTACTCTCATATTTGTACTTAGTGTCTATTTGGTTTTGTTTGGGATGTACAAGTACCCGGACACGTCCACGTGTAATTTCATGTAGTATTTGTATCTTTAATCATCTGTCGAGTTAAGACTTTCAACTGATTTTTATAGATCGTTCTTATGTTGTACTATTACACCACTGTTTCATGTAAGGGAATGGGTTGCGATCACGCAAACATGTTTGACCCCGCCACATCCAGTATGTATGTGTCTCTCTCAAATCTGGAGCCTGTAATTCAGTGGCTGTCGTTTGTTTCTGTTACATATTTGTTTTTCGTTCATTTTTTGGTACATAAATTAGGCCGTTATTTTTCTCGTTTAAATTGTTTTATATTATCATTTTGGGGTCTTTTATAGCTGACTTTGCGGTATGTTGACCTATAGTTATTAATTTCTGTGCCATTTTTGGTCGTTTGTGAAGAGTTGATGCATTGGCAATCATACCATTTCTTCTTTTTTCTATATTTGCCTTGTGAACTAGCACGCTTAATAAACTGACCCAGTGCGTCATTGTAGTACAAAGTTTTGAAAATTTTCAAACCTCATATGTCAATTGCCGTCATAAGACTCAGTCGTATCTTGGACTGTTCGCATTCGGGATGCAATCTGGACTCAATCGGCAAAAAAACAGCAATGGTAAATCTTTCTAGATCATGCCCGTTCCACATGACACTGTCCAGAAAATAGTTATCAAAGACACAAGGATTATAGTTTTTTAAGGCAGACGCGCGTTTCGTCTACATAAGACTGATCAGTGACGTTAAGTTCCAAAATAGTTATTAAGCCAAACAAGTACAAAGAAGAAGAGCATTGAGGACCAACAATTCCAAAAAGTTGTGCCAAATACGGCTAAGGTGATCAATTCCTGGGATAATGAAATTCTTAGTCACAGATCAATGTTACGATTTTGATCATCGCGATACTAGAGAATTTGTCACGACATAATAACGATTGTAATTCGACTAGACAAAATTGATTGAGACTTCCTGAATGTTAAGGGACGCACCTTACTGTCGGGGTGCTTGTCCAAACTCTCCGATCCGCACTGTAAATATACCTGACGCCTGACGCGTCCGGACGCGTTCAAAATTTGTACACCGAATGTTCAATATTTTAACGTCATATGTTAATGCTTAGAGACGTGTTCAAAGTTTTAACGTTTTTGTTAAAACTACTAACATGTGTGTTCAGACACAGTGAACACCAGTGTTCAAATTCTGATCTAAAAAAAGAAGACAGTCGTTTGTCCGATTTTCTATCCTTCTAATTGGCTAATTCAAAAAGAAATTCTTTAAAATATATGAATGTATACGCAGGATGATGATCTTGTGAATTTTTTAGTAATATTTTAGTAATTGGGAAATATTAAACTTCCAAGCTGGCATATACATGATATATGTATAGTTTATGAACTTATTTTATTATTATTACTAGTTTTACTTATAAGTGACCAAATAATGCATATCAATGAGGCCTGTTATGATAATATCGTAATGAAAATATGTCGATGTTTATCTTATTTCATGGTCCGTTCAGTTTATTAACATTACATGTTCAATCAGTGTTCAAATCGCTCGAAATTTTGAACTCCTCGCGTTAAAAAAAATATACCAGGGTACCAAATACCGGAAACAGATATCGGCTGGTGATTTAGGCGGTTTAACGAAGAATGCATACACATAAGGAAGAGAACTGGAGAAGGGAATTCTATCCCACATGAACATGAAAGAAGTGAGTAACAAGTTAGGATAATCTCCATAGGTAGTTCGATGGCTTCCTTGTTATTTTCTCATGTCAGATATATATTTGTCAAATATTCATAACTGTTATATCCAAATATTCAACAAAATAAAAGACGAATTAAAGAACAGAATTTAGATAAAACGTTCATAACAAATGATTTCCTAAACTGATGAATAACCAGTCTGTGATCGTCTGTCTGTTATACAGAATAAATGATGATTGTTGCCAAGTTATCCACGTATATTAGTTGAAGATCGCTGAACACTAAGTGTTAAGAACTCTAACATCAAGTGTTCAAAAATGAAACACAAAGACATTAAAAACGGAACACCACACATTCAATTGATGAACACTAAGTGTTTAGAACTCTAACATGAAGTGTTCAAAAATAAAACACAAAGGCACTAAAAACTAAACACCACATATTCAAATGATGAACACTAAGTGTTAAGAACTCTAACATCAAGTGTTCAAAAATGAAACACAAAGACATTAAAAACGGAACACCACACATTCAATTGATGAACACTAAGTGTTTAGAACTCTAACATGAAGTGTTCAAAAATAAAACACAAAGGCACTAAAAACTAAACACCACATATTCAAATGATGAACACTAAGTGTTAAATAACTCTAACATCAAGTGTTCAAAAATGAAACACAAAGGCATTTAAAACTGAACACCGCACATTCAATTGATGAACACTTAAGTGTTAAATAAATCTAACATCAAGTGTTCAAAAGTGAAACACAAAGGCATTAAAAACTGAACACCACACATTCAATTGATGAACACTAGTGTAAACATTTGGGACACCATTTCAGTTGACTTAGAAAATGCATTCGTTTTTTTTTATTTGCAGGAATCGTTAGATTGAAATGTTTTGAATTAGGAACCGGTAGCCAATAATCACACGAAGGTCATTTCTGCATGCTAAAAAGATATCAAAAAAGGTATGACAATATATGTATATTAATAGCTTATGTGGGTGTATCATTTCTATATCTGTATACCTTAGGTCAAGAAATCGACTTTTGTAATTTATGATGTCAAAACTTGCATTTCAGTGCCATAGAATATCAATTTGTACTCTAGTATATATCGAAATTAAAGCATAACAATCATTGCATAATTTGATGTTTTATAAAAAAAACTCTCTTCTATTAATTTTAAATTTTATTTTGCAGGATATATAGGCTCATAGACATTACTTGTTGTGGAGGACTTTGACATTTGGAAGTTGATAACAACACATAAAATGCCACTTAGTTGATAGTTTTAAGTGAAGATGCACTGAAAAGTGGAGCGTACATTGTATGTGATCGTACAAGAACTCTTGGAATTTGCAAACTTTTAAACTTTCATTGTGACAAATATCTATATCATAAACTATCTACTTATCACATTGACATGCTTTTTTGGTTAGGATACACATGATGTAGCAACTATCTTTTCATGTAGGGGTAAAAACTTATTTGTGATATGAAGTCAATTTAAAAACATTATGTATGTGATTTCACTGACTGTTACTTGTGATATCATAAGGTATTCTTGTGTACTTTTCTTACATGTCTTACATATATGCTCATTTGATTATATAAAGAATTACTTGTTAAAATATGTTTTATTGTTATATTTTGCCTGATTCAATATAGTTTTTATAACAGTTTAATTAAGTTTACTATTTATGGAACATTATGTACACTTGAAAATAGAACATGTTCTACATTTGAACACCATCACTTTGAACACCTATGTCAACTGTTCTGAATGTTAACATCTGGTGTTCTGGATCTTAACATTTCTGGTTTTGAACATGTTCAGTGTGTTCAAAAAGTGTTACATGGCTGTTGAACGCGTCGACGTATTAAGATTTTGAACATTCGGACACGTTAAATCGTTGAACACTAATGTTAAGGTCTCTAACATCAAGTGTTCAAAAATGAAACACAAAGGCATTAAAAACTGAACACCACACATTCAATTGATGAACACTAGTGTAAACATTCGGAACACCATTACACGTTCAAAAAGTGTTACAAAAAAGCGTTCAAGCAGTGTTCTATTTATTAACACTTAGATTTACAGTGCGTAGGAGTCCGAGTGTTACGAACGTATACTACAGCGTTCAGGCAATAACAGGACATTCCATATCATTGAGGATAGTAATCCGACTTTTTAACTTTTCGAGTCTAAGCGCAGTCTGATCTCAAACGGGAGCAATAATCGCCCTGTGTAAACCCCGCTTTAAAGATCATAGAACGATTCTAGCACGCTCATGCCGTCCTAATCACGCACGTCTTATGACCTTACTACGTTCATATTACGACCATTTTTACTTATAGCCATGCTCGGGCTCATTCTCATTGTCAAATAAAGCATGTAAAAGCTCTCCAGGTTTTATTCGTCTGTATATAATTTGGACCTAATGTCGCTAGTCTCCAACATAGTCTATCTTCATTTGATCTTGATACATCAGCAATATACGTTGAGATAGGTTAATCCGACATCTCATCTGGATCAGGATTCGTATCAGAGGCCCCACTGACTCTACCTCTATCCATATCATGCACAAATACAAAATATTGTAGATTTTGGTGGCCTGTCTGTGTTGTTATCGAGAATTTTACGTATAAATGAAAATAAGGAGGAATGGAACAGTATTTATATTGACTCCGACAACATGATATTGACGTTATTATATTACCGAGAGCGTAGTAAAATCGCCATATGAACATGGTAAGATCGTAGAATGATCGTGATAAAATCGTTCTTTAATCGCAGAAGAAACGTGCTAAGATCGTTTTTTAATCGGATAAAGTGTGATATAATCGTAGTAAGAACGTGATGAGCGTAGCAAGATCGTGATTATCGTAGTGAGGTCGCAGAACAAGCGTGGTGAAAACGGGGTATACTCTTGGCGGAATCGTTGTAGAAAAGTAATGAGGTCGTAGTAGCATCGTGAACTCATCCAAAATTTACATTTTCATGCCGCCCATACCGCGACCTCAACACGATCTGAATACTTTTTAGATCGTGCTGAGCGTGGTGCGATCGTGGTCTAGTGTGACTTGTTCATAAAATAACAGCGGGCAAGCTGAAGAGATGCCGTGCATTTACATTGATATATGTATACATTGTATATTTAGTATTGACCATTTACTGAAATAACTATCTATTCTGTCTTTTTGGAACATTACCATTGAACTTTCATTGTAATTCTTTTGCACTATTGAGGAAGTTATATAATATAAAACATCGTAAAGCTTAACTTATAGCTGTTTTGATTTTAGCCAGTGGCTTTATCTCCGAAATCTAAAAATAACAGGAAAGACGAAAACACCTGTTATATTTACCTGAATGTGTGATCTTGGATTGGGTTTTAAATAAAAAGACACTTTTCTATTATTACTGTTACTATTACAAAATAGAAAAGAAATGAATTTCATCTTCAAATTGGTTGCAGTTAATCTTTCTTCTATATATATTGGCATTCTACATTTCTAAGATATCTTCCTTTATCTATTAATAAATTATGATCTCTTATTCTAGTTTTGTTATTAGTTTTCTAAATTAAAATTTTGAGTAAGTTAAATATTTTTCATTTGTATTATTTAGTCTTACAAGATTATAAATAGTGAGTTTGCTGTTATCCTTCATATCTTATCATTTACTCTCTTTTCATAAAAATCCTTCAATTTTAATTTTATTTGTTCTCTAATAGTTTTATTTATCTTATGAGAGGAATATTTCTTGAAAGTGTCTAAATCCATACCAGTTTCTTCTGATACATGTTTTACAAATGAGAACCAACTGAAGAATAAATTCGCACAGAGTCTAAGCTTTGAGACAAAAAAAAAATGATTCCTTTACAAGAGGATAAATGGCATGAGAATATAAACGTATACCATACAATATAGATTGAAATTTAATATGTAGTTCCAGGGGAAGTCTCTCAAGACCAGCTCTTAGATATAGGAAGATGTGGTGTGCAGTGCCAATGAGACAACTCTCCATCCAAATAACAATTTAAAAAAAAAGTAAACCATTATAGGTCAATGTACGGCCTTCAACACGGAGCCTTGGCTCACACCGATCAACAAGCTATAAAGGGCTCCAAAATTACTAGTGTAAAACCATTCAAACGGGAAAACCAACGGTATAAATTTGATGAAACTATGCTTAAGCCACGTGTATATTTACAAAATTGTAAGTGTGACTTTTTAAAAGGTGGTTTGACATGAAGTGAATCAAATTATCAAAGGGTATCAAATAGTTGCAGGGGCGGATCCAGCCATTTTAAAAAAGGGGGAGGGGGTCCTAACCCAGGACCAAGGGGGGGGGGGGGGTCCAATTACATGTCCCCATTCAAATGCATTGTTCGTCCAACAAACCCCCGGACCCCCTCCCCCCTCTGGATCTGCATCTGAGTTGCCACTGACACATTGAGTCTTTTTAGTTTCATGCTCTCTTAATCAACTCAAGATCCAGAAAACTAATAAATGGTACATATAAGACTGTACTTTGACCTTCAATGGTTTATCTTTAAAAATTATGACTTTAATGGAGAGTTGTCTCATTGGCAATCATATGTTATCTCCTTATATCTATAAAGGTCATGATACGACTTTCAACTATGAGTAAAATTCGTGCAGCATAGTCTGCTATATGAAAGGCCCCGAAATTACAAATGATAAAACAATTCAAACGAGATGCATTATGATTAGTTTTTTCAATCCAGGAAAATATGTATAACTGTGTATATAAAATTTACAAATTGCCAATATCTCCTTTTAAGCTCACCAGGCCAAAAGTGACAAAGTGCGATTATTAAGAAAAAAGTTCTAGTATTTCACAAGCTTTTAGCATTGATTATAAATTTAATTTAAATTCCAGCAACCTTTCACGTTGAAGTCCGTGAAAGTTAGAACATACGAAAAAAAAAAAATCAAACGAATTTAACATTCAAACAAACTCATAAATTTGTTGCGAGTGTTTTTCTATTATATAGACTTTTTCAAATGATTAATTTAGTTTTATTTTATTTTGTGTCGTCGATTAGTTTGTTTTCCTTCAGAAGCATATTAACAATTAAAGTTAAAACAAAAATAATAATTTATAACTGATATCTACACTTGTGTATTATGATGCGTTGTCTGTTTTCAAAGTTGGCGATTATAAATCTCTAAACTTTTATCACAAAATATCATATATTAAAGTGGCAAGTGCAATTTGAGGGATCAGCGTACCAATGTGACCTCTCGCTTAAGAGAAATGTCTAATCGTTGAACTATCATTAGTTATAATGAGGTTTCCTGATGCACTTGAGCCATTAAAAATCAAATACCTTGTTACTGTAGCTTACAGTACACAGATGTATTAGTATCGTATTTCACTTCATTGATAAAACACAATATTTTGTAGCTTAGACGATTTATAATTACACAGTTTATATATCTCTGCAGATTATAATGTATTTATAGCACACATATGGAAACAGATACGCATACGTCAATGTGATTGCATCAACAATTTGTCAATAGTTGTATTTATGTCCTGCAATTATACTATCTAATATTTTTCGATAATTAAAATACGAATCGAATATTTCCGCTTAGCTCTCATTTAAAATTCTCCCAAACAGAGGTATGCCATGAACAAGATCAGTTTTCAAAATCTTACACTTTAAGCTAATCTAAGTCATTCCCTCTCCATTTATACCGTCAGAGCATATATTTTCATCAGCAGGACTGTTAGTTACAAATAAAGTTGAATTGACTAATTTACTGATTTCTGTTCACAAATGCAAGGCACAGTTGTCAAGATACTACTTTTAGATCAGACAAATTCAATACACCTTATGTCGATCCTCAGAAAATTATTAAAGTCATCAGTGATCATCAGTTAGTTCAAACATCACCCTTTGTTGATTATTTTAAAAATGTGTTTTTTACGGTCCCTTAATACTGTTGTTTGAGTAATAATGTCATGTATTAAATAAGCTTTTAATTATGATTTATATGGTATATAATTCATATTATCTAGTCCATTGTTACAATGTTGAGGGTTTTACGTTTATAAGTCCTTAAATTCTTTATTGAAAAGCACTTTACGCCCATATGAGCCCTCAGTATGAGCCAATGGCTTAAAACATTATACATAATATACAGTTTACATATATATAAAACAATGAAAAGACAACGACCCACAATACATAAAATGGATATAATTTTGTGTTTCCATTTTGTAAATGTTTTACCGAGCGAGTACTCTTCACCGAGGTAACATCCCTTCATGTTATTATATATTTTTTTCCATTGTAGTTAAGAAAACAATAAATAGATTTCATTTGTCTCCCTTGGTTTTTTTTTAGAGAATCAGTTTCAAAATACAGTTATCTCCCATCTTAAATTTAGCCTGTTAGTCAAAGGGAGACAACTTTAATTTTCCACAAAAATTACGGAATTCCATAATATTATGGAGTTCGCTAAGTGCCCCGACTGATATAGTAGAGGCAAATTGCATAGCGAGGTTTTAGACGACATATTTAGAAAAAGTGAAAGCATTTTTTCCAAACACAAGGATCATATCCTGAATGTAATGGAGAAATTTGATATCATTATACGTCCTAACACATCGGAAACTCGAGGAGATGCTGGTGATGACAAACCTCTCTATTATCTTCCTTGTATGATTAAATCAGAACCCGAATGTGACATATACGAAATGTTTAATGTGACGGAAAACGTATGTACTAAGTCTACCTGGTTATGTTATATATTTAGGTTTCTACCACCTCATTTAATGAATCATTTAATTGCGTCACTTTGCAGGAAATATAACGTTGCAGAAGTTGTCACTAAGGAACAGAAAAGACAAATTACACTTTTCAGAAGCTCAGCTGTCTTTGAGTTACAGAAAACGACAAAATTGAGAAAATTACTTATTATGAAAGGTCCAAATGTTATTCAAATTCAGATTTGGCAGTTTGGGAAGCAAGTCACTGTTGAAAGAGGTTTGTTCAAATACATTTCAGACTTTGTGACAGAGGAAATAATCAAGTTAATAAGTACAAGATTCAAGATGTCCAATGTAAGATTTGAGTTGAAGTGGGAATGTGGCCAAACAAAACCAGAGTTTGTGACAGGATCATTTGATTTAAGTGAAGATCAGGAAAACGAATATTATTGTGAGACATGTACTACTATACACACATTCACTGGTGAATGGTCAGATCTACAACATAAAACATCTGATGTAAGTTAAAGATTTGTTCATATTTTACATGTTACATGTATTCTATATAGAAAATGTGTAATCATATTGTACACTTAGTACCATGTTTCAGTCCTTCCATCTACCTATATCCTATGCAAGTTTTCCTTGCTTTTCTCCTGGGTACTAAAGTTAAAGTTATTGAGTAATAAAAAAAAATTTTGCACTTTAACAGGTCAGTGTGTTACTGTTTGTTATTGAAGAAATAATTCATGGGGGCTTGAATTTATTCTTATTTTACCACGGGTTGGCTCTTTATGACGAATATTTTACTGCGTGAGTGAAATTTCAGCATAAAGGGCAAACCCGTGGTAAAATCAGTATAAATGCAAGCCCCCATGAATTATTTCTATTCTTATAGGACGAATATGGCAATTGTTTTGGATGGAGGCGCTTTCGGTGAAGAAAAAAAATTGCCGTTCCCATAAATAACGCACACTTAAGACGTTAAAGAACAGAGCAAATGGAACTAGTGGCATGCTTTAACTATTACAATAACGTATTTGGATAGGTTTGAATGCTTTTAAATGATAGCTTAATTACTTGTATGTCACAAAAAAACAACATATGACGTGGGAGTACAATTGGAACCGCCCGAACATTATATTCATATTTTACCACGGGTGTGTACATTAAGTGTATAATGGACATCATGTTAGATTTCGATATGTATGGGTTAAGTAAATTCTAAATTTGGTTTGCTGTCACCACATAAAATTTATGATTATTTTCATTAATAATTCATAGATTTAAGTAGAGTGATGTTTTAATTAAATATAAGGAGTATCTGTGATTGTTGCAAAACCTATGGTAGACAGAGTCACAGAGAGGGTACTAAGGGTAGAATTGTCTTTCAATAACGATTTCACTCATTTTGCGTGTTTGGCTATTATTATAAAATCAGTAACTTTAAACAGCAAAATAGATCAACTAGATCTATAAATGAGTCACATGGTAGAAATTGTCAGTCGCCGTTATTGAAGAAATTACCATTTATTTGCGTGTTTGGCTAATATAAAAAAGAAGATGGGGTATGATTGCCAATGAGACCACTCTTCACAAGAGACCAAATGACACAGATATTAACAATTATAGGTCACCGTACGGCCTCCAACAATGAGCAAATCCCAAACCGCATTAACTATAAAAGGCCCCGAAATGACAAATATAAAACAATTGGCCAAGACTGTTAGTGCAGATAGAGAGAAACTTAAAACAGCCAAAATAGTCAGCAAGACAAGATCTACAAATAAGTAAAAAGGGCCCAAAACGTCAGTTAATGCCTTAAAAAAATGACCGCTCTTAAAGAAATTTTCTATCCCTTGTTATGCTTTTATGTATATGATAAATCAAAAGAAACTTCAAATAGCAAATATAATCACATATATATATACAACTCGTCTAAACATCAACCCAACAATGTTAGATCTGTAAATTTGCTTTCGCAAATTTTTGGTTCTTCCCTCGCCGGGATTCGAACCCATGCTACTGTGATATCGTGACACCAAATCGCCTGCACTGCAGCCGTCCCGCTAGACCACACGACATATATATAGACAAGATCTGCAAATAGGTCAACATGACTGCTTTTGTAATTCGCATCAATATAGAAGTTTTTGTTCCTCAATGACGATCATGTTTTCGGTTCTACTTCCCTCCATCTATTTTGGCTGGATAGAATACATAAGTCAACCCCTGTTTGAATTACTTTTTTATATGGAGGCAAACGTAAATGTCAAACGTAGAACTACGACAATCTGACAACGCTATGGACATATATTGAGGTCAATAAACATAGTACTACGACAATCCGACAACACTATGGACAAATATTGAGGTCAATAAACATAGTACTACGACAATCCGACAACACTATGGACATATATTGAGGTCAATAAACATAGTACTACGACAATCCGACAACGCTATGGACATATATTGAGGTCAATAAACATTGTACTACGACAATCCGACAACACTATGGACATATATTGAGGTCAATAAACATTGTACTACGACAATCCGACAACACTATGGACATATATTGAGGTCAATAAACATTGTACTACGACAATCCGACAACACTATGGACAAATATTGAGGTCAATAAACATAGTACTACGACAATCCGACAACACTATGGACATATATTGAGGTCAATAAACATAGTACTACGACAATCCGACAACACTATGGACATATATTGAGGTCAATAAACATTGTACTACGACAATCCGACAACACTATGGACATATATTGAGGTCAATAAACATTGTACTACGACAATCCGACAACACTATGAACAAATATTGAGGTCAATAAACATAGTACTACGACAATCCGACAACACTATGGACATATATTGAGGTCAATAAACATTGTACTACGACAATCCGACAACACTATGGACATATATTGAGGTCAATAAACATTGTACTACGACAATCCGACAACACTATGGACATATATTGAGGTCAATAAACATTGTACTACGACAATCCGACAACACTATGGACATATATTGAGGTCAATAAACATTGTACTACGACAATCCGACAACACTATGGACAAATATTGAGGTCAATAAACATAGTACTACGACAATCCGACAACACTATGGACATATATTGAGGTCAATAAACATTGTACTACGACAATCCGACAACACTATGGACATATATTGAGGTCAATAAACATTGTACTACGACAATCCGACAACACTATGGACATATATTGAGGTCAATAAACATTGTACTACGACAATCCGACAACACTATGGACAAATATTGAGGTCAATAAACATAGTACTACGACAATCCGACAACACTATGGACATATATTGAGGTCAATAAACATTGTACTACGACAATCCGACAACACTATGGACATATATTGAGGTCAATAAACATTGTACTACGACAATCCGACAACACTATGGACAAATATTGAGGTCAATAAACATTGTACTACGACAATCCGACAACACTATGGACAAATATTGAGGTCAATAAACGGTTCCTCGATGATAGACAAGTGTCAAATATATATATTTCAAAAAAGGACACTACTTGTAAAAGAATTTAACGAGGACTGATGTATAAAAAACTTTCTAGAAAAATGAGTACGGAAAGGCTGAAATTTACGTTTAACTAGCAGAGTGAAATGCAAAATGGAACGTCGATGCAGTCTTATATTTATTATGGATCCCGCTACTGGGCTTCAATCACTTGTGATAAGTTTCACCAAAAATTTTTACGACTAAAGTGGATCATAAGTATACTGAATTATGAATTATGATCAATGTTAGTCGAAAAAAAAATTGTGAAACTGGTCACAGATAATAAATCAGCCACTTTTCTGTCGTTATTCGCTCTTAAACCCTTTCATTTTATATTATAATTTGAACAATTGAAAATCCGAAACAAAGTCACCATTTTTATGAGTTGTATTAATTATTTTAATTTTGAGGTTGAAGTTTACGTTTGCAGTATAATTGGTATCGTTTATGTTATTATGTAAATATTTAAAACTTCAAAATTACAAAACCAAAATATGCAATATCAAAGCAATGTGAAGGAAGGAAAAGAAAGAAACAAAACTTCTAAAATTAAATTTAACCTTAATCTTTAGTTAATACGCTTACCAACATCAGATTACTTTAACGTGAGGGTATCCACCTATTTTAACAGTTTTTTCACCTAGGTTTATTTATGATTCAGACAAAAGTTTCCATTCTGTGTTCATTTGTGTAGATGTTTCCTTATTTACAATATACACAGCTACTTTTGCATAGGTACTATTTCTGAACCAAAAAACTGTAGTACTGGAAATCTACTTTTAATATTCAGTACTATTTTGCTACTTTAAAATTATTGTAATATTTAGGTACCTGTATTTTACAGTACTTGATTTGTACTCGAAATTTAAGTACTACATATTTTTGGTTACACTGTAACATTTTCAGCATTTTGAAAGTTTGTCTATTTGTAATGCAGGAAAAGGGGGAGGAATCGCTGCACTGTCGGGTTGTCTCCCCTTTCCCTCCAAAACGTTAATATCGGGGGACTGGCATCTTCCATTTGGGGACTTCTCTGACTCGCTAATACGTATTTGGATATTCTTCTATCTATCTAATGCATCTAAATGAGGCCTGGGACGTGATCTGGGGAATACTAGCTTACTCTCTGGTCTATGTTATGCCTTCTTCTTGCGTGTCCCTCATCTCGGACACTTTCTCCTTTCGAGGCCCGGCGCTGGTGAATAAAATACAATGATCTAATAGTTAACTTTGTTTTAACTTATTTCTGTTAATGAAAATCTTTTATAAATTTAAGTTAAGTTTTAAATACGAAACTAAGTTATTAAATCATAAACTAAATTCTTACTTTTAAAATACAATTTAAAATAGTTTACACTTAAACAATTTACATACCTGGTGAATAAAATACAATGATGTTTCAATTATTTATTCCAAAACAGCTATCTATATTGAAGTGTGATATGTGATGTTGGGAGTTTGCGGTCTCCCCTTTTTAACCCCAACATCACGTGCTGATTGGAATTATTTTATTCACCTATGAAATTTAAGCGTCAATTTTAAATTTTCTAAAGTTACTTTTTATTGGTCAACTATTTTCTTTTTATGTTATAGATTTATATGATTGTCATATATTTTATTTAGTTACGTAAAAGCAATTAAAGGATTATCAAAATCTTTACTTACTTTACAAAATTATTAAGTGGACAATAGAAACACTTTAAGGGTTATTTTCCTACGGCAAATTATAAACATTTTTATTCTTTTAAAAGATGACAGTTTATTTAATTTATTTCTCAACGTCAGATTAATAGCTATGATCAAAAGAACTCTAGAAATGAGATTAACTATATTCTTTACAAAAAGGCGAAATTATTTATAACTTAATCTTACGTCACCTACTTTGTCTTAGATTTTGTTATAATAAAACACCCATGCAACCACGCATCCCATATTGCTGATAGGACCCGACACAAATAGCAATTTCGTGTTTCGGTAGTTAAGCTTGGGATGGTCATTTTAAGATGCATTATTTGAATATAATCAAATATGAAAATTATTCATATTTATATTGATATATTTATATTTTTATTCTTCTTCTATATATCGAGTTATTATGACAGATCTACCATCATCAGGGGTCTAACTGTCAATTTAATGTTAAAGTCTTTAACTTTGATCTACTAAGCATATCTCCAATACTTTTATGTTTGCTATACGCAACTATTGGTGCTGTATTGAATATTTGTACACAGTCTTCGTCGAACTGTAATAAATGCCAGTGTTTCATTATACGTTTCTTTATTTTACGTATAGACACGTTTTTTCAATTATCACCCGTAGTAATAATCTTCGCCGCTGGGCGCGCTATAATCACGTCCGCCATTACAGTAATGATAAAAACGTAAACAAAGCATTCAATAGTAACGAGAAATATATAAACAAGTTAGATCATCCTCATCATGTCTTCTTCAAAGAAATAAAGGACTGGAATGACGATATGAGGAGTTGGCCAAATTTAATGTACGGTGACATTTATAACTACTTGATAAGATCAAAGGCAGTTGATGGGGAAACAATGAAAAACTTTAAGAGCTTACAGAGTTATAATTATTTTCAAAGTGGAAATGTAGATAAAATATTGCATTTCAATGCAACAGATAACAAAATATTTATGAAGGCGAGTGTACGATCATCCCAGACTGTGAGTAGACTTAATGATGCCTATGTTATGTGCACAGGGGAAGGTGCAGTGGAACAAGCCTGGTGTACGTGCATGGCTGGTTTAGGACTTTCCTGCAGTCATGTCGGAGCATTATTGTGGAAGATCGAGTATGCTGTGAGAAATAGCATGACTGGAGTAAGTTGCACAGACGAAACTGCCAAGTGGAATAGAGGAACTACCAGGAACATTGAACCGAAGCCCCTTGTCAGTATTCAGCTGAAAAAAACCAAACTTGGTGAAAATACGATGGGTAATGAAAATGTCCCTGGACTACGGGATACACCATTTTATGTCTCTAAAGAGGAATTTAAAGAAGCCGTCAATGCCTCACCAATGCTACCTTTATTTGAAATCAAAGGAACAATCATGAACAAAAGCTTTAAAAGTAATCCGTCAGTTCGTACTCAAGAAAGTATTGAACAAGTTCATGGTGAACATAATGATTTGTCGTCGTGTGCTAAATGTGTGCAGTTTCTTTCTAAATATGTGTTACTGACGGATTCTCAAGTAGAAAGATTACAGACTGAAAACAACACTTCAGTCCAAAAGCTTATTATGGAAAGACTGTAGAAAGTTAAGAATAACTGCCAGCAGTGCTCACAAAGTGCCGGTTAAGGAAACAACAGACAGCACGAACTTTATACGTGAACATTTACACCCGAAATTTGTTGGAAATAAATTCACTAAACATGGCCAGCAGGGAGAAATAGATGCAAAAGTGTATCTGAACTCTAATGGACATCAAGTTCAAGAGAAAGGCATTTGTGTGTCACAACAGGAAAACTGGTTGTCCGCAAGTCCAGATGGAATTTTTGATGGACAAACTCTTCTAGAAATAAAGTGTCCAGTGCCTTCTTCTAGTTGGTCAACATTAGATCAACTATTTGAATCTGGCAAATATGATGTCGGAAAAGATGAAAATGGAGATCTTGTTGTAAAGGAAAAAGGGAGCAGAGGAATTTACCTACAAGTTCAGCTCACTATGTATTGTACGGGATTAAAACAGTGCAAGTTGCTTGTATGGCTGGGCGTAGATGAACATAAATATATTGACATTCTGTATAACGAGACTTACGTTAATAACCAAATCACCAGATTAAAAACTTTTTATGTAAAAAAACTTCTTCCGTGTTTAGTTAATGAGATCCAGGATGACCGTCTGATGATGAGCAAAGCTTTTGTAAAGTTTATGCATATTTGATAATATATATTAATACATGTACCATGTGTACATTTGCTTAATTTTAGCAGTCAGATTTTGAAGGATATGTATAATGTATAATTGAACACCGATGTATGTGCTTATTTTGTATTGAAAATTATTTTATTTGTTTTTAACAAAAAAAAATCCATTCAAATAATTGTTTCGTTTGTTGGTTTATCTAAACATATATACATGTACCTGTATATATATATTATTTGTGAGATGTGGTATGATTGCCAGTGTGTGTATTCTTCAAACGACTTGATTGTTGTGATTTTTCAACGTAACTCTTGATGCATGTACTTTTATTTTCATTGTATGGTCAGTTTTTCTGCCTCTTTTAGGATAATTACACAATTACATTGTACATGTATGTGTCTACATGTAGTTTGGTTCAGATAATGACAGCAGGGAGCCTTTAGTTGTACTTGTTTGTTTACATTGTTCAATCAGAAATATGTCAATTAATTGCCCTACTGTGTTAAGTAATATTTTCAATGTTTACACAGTAAATACCATGGTGTGTCTTAATTATCTAACAAGGATAATCCCCATAGTTGTGTGGTCTGGCTAATCACAAAGAAACCTGTGTTATTTTTAAGGACATTTCAACTGCTTGTCGGTTGTAGGTTACTAACAATTTCATCCCATTACATCAGTTAAAGAGTAAAATATCTTAAAAGGTTAATCATGAAACCATTTATTGATCTGAAGAGGTGTCCAAGTTTAATGTTTTCATTTAAATACCTCCAATGATGTTTTACTCTTTGATTGATGTATTGCAATGAAAGTTTTATTATAAATTATGAATAAGAGGAGATGAGTTGGACAATGTTATACATCAATGCGACAGACACCAAATTACAAAATGAATTTCACCCGAAACTAACACAAACATGACAAAGGTAAATTCAAAAAGGTAGAGTTCATGAAATAACCAACAGAAGTCTAGAGGGAAATATGTCATCCTGAATATGCATAAACTATTTGCCACTGGACGCTAAACAAACAACATAATACAATCATAATGCAATGAACATTTATATCAATTACATTATCCAAATGCCTTAAATATAAATCATGTACATGTACATGTACAATGTATATTCCAACTGTTAAAAAATAACAAACTAATTTCACTCATTACTTTCATTAGTATCTCTGATCAGATCTGACCGTAAATTAACCAAAGCAGAGCATACAAGCAAAATGTCATCAAACAGTTTTAAGGATGATACAGGCACAGTCCCACTTAGAATTTTGAAGACCTTCAATCGTCGAATTACCCTTTCAACATGTATCCGTACTCTGGCAATCCTTCTTGTGGTTGTCACATCTTCCGCACTTAACTGGGGTTTGTTTTTTGTGAACGCTGGAATGTTCAGCTTAACACGCAATGGAAACAATAAGTCATCTATTGTAAAGCCTCGATCTGCCATTATTTCATCGCCTGGAAGCAAGTAATTCATGAATCCACTTTTTTCTACAATAAATTTATCACTAGCACGACCACCAAAAGCTTTGGATATGAACATAATTTGTCCATGTGGGGATATCCCTACTAAATATTTAGCTGTATTATGGGACTTGTAATTGCTGTACGTTTCACCCCTACTCCTTAAATTTGTTGGTCTCTGAATAAATGTTTCAGCACAGTCAATGATACAGGTAGTTCTGGGATAATTTTCCCTAAATGATTCGGGACAACAGTCTCGTATTACTTCTCTAGGGAGCCAAACAATCAAGGACTTTAACTTATCTGCCAACACAGGAATCCATGAATTAAATATTTTGCAAGCTAAACCACTTGATATACCAAATCTTCTGCATAGATCGTCAAAAATTAAATTTAACTTAAGTCTCATGAGCACAAGGAGTAATTGATCTGCCACCTCTAATTGAAAACTGAATGTATTAAAAGGAGTAAAACATTTCACCAGCGTGAAAAAGACTTCTTTTGTGACCCCTGTATACAATAAAGCGTCATTGTCCGTTTTTAAGTTTTAATCAGCAGACATAGTTGCTCCGTCAGATTTACTTTGAACTCCCTTTTCTTCCATTAAAACTATATTTGTTTGAGAGGATTTAGCCTGAAAATCGGTCCATTTTTTCCCGTACGTGTGATCGACTTTCTGCGGTAAGAAGTCCGATTCAAGATATTGTGTACTAACAGTAGATAAAGCTTCTTTAACATTAAAACTACAAATAGCCTCGGGTAATTTCTCGTACGGCGTACTTGCACCTAGCTGGCTCACTTTCTAAGGTAGTGTCCAATTCTGTTATTTCCATATCGGAATCGGAATCACCAGTTTCTAGTTTTCTTTTTTTCACTGACAATTGATGTTTTAATATTTTTCTTCTACCTGGAGTTGTCTTATTTTCATACCCCATCTTTAACTTAGGAGAAGGATTTCTATCCGTAGGTTTTCCGTCAATAAAATGTTCAGAGCATACATATATATTTTTTGGAAGATCTTTCCGATTTAAAGCTTTAATCCACTCGAGTCGTATCAATTCTTTGGATGGCATTACATGAAGTCTGTAAGGAATTAAACACGGACAATGGTCGTGCATTTCACCATGTAATTCACACATTGATTTCTTCCATAAAGTTATTTTTTTCCGATTATTGGAACAACCATGAACTGAACATGAGTTCCCACCACCCGTTTTGTATTTATTTTCACTCTCCATAACAAAACGATTAAGAAAATAGGGGAAAACAAAATGTAAACAAAAGATCGATATTGTTGTGATTAAAGCACGTGCTTATCTATCATTAGTGCTATGGCTGCAGCATCACGTGATAGATCAATGGCAGCGCACATGATAATTAGGTCAGATCTTGAAAAATGTGTCTATATATGGATTATATTTAGTTATTAAAACTAACGGAATACTTTGCTTCTCTTTAGATTTGTTTTGTTGTAATAAATCAGTACGGTCAATTGATAAAGCATCAGTAATACTATCATCTATTTCAACGTTATCATAACCCCTATCTAATAATTTCACTTTGAAATTAGTTAGAATGTTTATTAATTTGTTATGGTCACTTGTATTTCTAATTTGCCGTATTGCTTCACCTTTAATAAATCCTCTGAATACATGCTGTGAGTGACAGCTATTTCTGTGCAGAAACAGATAAGAATTTGTTTCTTTAAAATGTATTTCGAGGTCAAGAATGCCATATGTTGTAAATCTTTGACCTTTAATTACATCAACATCCAAGAACGACATTTTATCGTTTTTGATTTCATAGGTGAACTTTAATAAAGGGTTATAATCATTTGCTAGACGAAAAAAATCTATAATTTCATCTGATGTTCCATCATATATTATGAATCCATCGTCTCTATATCTGCCATGATAGAATATTTTGTCTTTATATTGAAATGCAGAAATAATTTCATTCATTATTTCAAACATAAGTATGTCACAGATTTCCGGTGAAGGAACTGCACCAATTGCCGTACCTATTATTTGTTTGTAAATTTTCCCATCAAATTCAAATACATTGTTTTCTAAAATGATTCTCAACAAATGTATTAATACATTGACTGGCGGAGCATTGACCTTGAAGTTCGATTTGTCAAAACTGTCATAGGCGCGTTCAACCGCCCGCAATAATGCTTCTTGAGGTAGATTTATAAACATCTGTGTTATATCATACGAAACTAACAGGCTGTTTGCCATAGGTTTTAATTTCTCAATGATATTAATGAACGATGTAGTATCTTTTATATATGTGGACTGATTTTGAACTATTGGTATAAGAAAATAGTCAACGTAATGACCTATAAGTTCAGTTACAGAACCACACTGTGATATAATTGGTCTGCCAGGTGGAATTATATTTAATTCATTTAATCCATCATGTTGTATTTGTTTAAACGTCTCTATTTCAAGGCGGTGAATTTTTGGAAGAATATAAATTCTCCCTAATCGTGCATCTCTTAATTTTTGACCATTTGTTAAAAATCTAAATGATATTTTGTCGATTATGCCTTGATCGTATAATGATTTAACATACTCAATGACTTGGATTTTCAGTTCTGCCATGTTAAATGAATCTAATTGGCAGTAATGTTGAGTATTTAGTTGTCTTGTGACTTCTGTTATATAGTCTAGCTTGTCTAAAATAACACAATTTGAGTTTTTATCTGCCTTTTTTATTACTATTGTTTCATCATTTTTCAAATTGCGTAGCGCTATTCTTTCGCCCTTAGTAAGATTGTTTTTTACATTTCTTTCTATTGGTAGAAAAGACAATTCAAGCTTGGTTAACTCTATATAATTTTCCAACGTATGGCACGTAGAGGCAGGTTTATATCCTGTATTGCTACGAAATGGATGAAGGTCAGTTTTTTCTTGACTGAACATATACCGACATCGTAATTTTCTAGCAAATTCATTGTAGTCTTTTAGTATAGACATTTTTGCATTTTTGCTTGATGGCGTTGGTATAAATTTCAAGCCTTTCGCCAACAGGATATATTCCTGATTTGATAATCTGCGTTTTGATAGATTAATTACATGCTTTTTCGCATGTGCAGTTCTTTGCTGCATATTGTATTTATTCCGTTCTTTTTTATTGTAAAATCGATTTTTTTTCTTTTTAGCATTTCTATTAAAACGACGTGCCTTTGTTGAGCTCACATTGGGTGGCTGAAGAATTTTTAGGTTTACACATGTTATAAACCTTGAAAGAAGATCCGCCAATGCAATATAATTCCATTTTATTTTATTTATTTTTTTATTTATGAAAGTTTACTTTATTTTATTTTCCTTTTCCAACATACAATTTTCCATCATTATATATCCCTGTTGTTCGAAAAAATTGCTCCCGCAATTTTATTTATCAGTTTATTTAGCATTATCAATTTTTCATACATTTTATTGTTTAAAGCTTTTAAGTAAATCACGATCTAACTAATTATATTTTAAAACATTGTTCAAAGGACAAGATTTTTCAAAGCTTTATATTTTGAAGATATATTCTATTTTTTCCTTTCTTTCAACGGTGTTGATTTATTTAACAGGCATAATGGTGTTCTATTTTTATTTATTTCTTCATCTTTAAGCAGTTTTTATCCTCTATGTATTTAATCAGATTACTAGGTGATGAGCCCACATTCCTGATAGTTTGCTCGAACTCCAAATCTACCTCGGTGTCATACCCATTTTTCGGCGTATGCCCGTTTTCTTTGGTAGTTTGCTCCGACTCCAAATTCTATCGTGAGTCATACCCTCAAAGTACATGACTTAAATACTTTTTCTCAACTACTACTATACTGCTTTAGTTTTTATTTTGGACAAGTTTTAACAAAGTGTATAATTACTCTTAAGCATTTTGATTATCTATCAAGTTTTTCAATTTATATCAAAATTAATCTTTAACTGACTATTTATGTTAGCTTAAGTCACGTTTTTATATGGATGGCGAATCCATACATAGCACTAATTACAGAGGATGACCTTGAGGTCACTCCGATGTATTGTTATCGCTTAAATTTCCGTCATGCATAAATTAGTCAAATTAGTTTTGGGTTTTCAACACCAGTGAAAAAAGTGCATTTTCATACCTGCTATTTCTGTTCTCCGGTTGTTACGATGTTTCAACAAAATATGGAATCATTTCAGTTGTTGATTTAGTGGTGAAAATTTGACTGAATTATATCTTAATAAATGCGGTTTTATATGTTTAATTGGTGTTTAAGAAAGAGGTCAGGTGCTCTTGTTCATTCATAAAATTATCGTTCATTCATAAATTTATCGTAAAACAAAAATCACTACACCGGGTTATACGTGTAGTGTAAATGACCACCTGTAATCTAAAAATAACGGTCTCACTAATAACGACAAGAATAATTTTAGCGACAGGAAGCGTCAAGAACGGACAAGAAGAATAAATTTCGAATGAGGATGACACATATCAAATGAACAATTATGTGTGTGAATTAGTTTTAAGAAATTATGTCAAAGTAACACTATGAAAATATTAGTAAGCTGAAATATATATTTATTTTTTACATGTTTATGTCTTGGGGGATATTTTATTTCTGTCTCATTTTTCAACATTAGCGTCTCGAAAGGTGACATGTTTTAACTGAATGGTTAATTTAAATTAATTATGAAAATTGTTAAAATTAAATCAATAAAAGTATTTATTGCCCAGTTACAAACACTACCAGGGGATAATCCATAACCTGGTAAACTTGTCTCCTTGTGAAATATAAAACATATCAAAAATGATTTCCTGCTTAAGTCTTTTATTGATATAAAGTCAAAACTGTCAGGTTTAATTCTTATATATGTAGATGAAAAATAAAAGTCCCCAAAACATTTAAAACATGGCAGCAATCGCTTTTACAGCCTTTAAGACTTTGATTGTTTTACAGAAGAGTGTCCACCATGCACTTGCACTGCACTATAATAATAGTAGAATAGAATAATCATATACAAGTAGATGAAAATTATATAAACATGCAATCGTAATATTGATAATATATATATAACAACAAACCAGTGTATTCTCTATGACTATTATTATATAAGTATAATAGTCCAAGGTATACTGATTTCTTGCACTACAATATAATAGTTATTACGGTGAGGTTGAATTTCCTGTCATTTATTCAGCATCCAAGCACGAATTTGTATCAGAAAAATTATATCTGTAAATTAACCCCAGTTTCAGGTATAGAGATGTGATCTGTTTCTGTGACATGTGCTTTTGACCATCCACAAGAACCTGCAGTCATCCGATGTTCAGTACTTCAGTACTTTGATTTTAAGGGTGTCATGAATACCCAAAAATTCTTACGACTCAAACAACCTTTATTTCTCTTAAAGGGAAATTTACATATTAATTTTAACTCAACATTAAAATAATCGCTGCAGCACACAATGCCAAACTTTCACATTTATTTAACTTTTCTATACAGATGTTTTATTTATGTACTTTTATCTTTTGTAAGTTGAAATTTGAGGCATTATTTTATGGTTCTCATCTAAACAGAGGCATTTCTTTTAATCCTTCACAGTTTAATGAATCTTAACCGCCTGAACTTAAACTTCCAAATAATACTACATTTTAAATTCTTTAATGTTCTATTTCATATTTTCATGTACGAATCTTTGTACTTTCATTATTTATCAACGACCATTACTGTAACATTATTTGCCTTCCTTGTTTTTCTTTCTTCGCAACACATTTATTTATTTTATTTATTTTATTTACTTTTACATTTTCATTCATTGCTTATTTTTTTTAATAGCGTTTTTAAAACTGCTGCTCAGTCTTCACTTAAACAAAAGGATTTTGCAAATCAACGTTTGCCCATTAAGTAAAAGGAATTTGAACTTCACCTTATAATTTACTCATTTAATTTACTTTGTTGATTATTTTTGCTCTAACTAATCTCAAAAGTTGTTTAAAAAGCATATATGTCCTTTCTTACAAACCTATTTATTATTTAAAACAAAATTTAAAACTTTTCTTTAAAACTCATATTCAGATTTTTTTTATGCATTTGTAAAGCCTATTTTTTAAAACTATTTTCGCTTAAATTACGTTAAATCATATTATTTATAATCATTTTCCATTAGTTTGACTTACTTAGTCTTCTTCAAGAATTTGAATTATTTTTAAATTTAGCAACTCTTTTTTTTTTAACAAATCACACATATCAATACTCACAAAATATTTACATATATATACAACATCATTTCATACAATATTTTGAAAACATAATCACAATGGTCCGATAATTTTGTTTTTAGTCTAGTTTCTGTATTGTTCCGATTTTTCTTCATGTCTTCTCCACAACTTTGAATAACGATAGGTTCCGAAAAGCTAATCACATACAACAGGTATAATGTTCAAGGTTCAAACTTTAGAAAATTTCTAATTTTTCGGTTTATAACACATTTTCAGGTCCGAAACTCCAAATAAACTTTGATTCTTTGTAAATTTTCGTTAAGACTGGTTCTTTGCAATTCTTATTTCACCATATGGCGGTTTTTGAGTTTTGAGGTACCAAGAATCTTTCCTCAAAAGGATTTTGCAAATCTGTAATGCAGGAAAAGGGGGAAGTTCCTCACTAGTTCTCCGTTAAGGTGGCTCGGGACTATTCGACTGCGCATAATATCACGCATGAATTACAAAAGTATTTGTCGTAAATTCGATATATTTTTTTTTAATATTTTGATTGATTAGAAATGTTAAATCATTGTAGTTATGTGACTAATAGAATATTTCCGTTATTAACCGTATTTGTTAAAGGGTCAAAATGACATTTCACCCATTTTCACCATTTTCACGCCAAAATTTGGGTTTTAAGGCAAAATAAATTTTTTTCCTTATCGGTGACCTATGTTTTTTATTGGCTCATTCTTTGAAGCTATATTCCAGCTTTTCATATTACAGTTTTGGACCAATTGTCATAGAACGTTTTTTTGATATTCCGATAAAAATATGTCAACAGCTCTATTTTTCCTATCATTTCATTGAAAAATGGTCCCTTTTACGTACCTGTTTAAAAGTAAAATTTTGAGCTTAAATGGTCCGTGACCCCCTATTTTTTTTCGACCAATTTGATTTATTGTCTTAAAAGAATAAAATAACAAAAAAATACGGGACTTCTGATAGAAACTTCGAATAGGCCCGAGCCACCTTAAAGCGCCCAACATCAGAGTAAAAAAAGATAAAATATAAATTGCAGCAAAACTTGTTTATAAAGAACATAGAACATCTTCATAGTGTATTCTATCCACCCTATAAATTTTAGCATGTAATGTGCTACCGTTAATTTGTAATGATCGAGACAGTTTAGATGAAAAAACCACAAAAAAAAACACCATTTAACGTCATTTTATTTCCTTTGACGTCGTGATTTTCAATGCTAAAAACTTTTTTTTATTGATTCACGGAAACTTTTATGTCTTTTTCTTGTTAGCTGAAATTTAAGTATGATATTCAGTCATGTCTGCATTATTATTATATATATATAAGTTTTTTTTTATCTCTTTAACACACATTTGACCTTTTCTGTGCGAACTAGTACGATAAACAATCGACTCAGCATTTCAGTCTTGTACAAAGCAAGATAAATAATAAAATCGTATAAACATGCTTTCAACCCGAATACGCATATAATTTGGCACTGAATCCCCCTCCTTTTCATATCATCCTATTTACCATTCTGTGTTACCATGAATTATCATTGATGTGGTCATATTGATATCGAAAACATATGCATAAATCAACTGTTTTAATTTCAAAATGCACAAGTATGGCGTATAAAGCATGAATTTCTTGCTTTGAACTGTTTTGAAAAATTCCTTCGAAGCCGAAGCACAACCCTTGTAAGATCTTGTATATTTGATGGGTTATTTCCTTTGATATTCCGTAATACCCTTTTGTTCATTGTATCGGAAATTTGAAGAAAAAAAATAGGAGAGACGAGAAGTGTCTATTAGTTTTTTAGCAGACCAATGGAAGTATGTTTCTTAAAATTGAACACTTGAACACTTTAATATAACAATAAGAAGATGTGGTATGATTGCAAATGAGACTCCAGTCTAAAATTCAACTAATAAAGATAGTCGGCAAGATAAATTCGTTACACAGTGTTTTAGTGACCTAATACGATATATACAGGGTCAGTAAATTTCATATGAGGTTCTATTTTCGCTCAAATCCCTTATGGAATTTACAGATCCCGTATTTATCGTATTAGGTCACTAACACACTGTGTAACTGATAATGTCTGACTAAAATTTAAACGAATCACTTATTTGATAATGTTTACAGTTAGTATATTACTACAACTTTAGAGGAGATATGATTTATTGATTGATGTTTTCTGAACGTACAGTGGCGAATAGTTTATGCAGATTTATGACCGGGAGAAGAATATTCAAAAAATATATAAGATGTTACATGCGCTGTGGTTGACAAAGAATTTAAAAAGGTTCAATAAAAATATATTAAAAAAAACAATGATGAGAGAGACACGACAAAAAAATGATCCAGCAAAATCTAAATTTTAAATCATTTTTCATAGATATTTAATTCATCCTCTTTGTTGGTTAGATGTAGCCTATTAATCTCGCAACTTTGATTTTTAGACAACCAGTAACGACCACACCTTCTTTTTGTAGATCCTCTTATACTAATAGTACTATGCATCGTATTCCGCTTGAATATCATATACTTTTTTTTTTAGTTATTTGAAATAATCCAAGAGATAAGAGGTGGTTTACAGATTAAAAAATAATTTTGAAACTTAAGAATATGGTGAATTGAAAATAACAGAAATAAATGATTTAAAGATTAATGAAACTTTACGTTTTCTGCATATTGAATTTATTATTGACAATATTCTAATAGATCATTTCGAAAGACACGTTGATCTTTCAAATTGGTTGTCAACGCAACTGGTCAAATGAAATAAGCGATGCAAATTTTATACATTCATAAGCATCATTGTTTTTCGCCAAAATCACGATCTTGCATGAGTTAACTTATCATTTCGTTTCCTATTGTAGGCAAATTTAACCTTACATCCTTCTCGTGCATTGCGTCAGCAATTATTTAATTTTATTCACCTTAAAGAAATAGTTCGTGATAGATGTCAGACCACGATAATCCGATAAGCAATAACAAGATCTGCAATAGTGTTCGAAAAAAACAAGTTATAAATTCCATGCGTCCGAAGCGAGCACTATTTTTTATTTATCTTCATCATTTACGCCCCGCGACAAGTATTTGAAATCCAAAGATATGAAAGAATAGAAAGAGTTGATGAGCTATATGACGAAAATGACACACAAAAAATAGTCAAATCAGTCGAATGTAACATTGATTGATGGAGTTTAAAACCTTAGGTATCTTTATAATTCCAAAATATATAAATTGACCATTGATTGGAATTGTAAGGATTTGCAGAACCAAAACATTGTCATAATTCGTACGTCTTAAATGTTCATACTGATGCTCGAGGACGGAAGACATTGTCTTCAATTTTTTAGGGTATAACATTTTTTTAGTACCAACATATATTGAATATATTTCATTATTCACCAAAACAATTGATTGATAAGCAATGTTTCTTTCTATATTTTGTTAGACAGATGAGTAATCAATGATAAAATCTTTTTGGTGATCAATTTTTTATTTTATCAGATTTCTCTTAATGTCGGTTAGCTACCGGTACTGTCACTGTTATAAAACTGAACGTTCAGCTCCTCATTACTAGTACCTCGAATCACAAAGAAAATATAATAAAATATACCTCATATCACCTTTACTTTTGTTTATTATCCCAGCTATCCAACTTATTTCGAAGAAATTGAAATACTTTTTTTCTCTCCAAGTTTTATACTTATTTTAAACATGGTATCATTTATGCAGTACAGTGACAGAATAAAAAAGAGGGGCTATACGGAGAAGTGTCGTCATACGTATGTTGTTGATACAGACAAGACAATATATATTGTCAAAATGTTATATACGGAAGTTTTCAAATGCAGGAACTGAACCCAAGAATCTTATAGAGAAGGGCATATATTTCTAACTGAATAGAGAAAAATGGCCTAAAGAATTACAGAATACAGAAATATATATCTCCTCCCCTAATACAGACCGTAATATATATATATAGCATTGTGACGGATAGTTTTGTTAAATCTATCTAACTGCTTTTAATTCCGAAAAGAATGTTGTACAAGGTGTTGTTAATTAATGTAACGGAATTTATATCAGGCCCTTTCAACCGACGTCCTAATTTCGATGAAAGAAATTAAAAGCTTCTTTGCTTGTGCAACACGAAAAAAAGAAAGAGCAATTCTTTATTTTATGGCTTCTCGCAATTCCATACTTGTTAAATTGTATTGATTTCGGTATCAAATTTATATTAATCATAAAGCTTCATATCTTGAATATTGAAAACAGGTCTGAATTATTTACATGCATTACGATTGATATAAAAACATCCGGTTCGGTTTTTTTTTCTTCATCTAGATTTGAGAAAGAAGCAACTCTGTTACACTCAAACAATTGATTTATAAAAAAAATGTTGCATGTTGTCTTCTTATGTCGTCTGAATTACAATATATTATTGATCTGTAAGTGATATATCCACCATCCATTATAACTATCTAATATGTTTTTTTGGCATGCCATACTCGATAAAAGTGCGGACGTGATAGAAAGCACTCTTTACCAAAATGTCAACGGAGATTACATTCCACGGAGGTTACATTTCGACGATTTCGTCATTTATGAACCATAATATGTATATCTAAAGATCGAAGTTGTACTAAAATTTAATGTTGACATCGATATCGATCTGTTGAATGTGAAATTTATTTTCAAAATTTATGTTTTTTAAGAATTGGCCATTCCACGGAGATTACACGCTTAACAAATCTCTACAGTTTTCAACTTTGCTTCGTTTTTCAGACTGATGTAACTTGGAATAAATGACCATTGTTATAATCAAAATTATTTATGGTAACCTTATGATCAAATTTAACTCATATTACAGTCTATAGTGTAATAAATATTTTGTCCTGCTTGGTCTTTTATCCATCAATGGAAATTTCAGCTTTTCGAAGAAAACATTATGGACGGCCGGTACGATCACAATCGTTGTGCAATATGTACTAAACTTTATAAAAATTAAAAATATAGATAATAAAGAAATCTAAAATTCTCAGATATAAGTATAACAAGCTACGGGTATATAACTGGAAGTCGTTAGGTTTGCTTTCTTACGGTGGGACAAAATAACGTCATAAAATGGGCGCTTTAGGTTGTCCCCCTTTTCCCTCCAAAACGTTTATAATATTAAATATCGGGGACTGCCATCTTTCACTATAGACTTTTCTCACGTATACTGTATTCGGGACTGACATCTTTCACTTGGGGACTACTTTGTCTCGCTTTCATGTATTCGGGGATCCTATCTTCTTTCTAGGAATCTGGGGAATCCTAGCTCGCTCATGTTCAGGTCTATGTTATGCCTTCTTCTGTCGTGTCCCTCATCTCGGACACTTGTTCTTTCGAGGCCTGACGCTGGTGAATAAAATACAATGATGTTTCAATTATTTATTCCAAAACAGCTATTTTTTTTTTATCATTATCTATATTGAAGTGTGATATGTGATGTTGGGAGTTTGCGGTCTCCCCTTTTTAACCCCAACATCACGTGCTGATTGGAATTATTTTATTCACCTATGAAATTTAAGCGTCAATTTTAAATTTTCTAAAGTTACTTTTTATTGGTCAACTATTTTCTTTTTATGTTATAGATTTATATGATTGTCATATATTTTATTTAGTTACGTAAAAGCAATTAAAGGATTATCAAAATCTTTACTTACTTCACAAAATTATTAAGTGGACAATAGAAACACTTTAAGGGTTATTTTCCTACGGCAAATTATAAACATTTTTATTCTTTTAAAAGATGGCAGTTTATTTAATTTATTTCTCAACGTCAGATTAATAGCTATGATCAAAAGAACTCTAGAAATGAGATTAAATATATTCTTTACAAAAAGGCGAAATTATTTATAACTTAATCTTACGTCACCTACTTTGTCTTAGAGCTTAAGCAATGCAATATAATTCCATTTTATTTTATTTATTAGTTTATTTATGAAAGTTTACTTTATTTTATTTTCCTTTTCCAACATACAATTTTCCATCATTATATATTTCAAATCTCTTAAAGTTATGAGTTTCAAACATGGAATATTGTGATCACTGTTGGTATTATTTCTGTACCAAAATTTTAAGTATAAATCAAGTACTGTAAAATACAGGTACCTAAATATTACAATAAATTTAATGTGAAGAAATAGTACTAAATATCAAAAGTGAATTTCCAGTACTATAGATTTTAAGTACAGAAATAGTACCTATGCAAAAGTAGCAGTGTAGTCCCACCAATTTAATTTTGAATCAATATTGAATCATAAAAAAATGGTTTTGAACAGATCTCCAAACGACCCGTGATTCTGTAATGAGGAGAACCTATAAACTGCATCCATATTTTTATATTTATACAATATATTTAAATATACACAAAACGTTCATGTATGTATATGTATATTTCTTCAAATATTTAGAACACTATAGTCCATGCTTACTATTCATTTTCTAAGAAATGAATGCCTGTAACATATTTTAATTGCTTATTTTTAAAAGTTGACTTTTTGTGGACGTCGAATTGCGACGTTTCCGTAGATTCTATTTATTCTGCAATCAGCCAACTGTTATACAAATAATAGGTACAGAAATATGTTTTGCATTCATTGTATTTGTACAAATAGAGTCTCCTGTTACCCCGCTTCCATGTTGAGCAAGCGGTAATGTGGATATTTCGTGTTGCGTCACAGTTCATTTTGGGGGTCCTCTTCGCGGTCAGCGTTTAAACTATGTCGATTTCTTTGAAAAATTAGAGACAATGATTTAGATTTAAACAACTAAAGTTTCAAGTGGTTTGTGTAAATTTCAGGATAAAAACAATATATGTACATTGTCGGAAAATATAAAATTTATTTGTACTCGATGCGAAACAGGAGAAAAGCTCGGTGAGCTTCGCTTTTCGTCCTGTTTCTAAAGCTCATACAAATGAATTTTATATTTTCCGACAATGTACATATGATTGTATATTTATGGAGTAAATACTTCATCTGTTGATATATACTGTGTACGTTTTGTGTATATTTAAATATATTGTAAAAAATATAGAAATATATGTTAAAGACGTGCATAATGTAAAATAAAATAAAAAAACTACAAAGAGTTATTTCTCAAAGAAAACTTGTAATACTTCCGCTGCTACTTTTGCTAAATGGGTGTAATTATGGTACTCAGTGCAATTTGGGTACTGTGACGTTATCAGCAGTAAGTAGGGATAGTCATTTCCAATATACCGGTGCATACATGAAATCGAATTACAAATGTTACTTTTGAATTTCTTATAACAAAACATTCTCTTTTAAATTTTAGTTAATTAAGTAGTATTAGACGCAAAGATACACAGACCGAAATTACGGACTCCACTGGGAAAGGAGGGTATATTGGAGAGTGACACACACTAAGCCTTGCAACTAGCTACCATTGGACCCCTAAAAGAGTTGTTGCAAGGGTTCTTAACGTACACAGAGCGTGTCATTTTTCTCTACAAGAGGCATCAGTTTGACTAGACGTAGCTGCGTATTTGTACATGCCGGATGGGAAAAGACCAAAAGTGACGCACATTTCAATGCCCTAGTTACTTTTGGAGTGAAGAGAATTTAAAGAATAGTCTTGCATCGTAACAGTAATGTCCAAACCTGTCAAAACCGAAAATAACAGCATAAACAAACACAACGTTTAATTATGTTACAACATACTAGGACAATGGCACAGGAATAAAATTAAAGTGTGAACGTGTACAGAAAAGTAAACAAACACAACGTTTAATTATGTTACAACACACTAGGATAATGACACAATAATAAAATTAAGTGTGAACGTGTACAGAAAAGTAAACAAACACAGTACTTTTTATGCATTGTTAATGAGCTGCTAATAACGGGCATATAGTTCTCATTCCGAGTCATCCCGTCTTTGCTCTAGCTTCTAAATTGTGTTAACTTGTTGGCATAGAAGTAGCAAATACCAAAGTCGTTTGTGTTTGAACCAATCAAAGATGGACCTGATATCTCCCTGTACTACGCGGGACAAGCACGACGGCTTTTATGCTGTTGAATATGGAAAAAAGCTGGACTTCAGTTCTTGACCAAAAATGCAGATCTATAGGACAAGGTAGCCGGAGAAACCATGAACAGAAATGTATGTCACTTGTTCAGGTAAAGGTAACTAGATTGTTTTACAGTAAAATGTGTTTGGCAAGTACATGTATGTTTGTCCGGGCCATTCTGTTAACGTATTAATATTTTTGGCAAGTAAGCCTGTCAAGGGTAAGAAATCTCATTATTTATTCGCATTGTGCATGTCTCAACAGGGAAAGTTATTTTTCTGCCAATAATGACGTTTAGTTAATTAAGTTGCCAACATTGAAGTGATATAATAATATATCTAGTAAAGGTCTACGTAGAAGTGGGGTATACGTCAACACAGCAACCCAACGGCCCTGCCCGCTTGTGAAAATTTCTTTACAATAAAAATGTTTTCCTCTTTGCATCGTAGACCCGCGGTCCCCCGTTAACATTTCTTCCGCTGTCCTCGAAGCATTTTTGTTACCCCCGGCCTGTGAAAATTTCTTCCCGATAACATTTTTTTCCTTGCATCGTAGACCCGCGGTCGCCCGTTAAAATTTCTTCCGATGTACTTCGTGGAATTTTTTGTTCTTGTCGACTTCCACGACCCGTCGCCCGCCTGTGAACATTTTTTTCTTGTAAGCTTGGTTAAGACTGTCGTAAGACAGGTTAGTTTGAACCTACTGATGACAAGTCGTTGCAGCAGTAATCCTGTTCAGTACGAGAGGAACTGCAGGTTCAGACATTTGGTTTATGTGCTTGGCTGATAAGCCTTTTGTGCGAAGCTACCATTTTAGGGATTATGACTGAACACCTCTAAGTCGGAATATCGCCCAAAAATGTAATGATACTTTAAGCATCTCGGCTTCGGGAGGGAACGATACACAGGCTAAGAGCTTATCTAGACGTCCCCGGTGGTAAAACCATAGTAACCGACCATCGGCCGCGGCTGACGTGAGGGTGATGTGTTGGTGTGGCTAGCTAAGCTTAGTACGACCTGATAGGGGGTGCTTTGGACTTTTTTTTGTAGTGGACTTTTTTCATAGAGATACCACATATATATAGGGACAACAGAGTTCAGTACGTGGGTTCGATTCCCATATGTACGGCTTGTGCAATACGGGCAGATTAGATTAATGGCACTGCGTCGACTCTGGTGTTACTACGTCTAAAAGTTCTGCCGGTCCATGTTCCCGGCTTTCTTTTTTTCTTTTTTTTTGAGTCCAAAACACCAACGTGCACGATAAGAACATGACGTTAAATGAGTCACAGATACAAAAAATCCATCGGGAAGAAATCTTCACAGCTGGTTGCGGTTGGTGGGTTCAGGAGGGGTGGGGTTGGTCGTGGAAGCAGAAACCCAGCGACATAAATAATATAAAGACGTCACGCACGATAATGCGTCTGGATTGTTAACGTCAAAATTTGACGTTTTACCCAGATAATCGAGGATATACATATTTTTTTTCGTTGGCAAATTTTTTTCTGCCCATCAATATGGATACTTCTAAATGTTTGGTTGTACTGAATATGCATGAAATATTTCCTCCTTGAAGTTACGGAAGCAACAAACAACACGATATATATGTATTTGATTTAGACAATAAGACCATCCTCCACCAGAGACCAAATGACATAGAACGTAATAACATGTAATATTTTCCCATTTAAATCCGAGAAGAAGGAGGAAGATATCCATTTTGCTTTAATAGAAAAAAAGGTGTGTGTGACAACAATTTAAAAAGGTGTGTGTGATTACAAGTTAAAAACCTGTGTATGATTACAAGTTTAAAATGTGTGTGTGATTACAAGTTAAAAGGTGTGTGTGTGATTACAAGTTAAAAAGGTGTGTGTGATTACAAGTTGAAAAGATCTGACTTGAAAAGTACACTTACCTTTTTTTATTAACGGAACAACTTAATTAAGAAATAAAACGATTGTCAGAAAAAAAAATAGTTAAATTAAAGTTCCTGACATTTTGAATCATTTTTACCTTCTTGAAATTTGCTATAAATTCGTTTTCTCGTAGTTGTATATTGCTCCTAGTTATCACAATTGTAACACGACAAGTTTCGGACACGAAAATCTGTAGTAAAAAATTGTGGATATTATTTGGTGTATTTTTCGAGTCTGTTCTATTGGTATTCAATTTATATTACTATAAAGGTTCTCCGACTTCCTCTCCATAAAAAAACTGTCCGATATGATATAGCCAAGGGCGCTAAAAGTTGAGTTAAGCACCAAAAACACAAAACTTTTTTGATATACTTTTAAAAGACAAAAAAAGCGTCCAGAATCGACAACGTTGAAAACGTAAGAAAATCACTCAGTGGACAAACTTGCAAGACATTGGATTTGTTTATAAACGAAGTCGTTTTGACTACGCAAATTATCAAAAGGTATGTAACTGTTTTCAAGGGTTAACGTTCATTTACGGAAAAGCACTATTTTGTATGCAACAAATCGATTTTTTTAATAAATGACGTCGCAACTGACAGTTTACATGTAAAAAGCGTCAAAATTCGACAATGGACATTCTTGCAAGACATTTTCCAGAATCCGTTGCATTTTTATTTGTGGTGTGAGTGCTGTCAAAAATTTGGTTTTGAAATGGTCTATCTATGTCCTTTTTTTTAGCATGATTTATGAAAACGAAATTTCACATAATCTTATGTTTTAAGAACACAAGAATTTTGATATCTTACCATTTTACGAAATCTGACCACGGTCAAGAGTTAGACTATTCATTTTTGCAAAAAAATACCTTAGGCCTTTGCATCAACGCAAATTCAGTAATTACGTAATACAATATATATGACGCATATTATTCATGCGAATGTTCTCGGACTTTACACTGTTTCGAAGAGCACAAACACCCCTATAAAAGCCATTATGCGTATAGTCTATTACATCTGACACGCATATTTTTGACGTTTTGCCAATACGTTTGTCCTTATTTTAGAATATTGTAAAATATTATAAAACAATTTGTTGATTTTTTTGGAAACAGTATTACTTGTAACATAAATTGGATTTTTTCCTTTGATGTTTTTATGAAATAATTTGCTTAAAAAGTGTGGTGAGGGAAAACCATGGTATATTATATGCAAATTTATGTTGTACCATACTTTGCTAATTAAATATGCAACTCGACTAGAATCCAAAGGAAAAAAGGCGGAGCTTCAGCCATGGTATAACATATTCATGTTCATGTTATTCCATGGCTGAAGCTCCACCTTTTTTTTATATATGTATCCGCCTCTAAAATATTTAGGAAACTGTAAAACATACTAAAAGGTCAAGATCTTCATTTTTTTTTTTCATTTTATAAGAAAAAGCAATAAATTATGTGTACCACATTTCAAGAAACCCTTTTCAAACTATATAGGATTGTTACGAATTCCCTTAATTTTGGAAACAATTACTAAATGTTTCTTCTTTCGTTTTGAAAAAAATAAAATGTATAACTATCATTTCCTTTGCGAAAATTCAATTAAATTTCGATTTAAAAAGGGGGTATCTATACAAAAAGGAATAAATATCGGCTACAAATATCTGTGAAAAACATGATTAGGGGACGTACACTATCTACGCCCCTGGATCCGACACTGTTAAAATATTGTTTTATCATTAAAATTGTGTTTTAATAAATAATCTAATAAAATAAAGGAAGAAAAGCATTTTTCAATTAGATGAAAATTCTGTAAAATATGATTAATTTGTATGATACATTGAAAAAAAACCCAACTCTTACCGTCATTAGAATAATTATTTAATCCTTGTCGCTGGAATCCGACATTTTTGTTTACCTCAGTCTGATGACATTACGAAATTACCTGCGCCTATACAATCATACACGGGGCGCAACACTAAAATCCGACATTTTCTTTACTTTCTGCAAATTCAGGGGTTCTATTACACGAAATATACAGACGATCATACACGAAGCGCAAAAGTGACTTGCGCGAGCTTTCATTTCATTGGATACAACTGTAACGTGATCAATTTCCAATATTAGTTGAAGGTCTTGAAGCTGTCAATCATTTTATTTATATTACAAATTTTATATACCATGTGTCTTACTCATTAACATATTTAAACAAACTCATCCTTCGGATTCGTTTGTTTAAATATGTTAACTCGTAAAAACCATGGTATATATAGTACTTGCCTAGTTTATGGATATAAATTTTATGTAGCTTAACTGTTTAAATTTTATAGAAGAGCTGTTTATCAGTGTGGACTGGTTGATTTCACGGTATTGACGCAATAACGTGCAATACGTCATAGTAATAGTAAATGTAGATTATACGGTGTCAGGTATACGGCAACCAAACGATACCAATACTATAGTATTAATAGATGTTGAGCTTAGTCAAAATGTATACAGCAACCCAACAACAACAATAAGATACAGTAACAGTTGATGTTGAGAACACGTCAACATCATTTTTTTATATAAATAAGGCCGTTAGTTTTCTCGTTTGAATTGTTTAACATTGTCTTATCGGGGCCTTTTATAGCTGACTATGCGGTATATGCTTTGCTCATTGTTGAAGGCCGTACGGTGACCTATAGTTGTTAATGTCTGTGTCATTTTGGTCTCTTGTGGACAGTTGTCTCATTGGCAATCATACCACATCTTCTTTTTTTATTCAGCAACGTTAACCCAACGACACAAATAACATTTAGTGAAAGTTGATTGGGATTAAAAGTCTACATGTATAGAACAATCCAATGGCACACAAAAATCATTCTATAAAAGTAGATGTGGAGTATACGCGTCGTAATTGTATACATAGCAACCCAACGACACGAATAAAATATCGTAAAAGTAGATGTGAAATATACGTCAATGTGTGTACAGCAACCCATCGACACAACTAATCTATTGTAAAAGTAGATTTTGAATAAACAGCAACCCAGAGACACAAAATTCTAGTATATAGTTTTAAACGTAGATGTGGAGCATATGTTAACTTGTATACAGCAACCCAACGACACATACATATTATAGTAGGAGTAGATGTGGATTATACGACAACGTGTAAACAGCAAACCAACGACACATAAAATATATAGTAGGAGTAGATGTGGATTATACGACAGCATGTAAACAGCAACCCTACGACATATATAATATATAGTAGGAGTAGATGTGGATTATACGACAGCATGTATACAGCAACCCAACGACACATAAAATATATAGTAGGAGTAGATGTGGATTATACGACAACGTGTAAACAGCAACCCTACGACACATAAAATATATAGTAGGAGTAGATGTGGATTATACGACAGCATGTAAACAGCAACCCTACGACATATATAATATATAGTAGGAGTAGATGTGGGTTATACGACAACGTGTAAACAGCAACCCTACGACACATAAAATATATAGTAGGAGTAGATGTGGATTATACGACAGCATGTAAACAGCAACCCAACGACACATAAAATATATAGTAGGAGTAGATGTGGATTATACGACAGCATGTAAACAGCAACCCTACGACACATAAAATATATAGTAGGAGTAGATGTGGATTATACGTCAACATGTAAACAGCAACCCTACGACACATAAAATATATAGTAGGAGTAGATGTGGAGTATACGACAAAGTGTAAACAGCAACCCAACGACACATAAAATATATAGTAGGAGTAGATGTGGATTATACGACAGCATGTAAACAGCAACCGTACGACACATACAATATATAGTAGGAGTAGATGTGGATTATACGTCAACATGTATACAGCAACCCTACGACACATATAATATATAGTAGGAGTAGATGTGGAGTATACGACAACGTGTAAACAGCAACCAAACGATACAAATGACTTATAGCAAAAGTGGATGTGGAGTATATGTTAACTTATATACAGCAACCCAACGATACAAATAATCTATAGGAATATATACATCAACGTGTATACAGTAACGCAACGACACAGATGACATATATGTAAAAGTAGGTGTGGAGTAAACATCAACGTGTATACTGCAACACAACAACACAACAACACAACTTTAATACAATACAAGTAGATGTGGACTATACGCCAATATGTATAGAGCAACCCAGCAACACAAATAATATTTTCTCAAAGTAGATGTGGAGTATACGTCAACGTGTATACAGCATCACAATGACACGATTAACATATTAAATAAAAGTATATGTGGAAGTTGATAGATAAACCCAGCGACACAAATGATATAATGTTAATTTAAAAGTAGATGTGGTTTATACTTCTCGCTGTGTTGATGACCCATTGGTGGCCTTCGGCTGTTTTCTGCTCTTTGACACATTCCCTATTTCCATTCTCAATTTTATACGTTACCGGGCAAATGGCGGTATAACGTCATTGTAAAAAAAATCGTCCTTAACTATACAGAATTTAGAGTCTGGATGCTTCTTAAAATCAAATATGAAATATATCGTTTCAAAATGGTTCAAAGACATGAGAATTAATCATATTATTTGGCAACACGAAGTTTGGTATTTTTTGTACAGTCTACTGAATCTTTGTCTTCAAATTGTGAAATTTTTGTAAAACATTTTTTTCTTAATCTAGATCTGTACATGATCTTTTGTGATTACCTTTTATTCAATAACAACCAATAATACCATTATATTATATATTTTTCAAATATATTTTTCTACTGTAAGGGCAAATCTTTGAATATATGTTTGAGGACTTACTATTTAATTTACATCATTAATTTGTCGTATATAGACAAACAATAATTTCTTAAATCAAATTTAATCCAAATATTGAATATATAATTAATATATAAATTTTGCAAGAGATTAATTTTGTATCTTGTATCGATTTTACGAATTGTAAACTGAATATATTGCCAAAATGTATAACACATATTGTTAGATTATGTGAGACAACTGTTACTAAATCACGTTTCTTCGTGAACAAAATGTTACAATATAATTGTATATGTATAAATCTGGTGAATTGAGATGTACAAACACTTTCTCAATTTCTCTAATAGCCATTTCTTACAGTGTAACTGTTTAAATAGAAGAACTCTAATGAGAAGGGTTTTATTTTTTCATAAGTTTTATCCTGTGAAATTTCCACCAAACTAGGACATGACTTACTTCACTAATCACTTTTATTACTGTTTTATCCAGATTAAGTTCCATCCGTGCAGTGATGAGTAATGCTTTTATTTTGAAAACCACTGTATATGTTATATATACTATGTGATAATAAACAAAATAGTGCAATTATTAATTCAAGAAATAAATGCAACCCCTGCAATTTCTATTTAAACATTAGATTTGGAAAAATTAAATTATTTTTCTTAACATTAAAAAATGCATGTGATTAATGGACCTGTTCATTTGTAATCCCTTTTCCAAATTATTTGTTTTTTATCACATTGATTTGAAGTTATGGCTGAATCTAATTCAGCAGTTTTTTTTAGTTTTGGGGTCCGTTTCTTTTCAAGCCGCATTTCGAGTATTATTATTTTAAATTTATTGTTATAAGCACATATTGTAACATAAATTGGATTTTTTCCTTTGATGTTTTTATGAAATAATTTGCTTAAAAAGTGTGGTGAGGGAAAACCATGGTATATTATATGCAAATTTATGTTGTACCATACTTTGCTAATTAAATATGCAACTCAACTTAAATCCAAAGGAAAAAAGGCGGAGCTTCAGCCATGGTATAACATATTCATTTTCATGTTATTCCATGGCTGAAGCTCCACTTTTTTTTTAATGTATCCGCCTCTAAAATATTTAGGAAACCGTAAAACGTACTAAAAGGTCAAGATCTTCATTTGTTTTCATTTCATTAGAAAAATCAATAAATTATGTGTACCACATTTTAAGAAACCTTTTTCAAACTATAGGATTGTTACGAATTCTCTTCATTTTGGAAACAATTACTAAATGTTTCTTCTTTCAGTTTTGAAAATAATAAAATGTAAAACTATCATTTCCTTTGCGAAAATTCAATTAAATTTCGATATAAAAAGGGGGGTACCTATAGAAATAAATATCAGCTACAAATATCTGTGAAAAAAACATGATTTTTTTTTGCAATCAATTAGGGGGACGTACACTATCTACGCCCCCTGGATCCGCCACTGTTTAAATACATTGTTTTATCATTAAAATTGTGTTTTAATAAATAATCTAATAAAATAACGGAAGAAAAACATTTTTCAATTAGATGAAAATTCTGTAAAATATGATTAATTTGTATGATACATTGAAAACAAACAAAGAAAAACAATTCTTACCGTCATTAGAATAATCATTTAATCCTTGTCGCTGGAATCCGACATTTTTGTTAACCTCAGTCGGATGACATTATGAAATTACCTGCTCATACAGTCATAAACGGGGCGCAAAACTAAAAAAAAATCGGGAAAATCCGACATTTTCTCTACTTTCTGCAAATTCAGGGGTTCTATTACATGAATAACACAGACGATCATACACGAAGCGCAAAAGTGACTTGCGCGAGCTTCCATTTCATTGGATAAAACTGTAACGTGATCAATTTCTAATATTAGTTGAAGGTCTTGAAGCTGTCAATCATTTTATTTATATTACAAATTTTATATACCATGTGTCTTACTCATTAACATATTTAAACAAACTCATCCTTCGGATTCGTTTGTTTAAATATGTTAACTCGTAAAAACCATGGTATATATAGTACTTATTCGTTTATTCATTAAGTCCTCACAAGTGTTATACTTTACTCTCAATTCGTTCACCCTATATGACACATTTTAACAGACAAAACTAAGAGTGCAGTTACTATGGTACACATTGCATATGTACGTAGCCTTATTAAAACATGTATTTGCATTGCCATTGTATTCGAATGAAACAAAATGTCCTTTTTCCTTCTCTCATTGTCTCCTTTACTCTGCTTTTTTTAAATTAATTTCATAAACATTTATTGCCATGATGTTAATGAATTTTATCAATTTCACAAACGTTTTTGAATATTTATTGCTCAGTTTGACAACTGAAACGGCTCATGTATACAGTATAACCAATTTGTTGGATGTGCTATGCCCAAAATATTGCATGGGTATTTATGACAAAAACACGTCAAAGTTTTATAGAAACAAACCCTTCTCATATACGCTGAGTAGTTTTTATTTGCTAGCTCACAAGACAGAAATCCAGGAAAACTATTTTGTCATCCGATCGGCACATATTATTCTGATTGAAAGCCGACCAGCCTTTGCTTTTGACTTTGCGTACGTTGCAGATAAACAGGGCAAAACAATTTTATCGGCCAATGCAACAATCTTCTGCAGCACTTAGGATGAGCTCTCTGCAAAAAAAACCCCACCGTTATGGTTATTATACATTTTAAGTACATCAACATAAGTTTCTTGTTCTTGATTTGATATTGGCATATTAATTTTCTAAATACATTATATGTCATACAGATGACAGGAACTGTACATTTTTCAATTGGAATGAAATGCAGGTGTTTGTTAGGGCCACTGAATAAATCAAGCATTAACGATTTTTGTTTTAATTTTTTAGGGCAACACGTATTATTCAGAATGAGGACATTTAATCCAAGAAAAATGATATTGTAACAACACAACAACAATAAAACCCAAATTTACATGTTGTCCTACATGTGGGAAAAAAAATAAATAATCGAAAAGCTGATTTGAATGGTTTTTGATTCCCCTTAAAAAATGTAAACTTCAATGGATTCGGCACGATTTAACGCTTGGTATATTGTTTGTTGAAGATTGTTGACCTTGATATGTCTTGGTTATTTTTGTTGTGGGGTTGCTTCCTCTCAATGACGTACACCCAACATATTCTATTTATGAATAAAAAATGGTTCCTTGTATTCGTTTTGATTTCTTTTAGAATCATATTCGTAATTGTTGTTAATCGTATTGCTGTATTTACGAAAGAAGATTTAACAATATATGCACACAAAAAAAAAAAACGAAAGTTGTGGTGCTTTTTTGTTTGGTTTCTCTTTATTTGAAACACTCTGTTCCCGATTAAATGTAATTTCGTGTTTCAAAATTGTTTCAAACGTATGTTAAGTTGTTGAATTTCGTTTCTATAGCTATTCAAAGCGTATTTAATGTTCTACCATCACAGTAATAACGCATACTACTTAACTTTTAGTATGCTTAGTATGCTGAACTGGGGATTTGTGCATCAATTTAGAAAGATTAATCATGCATATACCAAAGTATATTAGAACGAATGTAAAAGCTATCATGGGGATTCAAGGGACGCATAAATCAAATAAATTCTGCTACTTTTGATAAAAAAAATATCCACACATTTTATAGATTGACTGCGTGAGTCAACTTGATGGGGTCCAAAGATTACAATGCTAACTGAGTTTTGATAATGATAACAAAGAAAAAATGGCAACGAACTACCATAGTTAAACAGTAAAGCAAACACGAATGTAAATTTCTAAGATCTATATTTTTGTATTTTATTCCTATCTCAACTTTCGAAATATCATTTTAATCTTCAAGACACTTATTCAGAGTCCATTTGCATAAAGTTAAATTAAATCTTGCGCTTCCAGCGTTTCTTCAAATTTAATACGAATACGAATAAAATGAAACTCGATGTATACACCAACGAGAAAGCAAGCCAGCAACACAGAAAACCAAAACTCATCTTTTAACTGCTACATTGCATTTAACAAAAAAAAGAACGTTGAAAAGTGCAATACCTAGTTAATACTGCAAAATGGAGGTTAACCAAATGTATACTGTCATTGCTAGACCATAATTACCATACTAGTGCAATACTAAGTTAATACTGAAGTGGAGGGTAACACAATGTATACAGTCATTGTTAGACCATTAATACCATACCAGTGCAACACTAAGTTAATACTGAAGTGGAGGGTAACACAATGTATACAGTCATTGTTAGACCATTACTTCCATACTAGTGCAATACTAAGTTAATACTGAAGTGGAGGGTAACACAATGTATACAGTCATTGTTAGACCATTACTACCACACTAGTGCAATACTAAGTTAATATTGAAGTGGAGGGTAACACAATGTATACAGTCATTGTTAGACCATTACTACCACACTAGTGCAATACTAAGTTAATACTGAAGTGGAGGGTAACACAATGTATACAGTCATTGTTAGACTATTACTACCATACTAGTGCAATACTAAGTTAATACTGAAGTGGAGGGTAACACAATGTATACAGTCATTGTTAGACCATTACTACCACACTAGTGCAATACTAAGTTAATACTGAAGTGGAGGGTAACACAATGTATACAATCATTGTTAGACCATTACTACCATAATAGTGCAATACTAAGTTAATACTGAAGTGGAGGGTAACACAATGTATACAGTCATTGTTAGACCATTACTACCATAATAGTGCAATACTAAGTTAATACTGAAGTGGAGGGTAACACAATGTATACAGTCATTGTTAGACCATTAATACCATACCAGTGCAACACTAAGTTAATACTGAAGTGGAGGGTAACACAATGTATACAGTCATTGTTAGACCATTACTACCATACTAGTGCAATACTAAGTTAATACTGAAGTGGAGGGTAACACAATGTAAACAGTCATTGTTAGACCATTACTACCATACGAGTGCAATACTAAGTTAATACTGAAGTGGAGGGTAACACAATGTATACAGTCATTGTTAGACCATTAATACCATACCAGTGCAACACTAAGTTAATACTGAAGTGGAGGGTAACACAATGTATACAGTCATTGTTAGACCATTAATACCATACTAGTGCAACACTAAGTTAATACTGAAGTGGAGGGTAACACAATGTATACAGTCATTGTTAGACCATTACTACCACACTAGTGCAATACTAAGTTAATACTGAAGTGGAAGGTAACACAATGTATACAGTCATTGTTAGACCATTACTACCATAATAGTGCAATACTAAGTTAATACTGAAGTGGAGGGTAACACAATGTATACAGTCATTGTTAGACCATTACTACCATACTAGTGCAATACTAAGTTAATACTGAAGTGGAGGGTAACAAAATGTATACAGTCATTGTTAGACCATTACTACCACACTAGTGCAATACTAAGTTAATACTGAAGTGGAGGGTAACACAATGTATACAGTCATTGTTAGACCATTACTACCATACTAGTGCAATACTAAGTTAATACTGAAGTGGAGGGTAACACAATGTATACAGTCATTGTTAGACCATTACTACCATACTAGTGCAATACTAAGTTAATACTGAAGTGGAGGGTAACACAATGTATACAGACATTGTTAGACCATTACTACCATAATAGTCCAATACTAAGTTAATACTGAAGTGGAGGGTAACAAATCTTCATTCAAACTATTACCAGGAAATGTTGTTTCCCCTTTTTTGTCTGACAGCTAATGTCTGTGTCATTTTGGTCTTTTGTGGATAGTTGTCTCATTGGCAATCATACCACATCTTCTTTTTTATATTTGTCTCATTGCCGTAAAACATATAACATTATTATTGTAAAGAATATAAACAAAATGTTGCACAACTACGCATGAGTATTTTGTTACATATAGTCCGGCAAATCGGTTACACAATTGTGGGTTTGATGATAAACACAACAAATTTGGCATTGTAGTAGTACTGGGTGTTTCGAAAAATATCAGCTATGAAGCAAACTTGAAATTTCAATACGGCGGCTTTTTCCAAGATCGCTGCCACAAAATATCAAAATCAACAAATATCCCTTATATAAGTTAAAACTTGTTAGTAGTGTTAAGTTGTTCGAACAACATAAGTTATGGATCTAAACTGAAATTTCAATATGGCTGCTTTTTCCAAGATGTCAGCCATAATTTATCAAAAGCAACAAATATCATTTATTGAAAAAAATGTTTTGTTTTGACGTACATTCAGTAAAACTAAATACCCCATAATACCAAGTGAAACTACATTTATATACTAAAACCAAACATCAAGAGATTTGTAAGAAAAGTATAGAAAATCGTTACTACAGTACCATTCTTGCAGAACAGTAGTCTACAACTAGAAATCACGTATATACACTGGCGTTATTTCGACAATTAAGCTGTTATACGGTTATTCATTGGTTCTTTGAATTGTTGCATCTAAATTTTGGCTTCCAGACCCATGCGCGATATTATGTAATTTAACTATATATTTTAAGTGTTGCAAACGTAATTTGAAATGGTAAATGTAGATCAAGTACATGAGTAGAATAACACGCTTATTAAAGGAGATGGTGGGGTAATCAGATTGACCATCAATATCGCACAGCTACACCAGTAACTGGTGTATTGTCGAGAAATGGCTATACTAATTAACAAGTTTAAATCCACAATTGAAATAGTATAACATGATCAGGTTAACCACATGATGTTCTACATCAGGAACGGTTAAAAACCATACACACAACATCCTCAAACTATATGAAATTTTTAGGCGTCGGAATGTTTCGGCATGTTACCCGGAGTGCTACGTCGAGTAAATTTGGATGGCATATACCTTATTGGACAATTTCACAATCGTATCAGCCTCTTGTAATGATCCCTTAAAATGTGGTTGACAGGTGTAAAACGGATATCTCGGTAGATGGAAATGCACGAGGATAATGATGGTATGTACGGTGCTGTTGAAAATGTGGTTGGGATGCGCAAAGACTATATTTTTGGCTGTTCATAAGAAACATTTTGAAAAATGTATTGACAATATGTTGCTGTTTAGATGATAAAAAAGATTGAGAAGATATTAGGTACTCAAAAATCATTAGTAAAACAAAAACAAAGAAGAAAATGTTAAAGACATAAGAAAACAGCAGTCAAATAATCACTACACACAAATCTAACTAACTAATTGAGCAACACCGACCCAACTACAATCCGGGGATGATTGTAGGTGTTCAAGAGGGATTAGGTTGTTCCTGTTCAACAAGTGACACCAGCCTAGGTGCCCTTTTATAATTAGATTGGTGAGTCATTTCAAGTGATTAGACATACATCGTACAATATCATATTTATATATGTCTCTTTTCAAACCTTTAGAATCACAAAACTTAAAACATGTAAAAAACATTGTTACTGGTAAATTATCTAAAACTTGGCCGAATGTGAACGTTTGAAATGAAATAAGGATTCCTGTGTCTGTAAGATAGATAAACAAGACTTTCACTTGTTGACAGCACAGAAATTGAAAATTAAAGAGCACATACCACTACATTGAAAGCATAAACAACACGAATCCCTTTTTATCAAAACTAGGGATCTATGCAGGTGTTCCTGGAGTGTAGGCATATGAGTGGTGTGTAGTTTCTGGCCAACTACAATGAACTAGTAGCTCTGGGGATGTTGTAGAAATTGGTAATTAGTCGTTTTTTAAAATTATCTTGATTTTACCACAATCGAGGAAAAATAAAGGATTGTGACAAGGATAAGACGAAGATTTTCATTGTCAGTTGTGACTCACATGGTATTTAACGGTCAAACAAATTCTGATGGCGACTCGAAAATGTTCAAATGTTTCCATTTACGTGATCTTTAATTTATTTGTCTTGCAAGCAGCATCCATTTTTCATGGAAACGCAATCTCTAGAATATTGTACAAACTGCAAAATGCAATTTGATAGAAGTAATTTCATTAAAGCGTTTAGTTAAATTTGTTTCATTTTACCTTTTTGATGGCCATTGTGAATTGTCCGCCATTTAATAAAATGAAAAGTTTCATATAACGTCATGACTTACTAGAAACGTTAGATTACATTTTATATGTTTTTTAAGTTATTTGGTTTTGATATAATTTGTCTTGAGATGTACATGATTATGAAATATGGACTGATTGGCGGACATCTTGAAAATGGCCCCCATATTAGTTTTTTCATGGTGGGTCCATTGCTTAAATTGACTACCTAATAAATATCTACAATTTTGTTAAGTTTCATGCTCTTATCATCAAACCAATCTACTGTTAATCAAGAAATAATTGCGTTCCTTTATTATTGCGATTACTGAAGAATTGCGCTTTCAGGAAAATCTGCATAGAGATATAAGATATCAGAATGCGAGTTCTTATTATTTTGACACTCACTCAGTCGCATTATTCGCATTAACAAAAAAGCCCGCAATAATCTCTGAATTCACAGTAATAAAAAAAATGGTATTACCGCGGTTCTCATATGACCCCTCGTTCATGAAAAAAGTGGGTCCAGTGGGTTTCTTGTCAGCAGCACATTTGGGCATAGACTGCCTTTTTTTTTTCCTTTCTTAGTGTTTAATAAAATTAACGGTACCAATTTTCTTGCACCAGATGCGCATTTCGACAATTAAGATATTCTTGCATTTTGTATTTCTGCTACACTACAATCCTCGATAGAGGTTTGGGTTGAGTGCTTACAAACATGTTTAACATCGTCACGTACCTGATGCCCTTGTTTTGCATTGATTAACGTTGGTTTCTGTCTGCCATACCGGATTTGTTTATTGTTTATTATTTTACAAAGGACAGTAATTAAAAGAAAATTCATATGACCGATCTGATGGTATATTAATTTGGTGATGTATTATGGTTAGATATGAGTCAATTATCATTCCGCCATTGTGTGATGCCTTATAAAGCTAACAGTAGTATACCGGTGTTCAAAAGTCACAAATCGTTTGAGAGAAAACAAATCTGGGTTACAAACTAAAACCGAGGGAAACGCATCAACTATAAGATGAAAACAAATGAACAACAGGAACACTGAAGTGCAACAAAAACAAACGTCAACAAACATAGAAACGAACTATTTGATAACAACTGCCATATTCCTGTCTTGGTACAGGACATTTTAAGGAAGAATGGTGGGTTGAACCTGATGTAATGGATAGCCAAACCTCCAGCTTTATGACAATCTTAAAACATATCGTTAAATTGACAACACTACGTGACAGAAATACAGCACAAACACACGTCACTTAATATAACTTATCAGCGTATTGTATAGGAGTAATACGTGTTAAGTAGGATCTGCGTACCCTTTAGGAGCAACTGAGATCATCCATCGTATTGCTCAGTCTTTAGTAGGATCTGCGTACCCTTCTGGAGCAACTGAGATCACCCCTCGTATTGCTCAGTCTTTAGATGTGTTTTGTATACTGTTGTTTGTCTTTTGATTTGTTTTCCATTTTGCCATGGCATTTTCAGTTTTTTTCGACTTACATTGTTGTATGAGTTTGAATTTCTCTTTGGTATCTTTTGCCCTTCCTTTAAATAAATCGGGATATTTGCTTTTTTATTAGAATTATTTGACATTGTGTTCATCTAACAAAAAACATTTTATGGTTTGCCTTATCAACATGTTTGTAAGAGTACACATTTTCTATTATAGGATTTTGGCAGATTGGCTATCAACATGATGGTAAGGATATACAAATTAATGATCATTTCATAGAGGCCTTGTATGTAAGCTTATCAAAATCTTGGTAAGGCTATATAATTTTCATCTCAAAGAAACATTGAGATTTATTGTTTGGCTCATTAACATATTGGTAAGAAAAACACATTGATGGTACTACATAGCTATATTTATTTTATTCTCTATACGGAAACTAATTTTCAAAATGTGAGCATATGGACATGTTCATTTGCAAATGGAAGCTGTTCATGATGTTTAGTTCCCTTTTTTTAGAACTTAAATAGACATTCTACATTGATTAGTTCATGCTAGGCCTCTAGTAAGGAGAAGTTCAAACTACAGTTTTGATTCTACATTCACGGTAACAGCTGTTGATTGGTGCATTGTGAGAATGTTTACACGTTAACCAATATGTTTGACGTTAGCTTAATATCTGGTCAATGTAATTGAATAATAAAAAGTACAAAAGACCACACCTAATACCAGTAAACTGAAACTAAATATCTGACAATGACTGATCAGAAAAAATGTAAAATACATATCGATCAACAGACAGATCCATCAACCAACCAAAAGACACAACGGGTAATATTCTAGATAACGGTGACCGTCAAACAGACAAATCCACCAATCTACAAAAATGAAACTCGGATGATTACTATCAGAGGAAAACAAAGGCACAACAATTTTTGTCCATCTGATGAGTTAAGCCTTTTTCAATTGATTTTTATAGTTCGTTCTTATGTTGTCCTGTTATACCACGGTCCTCGATTAGGGGGAGGGTTGGGATCCCGCTAACATGTTTAACCCCGCCACATTATTTATGTATGTGCCTGTCCCGAGTCAGGAGCCTGTATATTTAGTGGTTGTCGTTTGTTTATGTGTTACATATTTGTTTTTCGTTCATTTTTTTAAAATAAATAAGGCCGTTAGTTTTCTCGTTTGAATTGTTTTACATTGTCTTATCGGGGCCTTTTATAGCTGACTATGCGGTATGGGCTTTGCTCATTGTTGAAGGCCGTACAGTGACCTATAGTTGTTAATGTCTGTGTCATTTCGGTCTTTTGTGGATAGTTGTCTCATTGGCAATCATACCACATATTCTTTTTTTATAAGAACACTGAAGAGCAACAAAAACAAACGCCAACATACATAGAAACGAAATATTTGATTACAACTGCCATATTCCTGACTTGGTACAGAACATTTATAGAAAAATGGTGGGTGGAACCTTGTTTTATGACTAACCAAAACTCCCGGTTTATGACAATGTTAAAAAATATCGCTAAAATGACAACACTACGTGACAGAAATAAAGGACAAAAACACGCAAGAACACTCATCACAGAGAAACGCACAAACAAATAATATAATAGTCGACAAAACATTGCAAGTGAATAATTCGACCTCATTAAATCCGTATTCATGGGACCTTCAATGTAACTCATTATTTAGAGATTGGTTACGCATGCAAAAGTTATGTTCAGCCATTAAAAGGAAAAGAATGTCAACATTGAAAGTGAAAAAAGGTGAACCATTTCGTTGACTGATATGATCCACAAAAAAATCATTCTCATTCGTAAAAATGTTAATTAACTTATCTGTTAACCTATAACATGAAATCAAGCAGACCTGTAAAAGTCCAATTGCACGAGGTCACAATGTATTTATATTTATGTTTATGTATAAATCTGGTTTTGTGACCATCGGCAGTATTAGGATGTCATCTCGATAGTTAATTAGATGGCGTGAAGACTAAAATACACACAAAATTCTGATATGTATTATCGAGTACATGCTTTTTAACTGTTTATTTCAGACTTATTGTAATTTGGATATGCATTTTAGTATGCTCTATATCAAATATGAGAATTTGAGTAAAATCGGTGGACATGAATTTGACAGCTAGTGCCCCTTTAAACAGTATACATGAAAATTATATCGTTAATCAAAATAGCATTGTTTTATTCCATGTGCTATCATGAACTACGGTATGTATCTGAAGCTTTTATTCTATATTTTATATATCAATTAGCTAAATAATCCAGACAAGCATTTACAAAACAATGCGTATTAATTTTTCTTAACCTCATAGTCATGGCCAGGAAGTAGTAACTATATAAAATGAATTTGATTTGCAGCGCCGCGTAGTGTTATTTTTGTTTTTCAAGTGTAAAAAAAAATTTAATGTCGATAAAGAACGAAAATATGCAACTTTTTTATTTGATTTTAATAAAAATGTCCCTTTACATGTTTAATAAAAAAAAGAAGATCTGCTAGTTATTCGTACTACATATCGACACTATAATAAGCATATAAGCATATATAAGTCATCAGGAAGTGCGAAAACATACCAGTTATATTGTTCAAAAATTATAAAAAATCTTATGATACTAAGTGAGATTAAATAAGTATAGTATCTCTGTACAAGAGTGTTAAAGATAAAAACAAATTAATTTACCTTATACTGCTATTTCATCTATGTCTTGCTGTTCAAACGCAATTTCATGACTTTCAGTTCATGACCATCATCATGATCTTATTAGAAAAGCAGGAAGAGAAAGTTTAGTCAAAACGAGGCAATTATCAACAGCTCTTATACATGTTATATCAGTTGAACATACCCAACGAGACCACTAAATCAAACACAGTATTCTACTTATAATATAATTATTGATTATGCAAATTAAGAATTAAAGGAAAGGTTTAAGTTACATTTGCCAATAAAATCCAATATCTTAATTAAAGGTAAACTGCTAAGTAAATGTAACAGCAATTAGAAATTATGTGAACTTATTGATAAATAGAATGTATAAATACAACAAAAGCTTTATTGAAATATATTAATAGTAATTTGGATTTACTCTCCATAAAATCTACGGGAGACAATGGGACATCATTGTCAAATACATTGATAAGATATTCTGAAAATTAAGAAATAGAAATGAACCGAATATTAATTCATCATAAAAATGAGTGACATTGTCCTTGTATTGCAGTAATTATATTTCGTAAATAGGAAATTGACATTAAGATATAGACGTGAATACTATATTTGTTGATATGTAAATGGTTGTCGTGACTGGTTCCATTATATCGCTGGGCTGTTAGCATTGGTGTATTACTTTCAAGAAAAGTAGCTGCGAGCATATGTGAACGTTTCAATGGTGCCTATCTTGCACCATATTAAACTTACTACAATGTACATTTGAACATGAATAAGAGCATTGCAAATGTTTATGTATTGTGTGTGTATTTTTTTTATCAAACGGCCGCAGCTAAAAATGCGGTAAAGGTTTTGCACATTGTTGAAGGCCTATAGTTGTTAAATTTTACGTCATCTGCACTCTGGTGGAGAGATGTCTCATTGGTAATCATACCACATCCTCTTATTTTTATGATATCTTTAAAAGTTTCTCAACTTTACGATCATACTGTAATATACTAATAAAAAGTATTGTCAATAAGGGATAATATTTTGAAATTTACGTATGGTTAGATGTAGTTACGGTAAAGGAATATCACACTTCGGATACAAGGAAAGCAGGTAAGGAGGTAAATACTTTGTATACACATGTGCAAACAACTGAGCGGGTTTAAGCGTTTTAATAGGCGCCAACCTTCGCCCTACCTAAAAGTCTTGGTTAAAGTTGAGGGGAAATAGTTATCAAAGGTACCAGGATTATAACGTTATTAAAACGTTACCAGATGGACACCAAAGATACTAACTGCCTTAGATATAAAATCATTCTCCAACAATTCCCTATTTAAAATAAATAGTAATTCAGATACAAAAATTTGTATGTTCGATATATCAGTATCTTTCTTGACAAATGCTGGTGTTTTGCATTCTAAGTTACGACAAAAAACAACAACAAAAAAACCCAATCAAAACATATTTATCTTTAGACCACGCATACAGTATATATTAGCCCATAACACACATGACACCCCATCAGATGGTATCAACTTGTCCTCGATTAGTTGATGAATTCAAGCGATGTTAACTAAGTCGATTGAACATGTCCATGAGTGTAAAAAATTTGTGTTTGAAATTATTACTTCCAAGAAATATGCTTAAACTATTTTTCATCGGTGATGGACTTAATAATTTAATTTAATTTAAAAGTAAAGAGAAAAACATCCTGCTAAAAGGAAGTTGAAACTTTCGTACAAATGAAACTTCTATCATTTTGTTTTATATTTAAACTTAGAGATGAAAAGTTACTGATAACAAGTGCAAAACGCTTATATACATTAAACATGTTAAATACGGAAGAAATTCAAATCACTGAAAACTAATTATAAACTCATAATCATTTCAACATAGTTCTAAAAAAATACATTTCTACATTTCAATCTAGAATCAAGAGTTCTTTTGTGTCATTTAATAAAAGTTACTTACTGCAGTAATGAGATTTATTTGCATTATGCTTAAGAAAAAGAAGGTCAAGTATTGTAATGATGATCATATATATGATTTTTTTATGAACACTGTTACGCATGTCGTAATTTAAATTTAGAATTGAAATGGCGATTAATTATCTTAAAATTAAAGTGTCATGGAAAAAACGATACAAGATTAACACAAAAGATGATAATTGCCATGAATATAAAACCACTCTACAACAATTCATAATTTTTCAAATAATTATGATAACTTATGAAAGTCTTTGTTTCTCCGACATATCAATAATCTGTCAAGTCTTGGACATCAACTTCACCAAAAACTACCTTGACCCAAAACTTTAATCTAAAACGCAATAGAAGAACGGACATACATACACTGATACAGACACACCGACAAAAACATAATGCCCCTCTACTTATGTATATGGGGCATAAATAAACAAGAATGCCATCCATGTTGTGCTAAGCTTACCCCTTCTCATAATTTCAAATACTATAGAATAAACAACATAATTTGGCTACGCATACTAGCAATAAATTCAATATATTATCTACAGCTGTCATTATGCAAACACACTCTTTCATATATACTTATTACAGATATGAATAGAGAAAGCAACTGCAAAAATCCCGCTGATTGGAGAAAGAGGTCAGCAATTAAAAGAAAACTGTTTGATGAAGACACTGGTGAGCCCAACACAATTTAGTTCTGAGGGTGTCCTATGAAAAAAGATATCGGGTTTGTAAGTCGAAAATGTACTGTTTTTACACTATCAAATTTTTAAGTTCAGTGAAACGTCAAATTGGGGGTCAAAACCATAGACCTCATCATAAGGAACATGTGTACTAAGTATCAAGTTGATGTGACTTCTCCTTCATCATAAACTACCTTGACCAAAATACAAAGGTTTACATATGATGTGGTGGTCACAACTTAGTTTTATTCTACAACAGCTGTTCATTCATAAAGTTCTACTATACAAACAAATCAAAAATCAGTAGATTTATACTTTTATTTCAGGTATTCAAAACACAGAAAGTGTACTTGAGAAATTACCAAAAACAGACAAGAAAAAAATGGTGGAGAACTTCATCAAGAACTCAATCAGAGGTATTTCTGTTTTTATACATATTAAAAAAAAAAAATAACATTTTCATGTGCAAAATTTACATCTTCCCTATTATTGAAATCAGCAACTAGATGGAAAATAATGGAACTAATCAACTCACTCATAATATTCTCCACACCTGCTACAGGCCATATGAATCCATTAAAGATTTGCATTTCTTAAAAAATGACTACAATAACTACAATGAAATTCTTTCAGCAGTTATCTGTACTTGGTGACGTTTTTATAACCAGATGGCTGGCTATATAACATGTGATATGAACATTTGTTGGTATAAGACACTCACAATCAATTTTTAGTGATTCACTTTATGACTGACTTCTTGTCAAATTCAAGTTTTGTGTTGTCTTTTCTAATTCATTTTAATTAAAAATATTTCTGATATGATTTTCATATAAGGGAATATGTTGATATGATTGGTCGAGAGGGCTTCTGGTATTGGTTCTTGACGTTATGTATTTTTCGATAGACAACTTTAACCGAACTACTTTTTGTAACCAATGTAAACAAGATGGCGGAGACGTTAAAAATTATATATTTTTTTCTTCTCGTTCATCGTTAAATTTAATACTAAAGACAAACATTCATTTAAATGATTAAAAGATATTTTGTAGTTTATTTTTCATCAGATAGCAAATTTCATGGAGTGCATTTGTTTTTAACCAAAATATAATGTCATGCGCCGGGCCAATTCAATGACACAAATATACAATGTTCGTCTGATAGAGGTAACAAGTGTGGAAATTAAATTTCTTATTTCAAATTTTAAAGAACTATCAGGATTAAACGCCTTTTAAAAGAAATGTATTGGTGTATAAACTGGACCAAGTCACTCACAAACATATCATCTAATCCTTTAAAAAGGCAATACATCCTATTATAAGTCAACTTTGCATACTTTTTTTTTGGAATTATTTGTTACTTCAGTTGTGGCAGATGTTCCAAACAAAGATCTGATATAGACTTATGTATAGAACTACTCGATGATACAGATAAAACCAAAAACATAAAAAATACCAGATGTTATGAGAAAACCATCCTGGAAAATAAATCCTTTGCCAGGACTTTAGATACATCTATGGCAAAACTTCAGACAGCAGAAATGTTAATGAAAAAATGGAACATATACTTCTGGTAACCAAAGGAAACTGAAAACATATCACAAAATTTAAAAGCTGTAATAATGTTTATAAATTTCTTTCTTATTTTTTTTCACAATTTTCCATACTTTCATTGACATTTCTGCTGTGGTACAGCAAACAGTTGTCTGATTGAAGAATATATATATCCTATTTGACTCTTAAAATTCAAGAGTTTTTCTTAAAATGAGGGTACTTTTTCTAAACATGACGGCACTTTTTATATGGCCTTTCAAAGACCTTTTCGATCCCTAACGTCACTGAACAGACATTTACTGTCGAAATCCGGATCTGGTGTACTAAAAATATTGACACCTCATGTTTGTGGCATAAAATCTTGGTCACAAGTTTATTGTTTTCTGTTTAGTATTTTAAATGTATAATAAGATCCATTTTGTTAAATCTTATGATAAATTTTATTTTGCAATCGCCAATAACAATCAGCAGGGATAAGAACATCAGTCGTTCGACCTGTTAGTCAAATGCGTTTTGTTTAAGGTGATATGAACCTGACAAAATAATAATCAAAGTAACATAAAAAAGGTATGTACTCAAAGGGACAATATCCATTGTCAGAAAAATGAAATAAAATTGGCATGTACATGACACCGTTTCCATGGCAACGACCTCTGAATATACCATATTTGTGTATATTCTCAGAAGAAGGATATAAGGATAAAAATCAACAAAAAAGAGTCAATGCATTTGTTGGAAATTGATTTATTGGTAGTATTCACATGTCAATGGCATCAGCATTCAGTAAATAACAAAAAAATATGAGATTACACAAACTTGTTCAAATAAGATATTCCAGAATTTTCAAATTTAATAAATTTTCACTGATTTTTTAACAACCATGGCCTATATATATGACATAAAATATAATTTGCAATAATTAATCTTCTTTTTTTTTGTTATCATCTTAAAGCCTTTACAGTAAGCTAAATTATTACAGAAAAAAAAGTATGGGTACATGATTTCGAAAAAAAGTTACAATAACAGGAAAAATAAAACTTTACCTTCTCAAATTATGATAAGCTTGTCCACCTAATAATGGTGCAGTAGACAGTACATAATAAAAGTATAAAATGATTTTACCTTTAAAATGTGGTTACTTTGCCCTAAAGATAAATTTTGTAAACCTAAAATTTCAACTCAAGCCAAAAGATGGCAGGAAAATTTTGACTGGTTATATAGTTGAAATTTGGAGGGAAAATTTTCCCGTACTTTTCACTATTTTATCTTTTAAAAATTTTTAAGAAAGTTTATGTCCAAGTTATTGGGAACAAAATATTCTATTTTTATCTTTGTCCAAAGAAATAATTTTAAATCTGAATATTCAAACATTTCCTTATGTGTGTATAATTCTGCTTTACTTGATGTATGAATTTTGTTTTTGCTATTTTCTGAAGACAGAAAAAAATTATATGTTAGGCAAGAAAGATCCAGCAGGACCTTTCTTGGTATTTGCCTAAGATGTAGATACCCCCCCCCCCCCCTTTAACTATATAAATAGGAATGAGACAGAGTATATCCCCCTTTTACAGATATAACATTGGTTATTTTCCCTTTACACTTTTGGTCTGCAATCATATTCTTTTATGTACAACCTAAGTAGTGTACAGTAGATTTGTAAAGTTTAGTGATACATTCAATTACCCTATGTCAAGCTAAAAATGAACATAAAAAGTACCCTTATTACCCATATGATTGGCTAATTTTCTGCCTTTAAGGGGTCATTATTTTAGGACACAGCCCTTACTCAATTACAATTTCTTTTTTCATCTAAATGTTGATAAATCGTGAACAAATCTATCATAAGTTTGGTTATCTTCCCTATACACTTTTGATCTGCAATCGTATTCTTTTATGTACAGCATAAGTAGGGTACAGTAGATTTGTAAAGTTTAAAAAAAAAAGTACCCTTTACCTATATGATAGGATATATTTTTCTGCCTTTAAGTGGTCATTATTTTACGACACAGCCCTTACTCAAATTACAATTTCTTTTTTTCATCTACATTTTGATATATAGTAAAAAAAAAATCAACTACAAATAAAATCAAGCTTAGTAGTCTATTTTGTCAATAAAACTATATCTACATGTGTATTATAATTCATTCCTCCAAGTCATTCAGATAGGTTGATGTTGCCTGAATATTTTTTTTTGACTTTGTAACACGAGCTTTTGATGGATGTCCACATAATTCTGTAAATAGATTCTCTATTCCTTGTTGTCTGTCTCTTTTATGTGCCAGTTTAAGATGGCTTAGACCTAATACACTGCTAGCAATTTTCGTAGCCATACAGTTTGTTATAGTTTTGCTATTTGTTAGAGGTCTCAGTGTTGTAAGCAAACCTTTTGTACAGTTTCTGTGTTGATACAACTGCATTACAGATTCATTAGTGCCAGAGAATTTGGATTTCAATACAAGACTAGGTGATATTTTCTCAAATAAGCGACGTAGAGCCACAACATCTTCCATTGAATCATGAGCACTATACAGTTCACCAAATAAAGCGTTATAAATTTTTGGCTGTGAATATGATGGTTGATTTGGTATACACTCTTTGAAAAGAGGAAGTGTGTCAATAAATCCTTTCACTGATGACATAAAGTTATTAAGTAGACCATTTTTTTCAAGTGCATTAATTAATATTGGAACATCAAAAATTTTGGAGTTATGCCCAACAAGTACAGTGTTATGAATTTCTTTCAGAAAGAGAATAAAAGCTTTTAAGGCATTAGAAATTCCAATACTCTGAACTTCTCTATCCTCATGGTACATTTTTCCATTTTGAAACTTCAAACCAGTCACTTCTGAGGCTTGTGGTAATATAGGTCTAGCTGGTTTTATGTATCTGTTGAATGTTGTGTTTTGACTGTTGACAGCAGACAACTGTATTATGTGAGAATCTCTGCCTGAAATAAAAACAATATAATCTAGAGGTTCAAAGTTACCTGTTAGACAAATTACATTTAGTATTAGTTACCACCTTGTTCAAAATATTGTCAAAAGTTCAGAAGCATCAAATGTCAGTAACAGCAACCCAAGTTAGATTGGAAGCTGACCATCTATCCCTGATGCATCTTTATGCAAGGTTGCTTGATCCTACCAAATATAGTCTAAATGCTGATATATGAACTTGAACATTGAATAAAGCAAAAATGTGATGAAGCGAAAAATGTATGTCACAGTTATCTATGTTGATCAGTTGCCCAGCTCTGTTCTTTCCGGCTCCTTCCACATTTTTTACAAGAACTTCTGTTTTGAAAAGTTGGGATGACATTAACTGTATTAGAAGAATCCTTTAAATTTCTATAATTCAAACAATTGTTATCAAATTTAGCTGATGCAAAAAAAAATTAAAGAACCTTAGTGAGCACGCTCACATACACCACGTCCCCACATTGTCATTGGAGAAATTAAATAAGTGTAAGGAAAAAAAATTGTATGAGAAAAAATATTGAATAATAATTTCCTGTCAATATGCACATCTACATGCATAGTATATGTCCTTATTATCTACAAAATTTAATGAAATTCTGTTGTGTGATTTCAGAGGAGTTGAGATGACAAACTGTTGCAGAAGTACATTGAAGCAAATAAGTTCAAAGGGGCGTAACTCCTAGAAAAAATGAATCATAATTTCCTGTCGATATGCACATCTACGTACTATGTCCTTATTATCTGAAAAGGTTTCGTGAAATTCTGTTGTGTGGTTTCAGAGGAGTTGTGATGACAAACTGTTGCAGTAGTACATTAAAGTAAATAAGTTCAAAGGTGCGTAACTCCTAGAAAAAAAAATTGAATCGCAGTTTCCCGTCGATATGCACAACTACATAGTATTTCCTTATTATCTGAAAAGGTTTCGTGAAATTCTGTTGTGTGGTTTGAGAGCGAGTTGCGATGACAAACAGTTGCAGTAGTACATTAAAGTAAATAAGTTCAAAGGGACATAACTCCTAGAAAAAAAATTGAATCGCAGTTTCCCGTCGATATGCACAATTACATAGTATGTCCTTATCATCTGAAAAGGTTTTGTGAAATTCTGTTGTGTGGTTTGAGAGGAGTTGCAATGACAAGAAACAGGACTGACGGACGGACGGACTGACAGACGGATGGGTGAAAGACATTATACCCTCCGCAACTCGTTGGGTGGGGTATAATTACAAAAACAATGCTTTTATAGATCTCAAATATATATTACATTGGTTTTACCCTAGACATTTTTGGGTCCTTTATAGCTTGTTGTCCAGTACGAGCAAATGCTCCATGTTGCAGACTTAGATGGAGAGGTGTCACATTGGCATTCAAACCACATCTACTCATATCTATATAATAACATTACATGTATGTTTCATTGTAACCCATTATTTTGATTGGTTAACAATAATCTTGCATCATTCTAAAAGTAACCTTAATTTCAATTCTTGATGACACTGGCTTTCACAATAAAGTGCAAAGGTGAAAAAAAGAAAAAACTGGAAAAAAATCTTCTTTCCATGATCCTTACAAAATAGTATATGTTATTATTAATGAATGCTTTTTTTTTTTAATTATATTTTATAGGGTTGTAAAGGCGTTTACTGTGAACACATTTTTAGAACGAAGCAAATCTGTGGTTGTCGTTTGTTTATGTGTTACATATTTGTTTTTCGTTCATTTTTTTACATAAATGAGGCCGTTAGTTTTCTTGTTTGAATTGTTTTACATTGTCTTATCGGGGCCTTTTATAGCTGACTGTGCGGTATGGGCTTTGCTCATTGTTGAAGGCCGTACGGTGACCTATAGTTGTTAATGTTTGTGTCATTTTGGTCTTTTGTGGATAGTTGTCTCATTGGCAATCATACCACATCTTCTTTTTTAAACTTCAGACAATTCTTTTACACCCCAGTAAATTTACAAAAAGAGGTATTCAATTCTTAGATACTTAAAGTCTTTCTTCATAATGAGTAATCCTTACCAAGTCCTGTTGTTTCAACATCAAAGTATGTCATGCAACTGTCATTCAAGGTCTTTGGTTCCAAAGGAAGATACTCTGGAGTAATAACTGGTGCAGGAATAGACTGAATATCATCCGATATTGCTGCATCAAGAGAACATCCTGTTTGATAGGAGACACCTTCTCTGACTTCTGCAGATGCAAGCTTTTGGTGCCTAAATGAAAAAAGATTTATTTCAATTATCAAGAAAAATAGTTACCCAATCTTTTTTTTTTACCATTTGGGTCTTTATGCTTTAAATATTCAATATTATTTGTCTTGAAATCTACCATTTAAGTTATGAAAATATGAAATCTAATTTCAATAAAAGTTTTTTACTGATTTAATTGAAACGAAACAGCAAATATATATCGTGTTTCAGTATTAATCTATGAGTTACATGATGCTTTTGGAGGTTAATTGCTAGAAGTTGTACTTTTCAAGGGTTATTCCACTTTGAAAAATAAGGTTATTCAATAGATGTGGTTTTGTAAGGTTATCCCACAATGAAAAATATCTTTTTTCAATGGACATTATAATTTTTCTTATACACAGGTAAATAAATGGGTTATATTTTGAAATAAAATATGCATTAATTACATCTTAGCTTTCTTTTCCAGTCGTTTTCTTTTAAATGCTCTTGTAGTTGCCAATGCCCTCTGCTTTGATCGCTGATAATCTCTTAATCTGGCAAGGCGCTGAGTATGGTAACCTGGTGAAAGCCCCAACTTCTTATTAACCTGAAAAATGAAAAATAACAAATAAGACTTCATATTTATATTAACTATTTTTTCTTACAAAAAACAAAATAATAAGTGCTAAGTAAACAGATCTACACTACAAGAGCAATTATTCTTTTGAATGCTGACCTACAAAAACAAGACAGAGGTGTTCTGTCAACATTATGTGAAGTTTTCAGATAAGTTCTAATCTTTACAATTTATGCTGCTTCTACATACAAAGATATTTGCCTTGGATGTTTATTTGAATTTGATGAGCCACAGTCAAAGTCCCATAACTCTTAAAAAGTTGTTGTAATAAAAAAAGGTTGGGAAATATGCAAATCTGCTATATCTTCAGACAAATGGGTGGCCACAAGGACACCACAAACACTATATACTGCCCCCTTTTCAAGTAGGGGCTCTAATAAATATACTGTGGATTCATTTATTTTCGTGGATATCAATTTATGTGGTTTGCTGAAAACTTTCAAATTTGTGGATATTTGATTTCATAGTTTTTCCAATCTCTGTATACATAGCCTATTACGAATATATTATTCATGAACAATTTAAATGGTTCACATGTTCCCTTGAAACCCACGAAAATTAGTATCCCACAAATAATAATGAATCCAATGTAGTAAAACTTACATTAACTAGGTATCTGTGACCTGTGTTCTTCAGGGCAACACTTGCTGCAACTCTGTAATTCAAATTTCCAGAAGAACTGTAATGAACATGCTTTGGTGCTTTAGCAGAAACCATTCTGTTGAAACTCTCATTAGCTTGAGTACTACCGACAGTTGACAATTTAAGGCTGTTCTTAGCATATCCTTCAAAAACACTTTCCAGAGACTTTTGTAGACCTGAACCTGACAGAGGTTTTCCTTGAGGAAATGATTTGAAAACAGACTTTGGATTGGTGAGAAATTTACACCATCGACTTGAGCAGCATTGGTGATCGCCAAAAGGATGTTTCGAAAGTGCATTGAGATCTTTTGCTATTTGTTCTGGATTACCTTCACCTTGGGCTATTATATAGTTAAAACAACTTTGTAAATATTTGATTATTTTAACTGTTAAAACAGGATGATTTTTCTTGAGAGAGTAAAGACTGTTTCCAAGAATCTTCTTTAAGTGATTTCTATCAGATATCTTTTCAATGCTATTACTGATGTTTGCCCGTACTCGTCCTATTGTTGTTGAATACTCATCTCCAACTAATGCAGCTACTGTACAGCCTTTACTCTGTACATCTTTAACCATTTCTATCACCATATCAGCCTCCATCCCCTTTGAACTACCTTCCCAGTTACGGTAGCATGCATGCTCTCTTGGACTTTCATTTCTGGATTCTGCTCTACTACAAACTCTGCACTCTTTTGATCTTACGGAGTAGTTTATAATTTTTCCCGTCTCTGGACCAATCATGGAACAATGACCTAGTAATTAAAAACTAGTTCTTAAATCAAACTGTTTATGATATGTATTAATTATGGCAAGCCGTTTTACTATTTATTCTAACTTCAAGATATCTTATGTAATCTGGTTTTTATAAGATATCTGAGATATTTTCTTTACTACATATCAAAACATAAGATATTTAAAAAATATTTTTAATCTTATAAATAAATTGACATTTGGACATGTTCACCTTAACTTTTTTCTCAATTGGACACTGAACCATGAACATATGGTCAAGGACAATAGACATGTGACAGAAGGAAATTTCTTAACATAAGGCATCTTAATACAAAGTATGAACATACAGGTCTTCAATCTTTTAAAATATAAAGCTTTTAAGAAGAAAGTTAACACCACCGAAAATGCCAGATCACTATCCCTATTTTTAGCTTTCTGCAACAAAAGTCTCAGGCTTGACAAAAATAAGCAATAGCCAATACGACAACTATTCATCATTTCCAAATGGCATATTTGTACATGTAGTTAATGTTTTTTTAATTGATATTTGACCTCATAACAGTCCATTGACTCAACCTGACTAGAAAGATATAAATATTTGACATGAAAGACCATCATGTTTTTCTTGTTTCTTTGTGTTATCTGTAATATGATGTTATGTCAATGTATATTTTCATTCTTATAACTGATGGTGTCTAGTTATACCTGATTTGCTGTCATATGCTCTACCACTTCCTCTTTTCTGCCATCCTGCATCTACAGCAACCACAAGTGTACCCTTCTTTCTGTAATTTATCAAAGTACTAGTAAATAAACTGAACATAATATAAAATGTAACTGGAGATGTCAAAGATTGTATAAATCAAAAGAATCATCAATCGTAGTCAGAAATCTATTGTCTTTGTGTCCAAACCCATATTAATCATAAGCATTATTGGATAAAATCATTTAGTCAAATGTTAGAAATCTAAATAACTTTAAGTCACATTCCAAATTCTTATAATGAAAACTGAAGGTCTCAGTTACTGAAAAATAAAAATAATGTGTTTCTTATTTTTTTTTTACAGTGCATGAAAAATATAAATTCAATCAATGCTTATTATATTGTACTGTTATACTACTGCCCAAGGTTAGGGGGATTAGGATCCAACTAACATGATCCCCCCCCCCCCACACACACACACATATATATGTATGTATGTGCCTGTCCCAAGTCAGGAGCCGGTAATTCAGTGGTTGTCATTTGTTTATGTGTTACATTTTTTTTTTTGTAGATTTTTTTAATGTAAAATAAGGCTTTTAGTTTCCTTGTTTGATTGTTTTACATGGTCATTTCGGGCCTTTTTTAGCTGACTATGCGGTATGGGCTTTGCTCATTGTCGAAGGCTGCACAGTGACCTGTAGTTGTTAATCTCTGTGTTTAATTTGGTCTCTTGTGGAGAGTTGTCTCATTTGCAACCACATCTTCTTTTTTATCATTATAATTTAAATTATAAGTATCCCATTGTTGAATTTGAGTTTAGTTTAATGTTTTAATTTTTATTATTTTTAGGTACATACTGTTCTACAGCTGCCAATTCTTTCTCCAGTGCTTCATTTGTTGATTCCTTGGCTACCTCTTCAACAACATTCCCTACTTCTTTCAGTCTTGCACTAACCAGTTTATAACTAAATGCTGGAATATTCAGCTCTGATAGGAAACTATTAGCTTGTCTTTCTCCTAGTCCAGAGTGAACAAGGGCTGTAATAAAATAATCAAAGATACAATGATCTAAATAATGATGTGCACAGTAGACTTTTGATGAATATTTGCAGACTTTTTGATCTCGCAATGCTGATGATTTTTTTAAATCATATTTTATAGTTTTAAAATTATACCAGTTAATTAAAACATAAGAACATGTTGGTTTTTTTTATTATTCCAAGGGGCATAACTCTTTAAAAAAAGTTGATGTCCCACCATTTTATAATTTAATAATAAATATAATGGCTCAGATATAGTAATGTATGACATTAACTTTAAACAACTAAGTGAACCCTGAAAATGTAGGTGATAGTGAAAAAAATTTGCCTGGATGCTGATTGACTATATTTACATGACTGGATAATATTGTGCATACATGTCCATGTACCTGTTGCAAGTTTACTGTTGACATCCCATACTCTGTCATGACGCTTTCCAGTAGGAACACTGTTTACATGCATACAAATGGTATTAAAACACTGTACCTGAAGAAAAAAAATAGTTGATTTCATAAAGAGACAAATGGTCAAATGTCAGTATTTGTATGAAAAAAATCTCATCAAAATTAGATGTCATTACTCTCTCTCCATCTTTTCAATGTTACTTTTTAATGACAAAAAGGCAGACATAGAAAAAATGGTGAGTAAGTCATGTCATACATATAGTAACATCCTCGGTTTGTTATTAAAACGCTTGAAGCATGTCATATTAAAATCCTTCTTTTTTCTTTATTATAATGCTTCTTTAGGTATGAACATGCATATCAAATTGTCTTTTCCCATTTCACATTGGAAATTAATTTACATTATACTATTCAAGATTACAGACCCCCGGTTTTTAGTAGTACATGTACATGTATTTTGTATATTTAATGCTCTCCAATAAAAATATAGTTCTAGCAAATTGTTTAGGTGAGTGTTGCTGAGGTCTTCAATGCTTTGAACACAACCAGGGAGTTAGCACTCATCAATTACATATTGAAATTTAGTATTGACTCTTAGCTTTTAGAATAGGCTTTCTCTGGTTTGATTTTCTGAATACTGAACTTTGACCTAAAGATTTAATTCTTGTTAAAACACATATGTATACCAATGATGACAATTAATCATTAAAATTCTGGGCTGTTCTTGAATCATAGATTCAAATTATTTTTGATGGATAGAAAGACAAGCTGAATTCATTCGAAGTGTTCAGACATCTTAGATTTTTTGTTTAAATCTGAATTACTTACTTTCAGTAGACATCCAAGACCATATGTCTGTATGTCAATAGTATGTCCAAGCTGTAGGGGCAAACCACATTTAAGACATGCTCTTAGACCAGTAGCAAGGACATCAAGCTCAACAATTCTTCTCCCTTCTCTCCAGTCTTCAGATGATCTAGTCTGTTTTCCTTCAAAAGATACCTCTTCCTCCCTTGTTGCATTTGAGATGTTTGGAACTGCAATTATAAAAAAACAATAATGAATGCAGGTACAATGTACATGTATACATTTTATATTCATTCATATACATGTATATCTAATGTTTATATACTCTGAGTGATGATACTCCACTAGGATGCATTGCTGTCATTTTTGGAATAATTGTGCATTTATTAACCATCACAGTCACATCATTATTGGTGTCATTAATCGTAAACATAAATGAATAATAAAAGATACAATGACGGAGAGACCCATATAAGTTCAGGAGTTATTATAATAGACTAAAACGTATGAAGGTTTACTTTTGGGGCATGTCAACATTTTACATGCAACTGTTGTCTTAAATTAAAGTCATATGAAATTTAAAAAAAAAAAAACATATAATGTTTCATACAAAAGTACTGTGTACATGTACATATTTGAAAGGCTAATTCTGTAAATTTATAAAAACATATGTCCTCCCTCATTCAATTTGTTTTTGTCAGGTTTTCTTTGTGCACTGTAGGAATAAACATAGAATAAAGAAAATTATTTTAAGTCTGGTTACATGATATATTACAAATATAAGCTTCGTTTCGTTGTCAAACCCCCAAAAGGAGACTAGTATATATATACATTGTACATACATATTATAAAGCCTTGTTATTGGAAGTAACTTAGTTTCAACTATCAGAAATTTTTGTTTTTGTTTTATTAGAATCGGATGATGCACTTTCAATTGTCTAAAATTTTAGGTGTGATACACGTAAATGTATTTACAGATTTTAATAGAATATATTTATTGTTATGATTATTATTAGCTATTTTTATCAATCATGCTACCCACCCCTAGAAAAATAATTTTAGGCAACAACTATTTAACTTCAAGGGGGTATATTTATTTCCTAAACACATATTTTGGTCAGGCAGATGACAAATACAAATATTTTGAATCCATATTTTCCCCCAACAACCTACATGTAATACATGTAACATGTGTAAGTATTAAATTTTGATAAAATGATTTGATTGGTAGCATTTAAAAACAACATCACCCCCCTGAAGTGAAATTGTTATTCCCGTAAGTGATAGATCTAAGTACAATATATCCCGTCTTAAAATGCTGGGGACACGCATAAACGTTGAATAAATGTTCTTATGTAAATTTTAACATTTGTACCAGATTTTGTTTTGGATAGGGAAAGGAGGCTTGGATTAGCTACATGTAGATCTAGAATAAAGAAGGAGTTCAAATTTATGCAAGTTGTTGGTTCTGCATACATTTTTGTACTCAGTCAATTCTATGATTTTATTTCCCTGTGTCCTATACATGTACATCGACTCCAGATCTGTCCGTCCAAAAATATGTTTATGTCCATTCATGTTTGTCCCTTTCACTTTCGCACCCTACATGTTCGCACCCTTTCTATTGGTTTTGTGATTAATAATTTTGTAATTGAGTTTTGGTATAAAGTATATTGGTATAAATATTTTTTTTTCATTTGTTCAAAATAACGTGTTATTATAACAGGGTTTTTTTTTGTATTGCGATCTTTTATGTTTTTCATTTAAATTCTTCAATGTTTTATTGATACCTGACTACAGTATTTACATAAACATGATAAAAGGAGATAAAAACAATCATGATTTTCAGGTCTGTTTGAACCCTATACATGTTCACACCCTACAATGTTTTTTCTCATACCTATCTGCAGTATTTATATCAAAGCAAGAGACCAAATTAAGCTTAAACCAATTAACATGAACATAAATAACATTTAATAATTAATCATCAATTTGATAAAAAAATAAACAACATTTGATATGATATGACACAATTTTATTCTGAAAATATATATAATTTTTTTAGGGAATAAATAAACATATGAAAAAATATATTTAATAATTCAACTGGAATTTCAACAAAAATTGGGTGCAAATATGTTAGGTGCGAATGGATGTAGGGCGCAAAGGTGTGTGGTACGTATAGATTATGGGGTTTTCTACACAATGTGACATTGATATTGTAAAATAACAGCCGCGAGCCACAATGTGAACCTTTTTACGAGTTGGCTGATATTTTATGATATAGATCTATAAGAGGACTCGATTATCTTTTTATTGTTCTGTTACTGGTCTTTTCCCTCTTCCTAAGACAGTTTTACACTTGACAAAAGCAAGCTTGATAACATCTCCTCTTGTATTGTGACGTTGCTGATAACTTCTCCTTTCACATTGTGACGTGGCTGATAATGCATGGTCTTGTTTTGAAGCCTTGATAGGAGAATTACTGAGCGACTGAGCAGGGTAATATAGGCATAGGGAAGGACGATAAACATGTTTATTGAGCAAAATAGTCCAAATAATTATGACGTCTGGCAATGCTATTTTAATTTTTTTGGGACAACCTCATAGGAAGGCGTCCCAGAATAAAAATAGCCTTGCCAGAGTCATAATTATTTTGACTAGGTGTGAAACAGACTTGATCCCTTCACATCCTAGGGCTAACTTCAACTTTTACAGTTAATAAAGATTACGAGAGTATTTGATTTTTTATATGAAATGGACCTTTGAAAGTGGAATTAATATATGACTAGTCTAGGACCTTTATTCTTGAAATCAAATGTTAACCTTACTCAGTTACTGGTGTTAAAACTCATAAGTCCAAGATTGCTCTGACGCCCAACGGCTGTTTTCCGCAACTTGCACAAGCTATTTGCCAAAATAGTTAATTGATCTTATTTAACTAGACATTACTTTTATCACCGTATCTACATCCTGGATAACGGAGGAATCTACCTGAACAAAACAGAACCTGGATAATGAATGGGTAATCCGTGTATATAATATGTACATTTCTGTAAATAAATTTTGTGCATGTGCAACGTTCTGGTGGAGGATTTTATTACAATTTGGAATAACTTGTGGAGATTTTAACATTTTTTAAAAACTAATCCGTTAAGGAAACACAGCTAGCTGTGTGTGCTCCAACACTGGAGGGATTTACATAAAGAAGAAGAAGAAGAAGAAGCTGGCTGTGGCTGTGCCAACGAGCCTAACGAGGGTCCCTCAGTCCAAGCTTTTATGGCGAAACAGTCGTTGGATGTAAGAACAATCTCGGACTAATACTATATAAAGATTATCTTTATGGTCAACATAAATTTACGTATATAATTTATTTATTGTAATATTATATATTGTAGACTAGTTGTGTTGATGTTGTCGTGTATTTTTCGGGAAACAAATGGATAACTTACTCGAAAAATAGTTGTGATCATTAGAGTAAGTCGATGTTTTGGTCCATCGGGCATGTTGACTATCCGACACCTTCAGATATCTTTTAGATTTGAAGCCATGCTTATGTATTCTTGTCATCACTGCTACCAAAACGTTACGTTACAGCAGACGACTGTTGTTGTTTACAAATGGCGCCGGAAATTAAACGATGTCGTAATCGTGCGATCGCAAAACTGTTTCCATAAAACAACAATAAAACAACTTTCATCTATAACAAAAGTTTCAATATATTCAATCTTTTAATAAATTTTGTATTTATTGTTTAATTGTACAATAATGAATTTCGTATTTTACCGACAGTTCGAGTTGCGCAGAAAATTCAAATTCGTCAGGTTCATATCTCCTTAAATATACTTTTTTGGTGTTTTGGAAAATGTTGTATGTGCTGTTTTTAGACCCTTCTACAACGAAATTAGTTTTACATGCACACGTATAAAAATTGCGGTTTTTATCCAACGCAATCATATGTTTGAGAACGTAGTTTTCAATTCAGACTCGTTTATATATATAACTAAAAAAAAAACATTTTTAACATGTGGCCACGATGTTATGCCACAAACATACGGTGTCAATATTTTTTTTAGTACACCAGATCCGGATTTCAACAATAAATGTCTCTTTAGTGATGTTAGGGATCGAAACGGTATTTGAAAGGCCATATATAATTTACCCTCATTTTTAGATAGACTCTTGAATTTTAAGAGTCTTAGGATGAACGGATCATATAAACCGGAGGGAAAATATGATACAAGCCGAAACGAAAAAATATAAACAAGTCTAAATTGAAAACTACGTTCAAACCTATGATTGCGTTGGATAAAAACCACATTTTTTATACATGTGCATGTTAAACAAATTTCTTTGTAGAAGGTTCTCAATACTGCACAAACAACATTTTTCAAAAGACCAAAAATATGAAAAAGAATACTTAAACAAAACGCATTAGACTATCAGGTCGAATAACTGATGTGCTTTAACCCTGATGACTGCCATTGGCGATTGCCAAATGAAATTGATCACAAGATGTAACAAAATGGTTCTTAATATAAATTTAATACTAAACAGAAAACAATAAACTTGTGGCCATGTTGTTATGCCACAAGCATACGGTGTCAATATTGTTTTAGTACACCAGATCCGGATTTCGACAATAAATGTCTGTTCAGTGATGTTAGGGATCGAAACGGTATTTGGAAGGCCATATATAATACACCCTCATACGTATATCGTATTTTGATGTATTTTTGTTCTCTGTGTCGTCAGGTTTCTGTCGCATTGACTTATTTGTTTTGTAGATGTATATTGGTTATCTGAGACAACGTGGGGCCAAATGACATACACATATAAAGTAAGAAATATTTATTTGGCAAAAGTACAAAATTGTACGGCCACGGCTTGACAAAGAATGGGACTGCCGAGAAACATAATTGGCAAGTCCCTAGTATATATAGTTAAACCTTATAGTCCATTCCTTATTCCTTATTTCCACATTATTGTCCATTCCTTATTCCTTATTTCCACATTATTGTCCATTCCTTATTCCTTATTTCCACATTATTCTTATTCCTTATTTCTACCTTATTGTTATTCCTTATAATGTCATTTCCTTATATATCAATATAATATCCTTATTAACATTATTGCTTCCAAAATATATCGGATGCTGGCCCTGGGAAACAGAAGCTCAGCGGATACATAATTCCATTATAAGAAGCATAATATATTTGTAGATGTTGTGTCGCTATTTTCGTCATTAAATGGTCGGAGTCTTTGTCTGAAGCCGTGACGAAGGATTGGGATTACAATGGTCGGAGTCTTTGTCTGAACCCATGACGAAGGATTGGGATTACTATCGGAATAAGCTACCAGTTGTTTCAACCTGAAAAATAGAACAAAAACAGCAGAAAAGCGAAAAACATGATATAACATTTCAACACGTGCATATTAACTACATTTTAGGAGTATGTCTTTAATCTAAGTGGTGGGTGGGTGGGTAACTTTTGAAACAAACATTAGTTCATTCATACGGAACCCAATTTTTTGCGTCTTCCCTCTGCTGTATCGTACGTGGTAAAGAAAGAATGATGACGTCACAGTTATCAAGGTTAAAATAATTAACGCGACTCATAATACATAACAAGTTACACCACGTGTGAAAAGCGGGACAACTCCCAAAACGTAAACCCACTTTCCTCCGATAACCGGATTTATTCTTCATACGAATAAATCTTATTATCTGAGACAACGTGGGGCCAAATGACATACACATATAAAGTAAGAAATATTTATTTGGCAAAAGTACAAAATTGTACGGCCACGGCTTGACAAAGAATGGGACTGCCGAGAAACATAATTGGCAAGTCCCTAGTATATATAATTAAACCTTATAGTCCATTCCTTATTCCTTATTTCCACATTATTGTCCATTCCTTATTCCTTATTTCCACATTATTGTCCATTCCTTATTCCTTATTTCCACATTATTCTTATTCCTTATTTCCACCTTATTGTTATTCCTTATAATGTCATTTCCTTATATATCAATATAATATCCTTATTAACATTATTGCTTCCAAAATATATCGGATGCTGGCCCTGGGAAACAGAAGCTCAGCGGATACATAATTCCTTTATAAGAAGCATAATATATTTGTAGATGTTGTGTCGCTATTTTCGCCACATGGTCGAATTCAGTGGCTATACCAAGAGTTATTGGGACACTTAGTTCGACCACCGCCACCAATGCGGTAGCGACACAACACACCCGCCGTGACCGTACTTTTAAATGACCACACATATATTTATATCTAAATTACCCTGTAATGAAATAAGAAAAACAATTGCCCACATGAGATAAAGTAACGCCGTCAGATGTGTATATACCGGGCGTATTATATTTTTCAGGCTATTTTATGTAACAACCTCCCAATTGTATACATAGCTAAGCGGCAAAGGTGTACATTCTTGTGGCTGCTTAATTCGTGCTTATTGGTTTTTACTATATCTTTGATTCAAATTGAAACTGAATCCATTATTCCTACATGTATTCAAACCTTTAAAACTTAGGACACATGAACACTGGTACTTGTCACCAAAGACAGAGAATAAGGGAACTTTAACATTTGGTCTTTGCATTTCATACTTTTAACAATATTTTAGTTTAGTTTCTGTTATTTCTATACATGTACCATGGCAACATTGATCCGTTTTTGAGAATGAGATAACAATATTAGCAAAATTTTGCAACATGATCTTTCTTTACGGATAACAGTTAGCTGTCCTATAAACCCTTTTAATTTGTTTCAAGTGATATATAAGCAATAAATATAGTTACATGCAATAAAAGTGTCTTAAGTGTTTCTAAAAGTGGTGGCCAAATGATATCATAATTATACAATTTACGGAACGCTTCGAAAGCCACTAGACCTGTACACTATGTATCTGATGTATCTACTTGAAACAAATCAAAAATACTAAAAAGGAACAATTTACAGACACTGTGTCCTATCGATGTATCTACTTGATACAAATCGAAATATATTTAATTAAAAAGACACAATTTACAGACACTATGTCCCATCAATGTATCTACTTGATACAAACTAAATTATCCTTAAAAGACACAATTTACAGACACTGTGTCCTATCAACATATCTACTTGATACAAACTAAATTATCCTTAAAAGACACAATTTACAGACACTGTGTCCTATCAACATATCTACTTGATACAAACTAAATTATCCTTAAAATACACAATTTACAGACGCTGTGTCATATCAATGTATCTACTTGATACAAACTAAATTATCCTTAAAAGACACAATTTGCAGACACTGTGTCCTATCAATGTATCTACTTGATACAAGCTAAATTTTCCTTAAAAGATACAATTACAGACACTGTGTCCTATCAATGTATCTACTTGATACAAACTAAATTATCCATAAAAGACACAATTTACAGACGCTGTGTCATATCAATGTATCTACTTGATACAAACTAAATTATCCTTAAAAGACACAATTTACAGACACTGTGTCCTATCAATGTATCTACTTGATACAAACTAAATTATCCTTAAAAGACATAATTTACAGACGCTGTGTCATATCAATGTATCTACTTGATACAAACTAAATTATCCTGAAAAGACACAATTTACAGACACTGAGTCCTATTAACATATCTACTTGATACAAACTAAATTATCCTTAAAAGACACAATTTACAGACACTGAGTCCTATCAATGTATCTACTTGATACAAACTAAATTATCCTTAAAAGACACAATTTACAGACACTGTGTCCTATCAACATATCTACTTGATACAAACTAAATTATCCTTAAAAGACACAATTTACAAACGCTGTGTCATATCAATGTATCTACTTGATACGAACTAAATTATCCTTAAAAGACACAATTTGCAGACACTGTGTCCTATCAATGTATCTACTTGATACAAACTAAATTATCCTTAAAAGACACAATTACAGGCACTGTGTCATATCAATGTATCTACTTGATACAAACTAAATTATCCTTAAAAGACACAATTTACAGACGCTGTGTCATATCAATGTATCTACTTGATACAAACTAAATTATCCTTGAAATACACAATTTACAGACACTGAGTCCTATCAATGTATCTACTTGATACAAACTAAATTACCCTATTAAAAAAGACACAATTTACAGACACTGTGTCATAACATTGTATCTACTCGATACAAACTAAATTATCCTAAAATGACACAATTTACAGACACTGTGTAAATATTCGTCCTGATAGATATGCCTGAAATATTTGCCACTGGACGTTAATCAACCAACAATCAATCAATCTTTTTAAAATATCTACTTGGTACAGAGAAAATTTATGGTTTCATAAATTATCTGAATTAATGAAATATTGGAATACCCTTTAACAAGCATTGTAATAGTAATTTCAAACAGAAACTAGAAGATTTCTACAAAATTAAAATTAAATCTGAACTATCTTAGATAAAAGATGGAAACTGAGGTTAACTTTTTATTTTATCACTAAATTAAGAATAAGTGCACACTCATTAGCAATAGAAACTAATAGGTATGCAAGACCAACAATACCCTCTAATGAGAGATTTTGTAAAATTTGCACAGTAAAAATTGAAAATGAGATTCATTTCTTGAGTGAATGTCCGCAATATAAGAAATTTAGGTCTAAATATAAAATTAATGATATTAATTCGAATAATTTGGATGAAAGTTTTTCCAAAATGTTAAATCTTATGTCTGAAAAGGATAAAAATATATTTGTATGTATATTGAAGAAGCTCTTCATATGAGAGACCACCGTACCGTTTCATCAGAGAATAATCTTTTACAGTAATTCTTGCATATACACATAATTCTTATATCTTATATAGGTAATTGTGTATTTTAAGTAAATTTATGAAAATTTGAGTAACAAATAAATGATGTACAAGTTTATGGTATCAATATCAGTTTATAATGTAATGTCTTTCCTACTGTTATGAAAGATTGTATCAGAGTTGAGCCGTCCTTCGATAATGCATGCTGTTAAATTGTATAGTATACACCATTGTTTGCAATACGAGCAGTCGAGCCAACTGCATAACTTGTGTCAAGTTTGACGACTGTTTATTTTAAATAGCAACCAAAGAACAGTTATCTATGTGAAACATAACTTGTTTGTCCCTCAATTTGAACTTAAATAATATAACTATGGCCAGTATTGGAACAAGTTCTAAAAACAAACAAAAATATCACATCTTTCATAAATTACCCATTCGTGAACCAGCCTCATATTGAGGGACCCTACAATTTATGGCAGGATGGGGACCATTGCATCTCAAACATTTATGAATGTATCGACATTGTGGTAACATACATGCACCTATGTTATTGAACTCGTAAAACATTTCCTGTTACTGTTAACCATATTAACCCCATAACTAGGTGCATTTGGCTGCACTGTATGAATATATAACATCCAAAGTTCTTGGTCAACAGTAGCCCATGACATATCTGAATTTCTATATAGCTTTCTTTAAACGAAACTGTTGATTATGGTCCTTCGAACATGGCCCAATATTGAACGACTTGCACCCAACTTAACCGAATACATACATGTTAAAATATCTTGTGTATCTTCTAAATGTACACCAACATAAATACTTATGTAAATAAGGAAAGCATATATCCATGTGTAAAAATCAGTAATCTTTTCACTTGGTTTAGTTTGGATAATCAGCTGTTCATTTGTATCTACAGTTAGAAAATTTGATTGCTCTGTGCCTGAATTTGTATTAAAGCAATATACCTAAACCTACATATTCACCCTTAAATATTTTGTTCTGAGTTTTTGTGAAACATTTAAACATAGATTATCATTTACACTAGTTATTGGCAAAATATTAGAACTTTGTGTTATACCTGTATCATACAGTACTCAGTAGCTGGAGAGTGAATAAGGGCATTGACAATCTGAACAGCTTCATTTTTTCAAGTTCTGGAGTCATCATACATGTAGCTGAAACTTGCGTGCAAGTATGCTGTCCAACGACAGTGCTAGATCTGTTTCTCAACGTTGTCGCTTACGTCCCTCTTTTGTCCCTTTGGCTGCATTTATAACTTTTAGAGGGCCTTTGTGACATACGTACTGTTTTTCCCATTTCCATAAGATCTTTGGTTTTTAAAACTGAAAAATTACTACAATAATATCAGTGAAACGACCGTTAAAAAGTTAAAAAAGATATACAACTCGTCTAAACATCAACCCAACAATGTTAGATCTGTAAATTTGCTTTCGCAAATTATAAATAGATATATTTTAATTTTTATAAACTTCATACATTTATTCATTATTGGTTTCTCTTTAAATTGCTTGCTGTGTAGCAGATGAAACATTTCATATAACGATAGTTTTAAAATCGCAGACGTCCATGCGACACTTGTCTTTAAAACCATATGCGCAGTTTTTATCTGAAATTACGGGTCTGTTAAAATTGGAAATATAACTCATGATGTCCACTGAATTAAACCAACAATTGAAATTTACAATGAAATATTTAGAAACTCTTTACAGAAGAAACAACAAAATATATAAAATCTGTAACACTATTTTATACTGGATCAAAACCATGTGCTTCTCTATCTTTCAAACTTTCCGAACCTTTTCAGTAAAATAATATTTTTTGAAAGACATCCATTTCATATACCAAATCAAAGAAATAAAATTCAATATTCAACTAAATTTGTTATAATTTGAATAACTTTTGAAACAAACATTAGTTCATTCATACGGAACCCATTTTTTTGCGTCTTCCCTCTGCTGTATCGTACGTGGTAAAGAAAGAATGATGACGTCACAGTTATCAAGGTTAAAATAATTAACGTGACTCATAATACATAACAAGTTACACCACGTGTGCAAAGCGGGACAACTCCCAAAACGTAAACCCACTTTCCTCCGATAACCGGATTTATTCTTCATAGGAATAAATCTTATTATGTGTGTCGTCAGTTTGCTGTCTACTTGATGTATTTCGTATGTTGATGTACTTTGGTTATTTGTGTTGTCAGGTTGTTGTCTACTTGACGTATTTTGTATGATGATGTAAATGACCTTTTCCTATGTTGATGTACTTTGCTTATTTGTGTCGTCAGGCTGCTGTCTACTTTACGTATTTCGTATGATGATGTACTTTGGTTATTTGTGTTGTCAGGTTGTTGTCTACTTGACGTATTTCGTAGGATGATGTATTTAAGTTATTTTTGTCGTGAGGTTGCTGTCTAATTGACGTATTGTGTATGTTGATGTATTTAAGTTTTTTGTGTCGTGAGGTTGCTGTCTAATTGACGTATTGGGTAGGTTGATGTATTTAAGTTATTTGTGTCGTGAGGTTGCTGTCTAATTGACGTATTGTGAAGGTTGATGTATTTAAGTTATTTGTGTCGTGAGGTTGCTGTCTAATTGCCGTATTGTGTAGGTTGATGTATTTAAGTTATTTGTGTCGTGAGGGTGCTGTCTAATTGACGTATTGTGTAGGTTGATGTATTTAAGTTATTTGTGTCGTGAGGTTGCTGTCTAATTGACGTATTGTGTATGTTGATGTATTTTGGTTATTCATGTCGTCAGGCTGATGTCAAATTTATGTCTTTCGTATATTTTGGTTATTTGTGTCGTCAGGTTGCTGTCTAGTTGACATATTTCATATAAACCAACAGAAACTGATTAAACAAAAAAAGTACATATTTGATTTTCATGTGTTAGTTTTTCTTGCTTGAAAAGTGTGCAACGTAACACAACTGATCTTCGTGAATGCTTAACTTATTTGTGTGAAAACTAGAGGCTCTAAAGAGCTTGTGTCGCTCACCTTGGTATAAGTGAATATTAAACAAAGGACACAGATGGATTCATGTCAAAATTGTGTTTTGGTGATTGTGATGTGTTTGTAGATCTTACTTCACTGAACATTCTTGCTGCTTACAATTATCTCTATTGAACTTGGCTCAGTAGTTACAGTTGAAAATGTTAGCAAAAATTTACAAATTTTATAAAAAAAATAAAAAATGACTATAAAGGGCAATAACTCCTTTGGGGGTCAATTGACCATTTTGGTCATGTAGAATTATTTTTAGGTCTTACTTTACTGTACATTATTGCTGTTTACAGTTTATCTCTAACTATAACTAGAGGCTCTAAAGAGCCTGTGTCGCTCACCTTTGTATATGTGAATTAAACAAAGGAAGCAGATAGTTCATGACAAAATTGTGTTTAGGTGATTGTGATGTGTTTGTACATCTTACTTTACTGAACATTCTTATTGCTTACAATTATCTCTATCTATGATGAACTTGACCGTGTAGTTTCAGTGGAAAATGTTAGTAAAAATTTACAAATTTTATGAAAATTGTTAAAAATTGATTATAAAGGACAATAACTTCTTAGGGGGTCAACTGACCATTTTGGTCATTTTGACTTATTTTTTAGTCTTAAATTGCTGTACATTATTGCTGTTTATAGTTTATCTCTATCTATAATAATATTCAAGATAATGACCCAAAACAGCAAAATTTCCTTAAAATTAACAATTTAGGGGCAGCAACCTAACAACGAGTTGTCCGATTCATCTAACAATTTCAGGGCAGATAGATCTTGACCATATAAACAAATTTACCCCATGTCAGATTTGCTATAAATGCTTTGGTTTTTGAGTTATAAGCCAAAAACTGCATTTTACCCCTATGTTCTATTTTTAGCTGTAGCGGCCATCTTGGTTGGTTTGCCCGGTCACAAAAGAACTTTTAAACAAGATAGCCTAATAATGATTCTGGCTTGTTTGGTTAAATTTGGCCAGGTAGTTTCAGAGGAGAAGATTTTTGTAAAGGTTAACTAAGATTTACGAAAAATGGTTAAAATTGACTAAAAAGCAATAACTCCTAAAGGGATCAACTGACCATTTTGGTCCTGTTGACTTATTTGTAAATCTTACTTTGCTGAACATTTTTGCTGTTTACAGTTTATCTCTATCCATAATAATATTCAAGATTATATCCAAAAACAGCAAAATTTCCTTAAAATAACCAATTCAGGGGCGGCAACCAAACAACTGTTTGTCCCATTCATCTTAAAATTACAGGGCAGATATATCTTGACCAGATAAACAATTTTACATATTGTCAGATTTGCTCTAAATGCTTTGGTTTTTGAGTAATAACCAAAAACTGCATTTAACCTCCATGTTCTATTTTTAGCCGGGGCAGCCATCTTGGTTGGTTGGTAGGGTAAAAAAACACAAATTTTAAACTAGATACATCAATGATGATTGTGGTCAAGTTTGGATTCATTTGGCCCGGTAGTTTCAGAGGAGAAGATTTTTGTAAAAGATCATGGAGATTTGCGAAAAAAGGTTAAAAATTGACTATAAAGAGCAATAACTCCTAAAGGGGTCAACTGACCATTTTGGTCCTGTTGACTTATTTGTAAATCTTACTTTGCTGAACATTATTGCTGTTAGAGTTTATCTCCATCTATAATAATATTCAAGATAATAACCAAAAACAGAAAATTTCCTTAAAATTACCAATTTAGGGGCAGCAACCCAACAATGGGTTGTCTGATTCATCTAAAAATTTCAGGGCAGATAGATCTTGACCAGAGAAACAATTTTACTCCATGTCAGATTTGCTTTAAATGCTTTGGTTTTTGAGTTATAAGCCAAAAACTGCATTTGACCCCTATGTTCTATTTTTAGCCATGGCGGCCATCTTGGTTGGTTGGCCGGGTAAAAAAACACAAACTTTAAACTAGCTACATCAATGATGATTGTGGTCAAGTTTGGTTTAATTTGGCCGGGTATTTTCAGAGGAGAAGATTTTTGTAAAAGTTAACGACGACAGACGACGGACTACGGACGACGGACGCCAGACGCCGGACGCCAAGTGATGAGAAAAGCTCACTTGGCCTTTTAGGCCAGGTGAGCTAAAAATTAGAGAAAGGAAACAAAAAAAATCAGTATTTTTTTCATTTGTAAAGGGGTTTAACTCAACAACAGTAAATGTGATGCCAACAAAATTCAAACTTGATCTGTGTTTTGTGGTAATATGCATTTTGTTTAAGTTTCATAAGATTTGGTTGAAGCAAACTAAAGTTAGAGAACAGAAACCAACTTTGGGACGTACATACTATAGACGGACAAGAGTAAAACTTAATGATCCCTCTGGTACGGAGGGGGCAGAAAAACTAAGCTAGTTAAACAGTCGTACAGTCATTTATGAATTTTAATACCATAACAAAAAAATTGTGTCATTCATAAAAAGTTTCTGCAGATCATTTTTTTTAATTTTATCATGTTATAGCTGAGACAGTACTAATTTAGTAGAGGATCAATCAAATTCCTCAAAAAAATTGCAACCTAAGAATTGAGAGCAGCCATCTTTCACACACTATATTATAAGCTTCCCTCTATCTGTTTAAGCAAGATTAAAGCAAAATGCATAAAGATGATTTAAAAATATATCAAAATTCAAGGGCAATAACTCCTATAATGAGTCAAATAATGATTTCACCCACTCAACTTGTTTGTAGATTTTGTCTTGTTTATTCCAGCAGTTTATAATTTCACTCTTTCAATTCCAGTCTTTTCAATTATATTATTTGGTTGAAGATCCACTTTGGAGGGCAATAACTCTTGCAAGGAATGGACTGAAGATTCAGATCATGTAGATTCATTTGTAGACCTTGTGGTATACCTTCAAAATTGCTTGTCAGATTTCTCTGAAAACTCAACAGTAGATAGATTTGTACCATTTGATCATTCTTCTTTTATCAGTTTTGCTGTAATTGTTTTTTAGTCCTTGAGAACCTTTATAATCTATTTATATTAATAGTGGCCTGTTTGTTAGTCCAGGATTATAATCAATACAAAAAGATATTTAAAAATTAATAACCAAACATTTATTGGGGTCAAATTTAGTTCCAATCCATTCAGCAGTTTCAGAGAAGATTTTCAAAATGTTAATGTGGAGGGAAGCCATTGGTTGTTTATTTGGTGTTGTAAGCCAATTTCAGCGCCATTGGCTATTTTGTAACAACCAGTTTTTATTGATGGTGGAAGCCAGAATGCCGGTGATAACGACTGACCTTAGCCACCAGGGAATTCAATTTATGGCAATAGCTTACCTAGTGTTTTTCATCTTAGTCATGGCGTCAGAAATCTTTCAAATATAGTAGAACACACGTGATTGAGAATGATACCAAAATTCATATATGTACACGAAGGTCAAACATGAACCCATTATCTTCAAGTCTGTTGCTTGTCATTGTTTTTTTTGTCATAGTAACTTTTGATGTACTTATCCTAACAATGGCATATACTTATATATTTATAGTGTATACCAACAAGTAAGTTCCATATCATAGCACTTTGAACTAGGATGATATTATAATTTCTTATCTCAAAGAGATCAAAGTGCAGGCAAATCAAAAACTATGATTTATTGGAAATCTATACATTCCATAAAACATAAATCTTGTCAACATATTTACAGTTATTAGAGCTCCTACGGGGTTGTATGGCCAATAAATTTCATAAAAAGTGCATTTGTACCCTTATCTGCAGTTTAATATCACATTTTTTAAGCCCCGTCTTTCCTTACATGTTGAAACTAAATTGTCTTTTACAAATGTTATAACCTCAAGAAATTGAATTGTTATTTAATTAAGATCTATAAATCAATCTAAACATCCAGTTTAAAATTAAATGATCTTGATATTTCATCAATTACAAATTTAAGTTTATATCATTAACTGATGAATAACTGTGGTTAAATGAGGGAGGGAGAGTCGTAATCTCTAATGACAATTGCACTTATACTGATTGTTTGTTGCTTAACTTCCAGTGGCAAGTATTTCATGCATATTCAGGACAACAATTGCACTTGTATATATTACATTTATGAAAATAAGAAGATCTGATATGATTGCAGATGAGGAAATTACATTGAAGGTTAATGTAACTATAGGTCACTGTATGGCCATACAATGAGCAAAACTTCATACTGCATAGCAAGCTATAAATATTTATGTCACCCGATCGACAATGTCGGGTGACATATTGCTTTTCCTCTGTTTCTTTTTCTGTATTATTATTATTATTATACTTCCACCTAATTTTGTCCGCCTGCTTTCTCAGAGCCAAAAGTACCAATCCGAATGATGGTGCACTATAACAAGGAACCCTGCCTCCCCAGAGTCTGTGCAACTTTGGAACTAAAAAATGGCTGCCATCACCATGGAAACGGAAAAAATGGTGAAAAAATATAATTTTGGAGTTCCTTGAATTATTTGAGAATGCTTAAGCTTAAAATCTTTAGATTTTGATACAATGTAGGTGCCCACTATATACTGGTTTTGGATGATTTTGGCACATTTTGGAACTGCTATGTTGCCATGGAAACTACACCAAAAATTTCAAAAATATGGAAATGCTCCAATTTTTTAGAAACTTTAGCATAACGATGAGCAACTTTGGTAGATGTGGAATTTGGCGTTGGAATTTCCAAAATGTCTGCCGTTTCCATGGAAACAATGCAAAAAGGTCAAAATGCTCCAAAAACTTCCGGGTTTGGTGAATAACTTTGGTATGCTTGAACTTAAAATCATCAAATTTTTATGCAATATAGTTGTCCACTATATACAGGTTTTGAATGATTTTGATAATCATTGGAACTACTATGTTACCATGGATACAGGAGCAAAAATTTCAGAATTCTTCAAAATTGATGAAACTTGATATGATTGTTAAATGTCAAGTCTAGATATGACTTTTGAAGTTGGAATTTCCAAAATGGCCACGGTTGCCATGGAAACTGCAAAAATGTCAAAAATACTCAAAATGGTTTTAACATAATGAAATTTGATATTATTGGTAACTGACAAGTTAAGATGAGACTTTTGACTTTGAAATTTGGAAAATGGCTGCCGTTGCCATGGAAACGGTATAAATGTGAAATACTTTAAAATGCTCTGAATATACTGAAAATTTACAAAAAGATGAATAGCCATGCATATTTGTGCATTTACTATTAAACAAGTTTGAAATGGCTGCCGCTTAATGGCAATAGGGGGAAGGGTGACATCCGCTATTGCTTGCAATGGCAATTCTAGTAATCATTTGTTATTCGTTTCGGTTATTGTATAGAAAGGTGTATACTATGAAAATAAGAGCGCGGGGCTTTGCCCCAAGCTCTTATTTTCATAGTATATACCTTTCTATACAATATCCAATTTAGCACATATTTACAACTTGAGTAGTCCTGTAATTAGTCTATTTATATGTTTTGGCTGACTGGATGTAGCTCATTTACATAGTTTTGTAAATCTACTCACTATAAAAAATCATTGTAAAAATGGGATTTCAAAAGGCCGTTGACTTTAGAATGTAAAGAAGGTAGCTGCTGGTGTAAGTATGTTTATTAATATTAAGCGGTGTTTTACTATACATGTACTTATTTACATGGAAAGATGACAAATGAATTGACCAAGAGCAGACAATTCCTGAATTGCAGTAAAAGATTTACATTATTATTAACCTTTTTTTTTTAAATTTCACATAAAACCTGAAACTATCTTTAAAATGCTTTTGAATGAGAACAAACAGTTGGATCCCCCTCCCCCATCTTTGGTTGGAACACCTTTTAAAAATGGCTGGATCTGCCCCTGGTTTGTTCCCATAGGTAGTCTAGTGAATAGTTTATATGCATGAAATATTTGTCACTAGACATAAGCCAACCAATTATCGACCAATTTATGACTAAATATATCAAATTGCTTTATCAATTATTTCCCTTCAATAGATGCATGGTTGACTCTTTTTGTGTACAAAGTAATTGCATGGAAGATAAAGGATTACACATTTTAGATTGAGTTGTACTTTAATCAAGGTATAAAGCACCATAATTATTACTCTTTTTTTTAATGAAAGAAACTTGTTTAATTGTCAAAACAAAATTTAGATCAAAAGACTGTTTAGTAGAATGTAAAAAGTCTGTTTGAAAAGTTATTACAAACTATTTAGTTAATTTGGAACACAGAATTTATTTCAAAATAGCCAGTAGCAATTTTTGTTCTTATATCTTGATTACGATACAATGACATCTTATCCTTGTGGTCATTCATGCGTAGTTACTAAGTACACGGAAAAAGTATGCACTATGAAAATTAGAAGGCAAATTCAAGCAATTTGATTGGACGAGAAGTTGTAAGTATGTGCTAATATCAAAATATTAGATTTTTTTTTGTAAAGAAAAAGAACAATAAGAAAAGTGTACATCAAGCCCAGTAATCAAAACTTGAAAAATTCACTGGTACGCCATGCCAAAATTCGAAAGCTACGAAGATATACTGGTCAAATTTATTAAAATATGTCTGGTGGCAAAATGGAACCTACCTAACTATAAATATGTAATATGCACAACAGATCATTATAGGCACATGTACAAATTTTTTAATTCATCAAATTGATCAATGAACAGGCGCTAACAAAAAATCAATAAAAAAAATCACCAATAACAAAAAATCTAATAAAAATTACAACTTCATGTATTTTTTTTTTTAACCTTTAAAAAATAAATTACTGGTATTCAATCCAACTTGTAAACAAAACTAATTACTTTTACCTTTGAAACTCCTTTTCAGGAAATAATTTCTTATTAATTTCATCGCACAACAATCTGAACTCTTCCATCGGTTTGAATTCTTTGATTGGCATCTGTGTTGATTTTTACAGGTGAAACAGGTAGATAAAATAATGCCACGGGAAATAAATGCAATCAAATACCAATGAATAAAGTTCACGTTGATTATCGATTTCTTACATGTATGTAGATAATAATCCAAAGAAAGGATATCGTTCTACCACTTATGTATATAGGATGGTTAGGTTTCTATAATACCATGTAAGGCCAACATGATTGAAAAACTGACTTTAAATCAAAACGTTTAAATTTGAATATAATCTGAATTACGTATATAATAATGAGGCTTAAATAAATCATTTGTTTATCTTTCGGTAATAGGTATTGGGGATTTTATATCTTAATAATACAATTTTGAACATTCACTTAACTCTTTAAGTAAGCTTCAACTTGTTTGAAAATAATATGTATTATGTAAAATATCAATAAAAGTAAGACCACAGTTTAGTCAGTCTGAGTATCTTGAATGCAGACCTTTAAAACATGGTTTCCTTTTACAAATTATTGTTATTGATTTCAAAATAATGGAAAGTTAGCAAATGTAACTAGAGGCTCTAAAGAGCCTGTGTCGCTCACCTTGGTCTATGTGCATATTAAACAAAGGACGCAGATGGATTCATGACAAAATTGTGTTTTAGTGATGGTAATGTGTTTGTACATCTTAATTTACTGAATATTCTAGCTGCTTACAATTATCTCTATCTATAATTAACATAGCCCAGTAGTTTCAGAGAAGATTTTTGTAAAAGATTACTTAGATTTACGAAAAAATGGTTAAAATTTGACTATAAGGAAAGGACTAAAGGAGTCAACTGACAATTTCGGTCATGTTGACTTATTTATAGATCTTACTTTGCCAACATTTATTGTATTTTAAAGTTTATCTCTATCTATAATAATATTCAAGATAATAACGAAAAGCAGCAAAATGTCCTTAAAATTACCAGTTCAGAGGCAGCAACCAAACAATGGGTTGTCCGATAGATTTTGACCTGATAAACAATTTTACTTCATGTTTGATGTGCGTTAAATGCTTTGGTTTTTGAGTTATAAGCCAAAAACTGAATTTTATCCCTATGTTCTATTTTTAGCCAGGGTGGCCATCTTGGTTCGTTGGCCGGGTCACCGGACACATTTTTAAAACTAAATATCCCAATGATGATTGTGGCCAAGTTTGGTTCAATTTGGCCCAGTAGTTTCAGAGGAGAAGATTTTTGTAAAAGTAAACGACGACGGACGACGACGATGATGGACGCCGGACTCCAAGTGATGAGAAAGCTCACTTGGCCCTGTGGGCCAGGTGAGCTTAAAAGGCATATATAATACTAAATTGAACGTCAAATATACTATCGTGATATATGTATCTGACTTGCTAAAAAGTACAAATTACAAAAAGGAAAATTTGGGTTAAAAATGGATAATAAATAAAAGATCAAGAGTTTTGGTTGGATACTACATTGTACATTTAAGTTTTAAATTTTCACCGCAAACTGGTTGCATATTGTTTTAACATTTAAGTTCTTTATTGTCAATACAGTTCTTTCATGGTTTTACAGACAAAAACACATCAGTATGAATAAGAATGCAATGATAGTTGTGGTTATATCGTAATGTTGATGGAATATCGATACAATGTCTTGGTCTTCTCATCCAATCGGACCAGATTTTTTGATAAGTGGTACCATTGGTTTGTAACTTAACTGGCGATCAACTCCGTCGATCGAATATCATTACTCAACATTGTTTTGTGTCATTGATAAAATCTTTGTGTCAATAATGAAACGTGACTCTCTGGTCTTTGATGTTAAAATGTTAACATCTTCTCGTCCCTTTTCAAACATAAAAATGTCATTTTCAGACGGGCAAAAAATATAGCGAGTTCAACATCTCGTGACTGGACTAGACGGATTAAGAAAAAAATAATACCGCTCAACTGTATCAAGGATTTGATATATTTATAGATATGTGCAACTTAACTTTTTTGTCAAGATGTATTTCCCGCCGAGATATTTATTTGGCATCCAACTTAACGTTGAAGTTAGTTTTTCAGACTATTGTTAAAAAAAAATTTCAGTAAGTTTCAGTTTGTGACCAATTTCCTGTCAAATATAAAAAAAAAAAGCTCATCATAGATACCAGCAGCCAGATCAGTTAAGCAAGAATAGAGAAAAGAGCATTAAAAAACATAAGGGATAGACAAATACATTTAGATAGATTAATTGTATTTCAAATAGAGGACCCATCATAGGCTCAGTCAGTATATAAATTTGTATATCAAACAATTGCAATAGACAATACACAAGAATAGAATTTAAAAAAAACAACATGAACTATGAATTGAGTCAATAAGATATGCAGTCACGTAAACCATTATGTTTTTTGTTTATTGACCATGCACCAGAAGCAGCATCATATCCATTATAAAAATAGTTTTTGAGTCAAGCACTTTCTTGTGGCTGATGCATCTGAACAAATAGTATTGGTGTTCATATGCAGGAGTTTCCAAGGGCAGATGCTTAAAGGATAAAGATGATTTCCGATTAATCTCGAGAACACGATCACCAGGTATTAATTGATACATGAGATTGACGATTGATCTGCAGGACAAAAAGTCAAGCTAACAATAAGTTGTCTGATAATGGTGATTTCTGATTGATCCCGGAAACATGATAACCAAGCATTGTCTGGTAATAGTGCTTTCCGATTGATCTCTAGAACATAATAATCAGATATTGTCTGATAATTGTTATTTTCAATTGATCCCAAGCACATGATGACCAGACTTTGTCTTATACTGGTTAATTCTGATTGCATACTTTGGCAATTGTTATATCATATGTCGTTTCAGCGTGTGTTATATTTTTGTGTTGTGTTTCTGTTGTGTTGTAGTTCTTCAGTTATATTTGATGTGTTTCCTTCAGTTAAAGTTTGTAACCCGGGATTTTTTTTTTTTTTCAATTGATTTATGACTTTCGAACAGCGGTATACTACTGTTGCCTTTATTTATTTCAATATTTGGACAATGTCTGAAAAAGTTAATTGCTTTTTCTTCTGCAAACAATAACGAACATCATTTGAAAAACTAACACAGTTCACTATATCCATGTTAATGTAAAAATAGGTCCAACCGATTAAAAGTATCTGTGTAATATCATATGTGTTATCATAAACTTACTCTTTCAAAAGGTCAAGACGCACACATTGCAATATATTTGTCTCTTCATGGTTGATTGCTTGTTTTCATTTTGGTAAAACAAAAAAAAAAACAAAAAACTGCCAAATATTTCAAGCAATACATTGAATTATTAAGACTATCAAACAACTACCTATAAATTTTACTTTTATTATGAATGAAATAAGACGGTGGATATATGTAAAACAAATCTGGGATAAACACATAACAAAACAATATTCCAGCCATAAAGGGGTGCCTATATAATAAAGCTGTGAATATATATATAGCATCAACATCTGATGCCCTTATGGACAAATATTTCTTATATCTTTCTCATGAAAAACAAAGAGAACATGCTTTCCTGTTTTGTCTTATGTTTCTCACGGCACTATACAAGTTTTCTTGATTTCACTGTAAAGATACTTATAGATACAAGTTTATAAAGTCTCACACATATTATTAAAGTATGTAAATAGCGATTATATGAGTAGTATGTTATTAGCAATATTAATATTACAGTATTTGCTGCATGTGAATATTTTTGAAAAAAAACCCAGTAATTATACAGTCACATATTGGTCAAATCTTTAACTTTAGTCCAATATTTTCCACTTGGTTCACATTCTTCATCTTGTTGTCTATATTTTTATGAATAGATAGTTTCAACCTGAATTTGACAGATTTATGTTTCTATTATAGATGATCGACTTCAAATCTGTTACTTTGGTAGACTGTGGGCTTCTTATGATATGTTTCTCTATTGTGGTTGAACATTGATTTAGTGCTCAATTTCAACTTCAATCGTCATCCCTAAAATAAAATTATAAGCTACTAATTGAACGATTGTTGTTATTTAATGCCCAGTGGCATTTGTATAATGCACATTTACTGATTAGGATGAGAACAATTTACCAAAGTGCAATTGGTATATCATTTAATAGGTGCTCCATTTTTACTACCGGTTTAAAGAAGACTAAACATGACAATATTTCTATTCCTGAGTTACCCTTGTTATAACTGTTTCAAATTATACTTCAAATATTTATCAATGGCAAAATCAGTAGGCGAAGCTAGAATGACTACTCATATCAGGTAAAGGAACGCATAAAATATATCGCAGGGTCTTAGCAAATCTCTACTTTAATAAATTGTTAAGTCTGCATACACTTATAATTTAATACAAAGAAGTCTTCATTTACCCTTATTCTTTTACAAACAAGTCTAGTCATGGTCATTGTCATTTCTAGGAAATCACGAAAATAGCCCAGATTATATTAATGAATATTAAACATTACAGGAAAAACGAAAAAGGCTAAGAAATACAAAAAAAAAACCGGTTAAAATTATATGTACCTGATATTCCATTTTTAATTGATTTCACTTCCTCTCCAGAAAAAGTTTTAGCCAGAATGTCCTTCAGATGATCTGTATACAGCCTTGTTGGTGTGTTATGGCTATCGAACCTTTTTAAAAGGTCACTTGATATATTACTTAATTCATTGAAACGTATTTCGTCAAGTTTAAATATCTGAGAATGTTGTAATTCGTTTCTTGTAAGTCTTATGCGCTCAATATCATCTCCAATAGCTATGTCCGTATTCTTAAAATCTTGCCAACATCCTCCCCATGGTCCAGGAGGACATGGTCGGTAGTTTGAATTACTTGGAACATGTTTATTAAGTTTCCTGTGTTCACTGTATAAGTATGTTATATCACAATCACACCTTTGACGTAGATGTGGTTTATCTGGTTTTAATAGATCATATAAAACATCAGCAAAAATATTCAATGCTATCATTCCCATCTTTGTAAAATTAATTTCCTCTTCTGTGAACTGGAAAGAATATATTAAGAGTTTAGAATTGTGATGTAAAACAAGAACAAGATAATCTACAATAAGACTTCACATAAGTTTTGGCTGAATCAATTGACAGTTAACTTGGTCAAGTACTCACAGAAGTTTTAGCAAGAAAACAAAAACATAAACAGTTTATATTAATAAGTAAAACTAAATAGCTGGCACCAAAGCCGAAACTAACTTTTACTCAATTGGAGAAATCTGTGAATAATGTTTCAAAATAATTATTGACAAAATCTTCCTGATAATAATTCAGAAATAGTTTGTTTTGATATCAATGATAAGAAAACAGTGTCAAATTTATGTGGTTTTTTTTCTTACATAGGAAAACCATAATAATTAAACACATGTATCATTTATTGATAATTTTTAGCATCTGGTCTAACAATTTAAAACATTCATGATAATATAATTGCTTCAACTTAACTAACAGCAGTATGATAACTATCAAAAGTTCCACAAAGGCAAATGTTGAACAGAAAATAATGCCATTATTTAATGAGAAAAAGGATTTGTGTTGATGAAAAAAAAAGTAAAATCACAAAAATACTTAACTCCGAGCAAAATTCAATCGTAAAGTCCATAATCAAATGGCAAAATCATATGACAAAACACATCAAAAACGAATGGACAACAACTGTCATATTCCTGACTTGGTACAGGCATTTTCAAATGTAGAAAATGGTGGATTAAACCTGGTTTTATAGACATGTAAGAAAGAGAAATAGAAATATTTCTGTCAACAATTCTATTTCAAGCGTTTGAATTTACATTCTAAAATTAATTCACATTAATTTTTGTGGAAGTCAACATTTGTTCAACTTTAACCATCGATAAAAGAATACTTACATTTAATCTTTTTAACAATTTTGTTCTTCTATATATATCTAGTCATTGTTCAATCTTTAAATTATTATGATATCGAACGGAAAACTGAACTTCTCCTGTTTTATCATTTCGATTTTTAGGAAATGAATATAGCACAAAAATACAATGTGGTGTTACATACCCCTGTCGAAATGGCTGTTCCTGTTGCCCTTTCATTGATATTTGAAAACTCCCTCTCACCAGCTTGGACACGGACACGTACCTCAAAAAAAAAAAGTAAGTCATTCATTTTCCATAGAAAATAGTTGGTAATATTCATGAAAGGTTTACGAAGACAATTTCTCAATGTAGGTGGCACCTATTCTTTTATTCTATTTTGATAAAGATAGGTTGAATAATCGACATAGCCAAGCATGCAAGTATGTCTTAAGATAAAGATAGGTTGAATAATCGACATAGCCAAGCATGCAAGTATGTCTTAAGATAAAGATAGGTTGAATAATCGACATAGCCAAGCATGCAAGTATGTCTTAACTCTTTGGCTATGTATGCATATTAGTAAAACAAGTTAGATTTCTCTTCAGAGATGAGTTACCTCATTAAACTGGAAATTAGTATACAATTTGGAGTTTAGTATGGGGTTCATTATCACTGAACCAGTATATAATTTGTTTAGGGGCCAGCTGAAGGACGTCTCCGGGTGCGAGAATTTCTCGTTGTATTGAAGACCTGTTGTTGACCTTCTGCTGTTGTCTGCTCTATGGTCGGGTTGTTGTCTCTTTGGCACATTCCCCATTTCCATTCTCAATTTTATTCCTATAAGTTTCATACAACTCAAGGAAATGTTTGTTTTTTTTACATTCAGGGACAAAGGGAAACGGCGCAAAATCATAGAAATAGCCTACTCAGTCAGTAATGCTTAAAAATGCTAAAATGTGTAAAATGCTCAGTTAAGAGTATCATGATTTTATAACATGAATTGTCTCAATAGTTTGCATTTTGATGGAATGAACTATTACAAAGCATATAGTGTCAATCCAAAGACAATTGCTCGATTTGATGAATGCATGATATTTTCTTAAGAATTTGTTTTAAGTAAAATAAGTAATACTTATAAATTTATCTTATTTGACATTGCACTTTATGTAATACTTACTACTAGTTATACAAATATGCTATACAATAAAATAATAGATTGTTACCTTGGTGGATTGAACTGTAGTTTGCGTTTGACTTGAGCTTTCGATTTGATGATTAGATCTGGGAACATTTTCAGAACTCTGTGACAATAAAAAATAATTTAAAAAAAAAGTTAATAACCACTATCGGTTGACCACTACT